>OY757927.1:18914918-18992418 GCA_963585895.1 Sepioteuthis lessoniana | reverse complement strand
TTATGGTAACGGTGTTGTATATTGACTTACGACCCAGCCAGGATTTCAAAATAGGAAATGCACCTATGTAAATAACAGGTGCATCCAGTCGAGGAATATCAGAATTATAACTTTGACCGGGGATGGGTTGAATGAGTGCAATTGTGACGCCCACAAGAAGGGGGCTTTGAACTATTATATAACTCAGTGAAGACAGGAAGTCAGTTAGTTTTGGAGACCAGACCAGTTGGAGAAAAGATGCGGTAGAGAAAACCAGCCCCTAGAGAGGCTGGGCCCCCAGGCCCCCGGTTGAGCAGCCCAGGAGAACGGGAAAGATACGCGGTTATGGCCAATAGAGTGGGGGTCAATACGTTGCAGTTCTGTTCGGTCTCCAACTCACTCTCACACACAACCCTTTCAATAAAGTGAGAAGTATATTTTTCAAAGAACTGTGTCGGTCGTCTTATTGTGTCGTCGTTATGATTCTGCATGCATCTGCATATGAGTATACAACAACGGCGCCAAATGCGATATTATAGTTGTCACGGTACTTTTACTTTAGTCTTATCCTGTTAACGATGCCAAGTGCGTCACCAGATAGTTTGTTTATCAATCCTCTCTGTGCCCACGCTGTGTTTGATAGATCCACAGATCGGGAATGACACAATCCATCTGGAATTTCTTTTGGCGGTCGGAATGATCCGTTGGAACAAAGTTGCTTGTCTGTTGCCAACTCAAAAACAAGGAAAACTCTCCGTCAACAATTAATTATCATTTATTGTTCAGAGAGAGAGAGAGAGAGAGAGAGAGAGAGAGAGAGAGAGAAATATGTAAGGGTCTATGAACAGACACAAAGAGACATGCCAAGCCCAAATAAACTCTCTGATCGACAACTTCCATATGCTAACTGACCGACTGACAACTTTTTTAAAATTCGCTAATTTTTATATATCTAATATTCAGGATATCAGTAGAGTGATGCCATCTTGTTAGATAATTGCGTCATCTCATACGTGTCTCAATTTTTCTGTTTTAATTTCCCCAATCAAACCTGTGACAAAACATGAATTCATTTTGTTTACATTTTGGTCTTCCTGTGTTGGTCGTTGGTGTACTCGCTTGAACTTTCCTATTTGACTTACATTTTCGCTCAAAGATTTTAGCTAACTTAACAGCTAGCTGAAAACCTCGCGGCCAAACCAAACTGGGTAATAAAACAATTAAACATCACAGCAACTGGGTTACAGTTATAGTTTAGTTTTGCTCATTAGTTTAACTTCAAATGGGTTATTTAATGCCGAAATTTTCTTCAATTGTTTGATTGTAAATAGTAAAGTTGGCAACCGTAGTCGAGTGGGGCCCGAAAGATCCCTTTTCAATAGCTACTGCACCGAGGTATAGGAGAGGGCGTTATTTCTTTCCCTGGATTGCTCCACTTTACCCTTGATCTCTACCTTTTAATGCTAAGTGTTAAGCAAGGCAGAATCAAGTACCATGTTTTAAGTCTTTGGTATGACTCGATGTAGAATTGCACCCCGGTCTCCCGAACCACTGGCGAACACTGTACTCATTAGGCCAATGTTACTAATCTGTTTAATCAGATGTAGCACAAGGCCGTGTAAATGGAGTACCCAATGAAAATCAAACTCGCGTGTGAAAGTTTGCTAGTCTACCTTGCTAACCATTACACCACCGGAGGTGCCTTCTTTTGGTTGATTGTGATCGTAACTATATTTCAACGTTCAGTTGCATTTTCTTAAAAAAACACTTTTTCATTTGTCTATATTCATTTGCTTGCACAGTTATACTAACTTCAATACGTTGCCTGTGACTATAATTCTTCTTTGTAAACAATTATAGGATATCTAGTATTTCTGTCAAATAAGAAACATTTTCAAACAGGTATATCTTAACCTGCCGCGGTTGTATCCATACTACTATTGTGGATGCACAACAGAGATGCTAACAAAACGTATAGAGAAAAAGCTTAATGGCAATTGCCCGAGAATACTACGAGCAATAGTGAATAAGTCCTGGAAACAATATTCCACAAAACAGCATCTGTATGGCAATCTACTTCCCATCTCTAAAACCATCCAAATAAGACAGACAAGACATGCGAGACACTGATGGAGAAGTAAAGACAAACTCAATAGTGACCCCTTCATACGGACGAGCATGTTTTGGACGACTAGCAAGAAATTATCTATAACAGCTCTGTACGGACACAGGATGTAGTCTGGAGGACCTTCTAGAAGCAGTGGACGATAGAGACGAATGGCGAGAGAGAGAGAGTCAGCGAAATCCGAACAAGCGGCATGGTATAATGATGATGATTATCGGTCCCTAACAGGTGATACCACCCTGGGTCATAGTGGATCTGGGAGTAATGTAAAAAAGAAGTGCTCTACGCTCAACAAAACAAGAACCTAACAACCAGAAGCAGTTTAGCTCATAACCAGGAAACCTCTTTCGTGATTGGGGAGTTGTGGCTAACTTCTGCTAGTACAGTCGATGCATTGTAAACCCCAATTATAAAGGATAGGGATAGAAATAAATTTACTCCCTAATGTTTGCATCATCTTTACAAAATACCAACCGAGCGTTACATATTTAACCTTTGAAAGGCCGCGTAAGTTACGTAGATATCAAAACAGGATGCACCTGTTTCTTAAGGTTAACAAAAGACAGCGGAAATGCCTCGCGAATTGCGTGAGTGGCATGCCGCAAGGAAGAGTAATGACTAGGTTTGTGGACGTCCGAAAAATATGTAACGACGGAAGATTTTTCGATCCGAATGCAGAACAGAGAGAGAAGAAAGGAACTAGCAAAGCAGGGAGAGAGGTAAGACGACAGGCTGCCTGAGAGCTGGCTGTTGGCCAGATCACCTCGGGGTTAGAGAGAAAAATCAGAAATGTACAAGACTCTGTAATGTCGAAAGCAAGTATCATCCCATAAGAGAATAAGAACACCCAGCGAAGGCATCTATAGTATAATTGACCAGCACCAGTCTCGTGAAAGATGCACGAAGAGGAAGCAGAGATGATTAGTTGTTTTAAGTCGGCCATGTGCCAGCCTCGTTGAGGCAGTGCGAAGAAGAAGGTTTTACTAAGATATCGTATCTCTCTCTGCTGTAAGTCTTAGCGGTTTTCTGTCTTTTCCGACTCTCTCTTCACGCAACTAATTTTGTTCCTTTCGTAATAAACAAAAAGGAAGTAATATTTTAATAAATAAATTTTGTCCCCCTTTCTTCTTCCTTCGATTTTCAACTTGAGTTTACGCGGTAAACGTAGCTTCCCTCATGGTAAAAAAAAGCTTGTATTATCTAACCCATAAAAGAAGGAGAATGATCACCAGGACTAATACCATATGGATTCCTCTACATGCACAAATCGCTGTCGACCGACCTGTAAAAGTGTAAGTTCATCTCTATTCAGACTCAGGAATACATCTACAAGGGTCTACTCAGAGTCAAGCTGTGAATCGGAGCCTCGTGCAGAGGATGCATCGATCGACAGATAGAATTGTGGTTCATATTCTGATATCTTTATTCTTCTTACGGCCCGGAATTTAGATTGATTTTTTCTGGATGCTTTCCAAATACAATGTTTACGTTTGTCATGATATATATATATATATATATATATATCATATATACCAACAACTCCGCTCGGGCAGGATATGACACGAGGTCAATTTTTAAGCTGAGTTTAACAGGTTTGAATTCAGAGTATTCCTTCTACTAGACTAGTTGCCTCACTAAGGCTGAAGAACCAGTCTGTCCTACTATTTACCCATAGCTGGAGGGAGAATAATTGGATTCATACATTTCCCAAGGGTATTAGTGCTATGTGAAAAGCAATCAGTCTCGTCCAGGATTTGAACTCGTGTTGCCGTCTCCATTTTCTACGACGATAACCCTTACACCACGGGCACCTCCGTAATATATAAATATTATAAGAGTGTTGGTTGTCACTAAATCACTTTGTGGGTATGTGTCGAACCAAGTGCAATATAATATAGAGAGTGCTCAATATCTAGGATAGATATCTAGGATAAATATATATTAGATATATATATATTTAATCAATGGAAAATAGACTGCAACCCTAGGTTTTATGGAGTTTTTTGCAAAACAACAATCATCAGGCAGTTAAGAAGTTTCCATCTTCTTAAGTGCCTGATGATTGTTGTTTTGCAAAATTTCCATGAAACCTAGGGTCGCAGTCTATTTTCCATGGATTAAATATGCATATATATAGTGATCCACAGACAGATCTATTTCGTTCTATCAGAACTCATCAGTGTAGCTAGACAGTAGCTTCCCGTAGGTGGGATCGAAACCCGGTTGACTCAAACTCCAAGCCAAAGCCTCTAACCATTCAGCCATGAGGAGCGATTAGCTGCGAAGTAAATTTTAAACGGTTATGAATTACAATTACAATTGTTTACATACATCCGTTTAACGGCTACCGAGACCTCAATTCATACACGAAGAGGCTTGCAATAGGCGCTAATGGCAACACGATTACTTCTTCGCCAGAGAACTCAACCCTACGGGGGTAGGGGAGTATATATATATATATATATATATATAGTGTAATCGGATGGAAACTCAAACCTGGTTAAGACGTCATTATAAATTTATTTCGGCGGAGAATATTACAATACTCTCCGTCTTGTCAGATGACTTTTTATATGCTTTACTCGAAGTTCCAGAAAGACACGCTCGTAGTGTAATAGTTACTGCCGTAGGAAACGAATCTGGCTGTCCAAGTTCAAATCCTGGACGACACTGTTTTCATTTCCTATAGCATTAATGCCCTTGGAAAGGTACGCATCCAACTGTGCTCTCTCCAGCTATGGGTAATAGTTGGGCAGACTGGCATTTCAAACTGGGTATAGCAACCTACTCAGGAAAAAGAAGACTCTAAATCCAATCCTGTTAAACTACGTCTAAAATTGACCTTGTGTCACATCCTGCTCATGCGGAGGGGTTTCTCATATATATATATATATATATAGGAGGGGCATACGATAAGTTTCGAGACTTTTTTCGTATGGCCACTTTTATAGATAGTACACACATGAAACTCTAGTCCCCTTCCAAATAATCTCCTCCGGCTGCAATGCACTTGTTGTACCGTTCCAACAACTTCTGGAATGCCACAGGGAAGTCTTCTTGTGTGAGCGTGTCAATAACGAAAAGTCACAGGGAACAAGGTCTGAACTGTAGGGAGTTTGAGGAACTGTCTTGCTCAAATAGTCTGTGACAAGGATGGAGTTGTGGACTGATGCATTGTCCTGGGGGAAATGCAACTGACCCGATTTGAAGAGTGCTGGCCTCTTCCCAAGGAATCTCTTCCTGAACTCCCTTAAAACCTCAACATAGTAACCCTAACCCTAAGCCTTTGGCCAATCAGCTCTGGTATATTGACTTCCTTACTCCTCCCGCACCTCTCATCATCCCTTACAGACTCTCTGCCTTCCTTGAATCTCTTATGTCATTCAAAAACTGATGCTCAATTCATGCAAGATGGTGGAAATTTAGTCTGAAGCATTCCACACGTTTCAGTGGCATTTTTTTCCAAGTTTAAAACAGAATTTTTTGCATATCATTCTTCTAAAGTGTCCTCACGTCCAGATAGCAATTTTGAAATTCACCAGCTGTGACAATCAGGCTTTAGTAGGATGTATTCCAATTCCTGCTGTAGCTGTTCATTTGAATCTGATATCCTAAAAACCGGTCTGTCATCTCATAAGATGTATAGCAATAACATACTGAATTTTTAAGAGTCTACAACAATTTTAAATGCCTGTACAAAAAAAGTCTGAAAACTTATTTAATTCACCACGTATATGTATATAAAAAATTTCATTTTTTGTTGGTTCAGAGAGAGAAAAAAGTAAAGAGATTTAAATTCATTTAGGTCTTGCTCGTGTTTCCAGTTACTTGCTTTCTTCAAAGAACTTTTAATGATTTTTCCGGTGTGGTATTTGGTTTAAATAGTGGTCACTGTTTTGATGGGATGGTTGTTTCTTTTAACTCCATGATGACTTTCTTTTAAGAGTTGGCACCCGCTTTCTCTTCTTTTCCCTGTCCTCCCCTCCATTTTTTCTAAAAGTGTGTTTTGTATCATCCCGTATGGGTGCACTTTCTCTTTCTCCAATTAGTCTTTAATATTTGATATGCCTTAATATATTTTGTTGTTTTACTCCGGGTCGTTATACGTGTATGTGTGTATGCATATGTGTGTCTCTGTGGGAGTATAGTTGATATGCCATTGAGTTTATGGGCCCAGGGTGTTTGTACGTTGAGAAGTGTTCTGTGGTTGGTGAGCGGGGGATAAAATTGAACTGACAACTACTTTTTACTTTTTTTCTGGATATATATATATATATATATATATATATCTTTAAGAAAAAACCAAAGAGCGGTTAATTTAGGATTATAAATGTATTTCCATCCTGTTTTTCAGTTTCTGGTGTAAACCAAAAGCACGAAGAAAAATATAACAGGACTATATATATATATATATATATACACTGAAGAAGATTAAACGATATGTAAAAATATTATCGTTTTTTTTCTGGGTACACACACATATATATATATATATATATGTGTGTGTGTGTGTGTGTGTGTGCGGTGTGTGTGTGTTTCTGTCTCTATGTGCGTATTGTTTATGCTCTATTCAGGGTGGTTGTTAATGTTTTTATGAAGCATAGACACACCCATTTCCCTAGGCATACGTATAACACACACACACACACACACACACACACACGCACGCACGCACACACACACATCTGTACTTACATATGCGTGGATATATATATATATATATATATATATATATATATATTTACTGTAGAAGATAAAAAGATATATAAAATATCATCGTTTCAATATGTATATATATATATATATATATATATATATATATATATATATATGCATGAAATGTCAAACTTTTTCAAAGATTTCGAAGGATTACTTAGTCCCCATTTTATTTCTAATCAATTTGTATAAATAGAGTGTCATGTAAAAAATTGTTTGTTTACGTTTAGTATGTCCACTTTGTCATTTTATGTTTATTATATTCTGCCGGTAGACATCAAACTGGGATTGTTTACACAAGAAGAACTCAAATGGGCACTGAGAAAAATTAAAATTTAAAAAGCAGCAGGGTCAATGAAATACCCCCAGAAGTATGGAAGACCAGACAATTCGACGACATACTGCTCCGACACTGTAATACCGTAGATAATCAAAACCCGATAGACAGATGGACAAAGGGATGCATCCTCCCTTTCCCTAAAATAGGCGACCTTGGTTTAGCCAAGAACTACCGACGTATAACCCTTACATCCATAGCGGCCAAGATATAAAATACTCTACTATGCAACCTCGTAGAACCCAAAATTGAGAACATGATTAGGAAGAACCAACATTTTGATTATCCGTCGAATTCATGAAGGTGTACGGGCCAAAAACCTAGAGGCAACAATATTATTTGTTAACTTTACGAAGACCTTTGACTCCATTCACAAAGGAAAAATGGAGCTAATTCTACTCGCCTGTAGATTACCAAAAGAAACTGTCGCAGCCATAATAATGCTATATAGAAACACGAAAGTAAAAGTCCTTTCCCCGGATGGAGACACAGACTACTTAGACATTGCAGCAGGTGTATTGCAAGGAGACACACTAGCCCCATACCTCTTTATCATCCGTCTAGACCATATGCTTAGAAAATCTATTGGTAAAATTTAAAAAAAACGGTTTCATGCTAACAAAAGAAAGAAGCAGAATGTACCCTGCACAAACAATTACAGACGCGATCTACGCCGATGACATAGCGCTTCTGGCAAATGCACCAACACAGGCCGAAAACATGTTACATAATCTGGAACGAGCAGCTGCAGGCATAGGCCTCCATGCCAATGCAAACAAGACAGAATATATGTGTTGAATCAAAAAAGCAATATCTCCACACTAAACGGTAGCTCCCTGAAACAAGTAGACAAGTTCAACTACCCAGGAAGCAGTTTCTCATCAACCGACTCAGACATCAACACGTGACTAGCAAAGGCATGGGCAGCCATCGATATTCTATCGGTCATAGGGAAGTCAGACCGGACCAATAGAATTAAAGGCAGCATTCGTGTCGATACTGCTATATGGATGCAATATATGGACGCTAACTAAACGAATGGAGACAAAACTTAACGGTAACTGTCCAAGAATACTGCGAACGATACTGAACAAGTCATGTAGGCAGCACCATAAAAAGCAGCAGCTGTACGGCTATCTACTACCCATCACGAAAACTATCCTAGTTAAACGAACCAGACATGCAGGACACTGCTGGAGAAGTAGGAAAAAGCTCACTAGTGATGTACTGCAGTGGACTCCTTCACATGGACGAGCAAAGAAAGAACAACCAGCTAAAACCTACATACAGCAGTTCTGTGCCGGTACCGGATGTTACCCAGAAGACCTGCTCGAAGCAATGGACAATAGGGCGGGGTGTCGAGAGAGGGTCAGTGATATCCGTGCTGATGGCTCGATGTGATGATGATGATGATGATGATGTAATGCCGTATATAATTTTTGGTTATATTTAAGAGGATATAAGAAAAACTAAATTGAAATTTGTTATTGTAGCCTGTATCAAAATTCATGAATAGTTGATGCAGTATGATTTTAAATGTAATGAAAAACATGGATTTCTGCTAGCATTATCTATTATCTAGATACATTATTAAAAGCAGGTAAAGATGTAATTAGTTTTTAGAAGAACGTGTGCTAAGAGTCGGAATTATTTATATTATTATATCAATATAATATCAATAAAAAAAAGAGTTATATCAATATATAGCTAAACAATAAAACCCGATATTAATCTTATTTTGCAAAAAAGTATATCCTGAAAAAATGATTTTTGATGTTGATTTCTATGTTGAGGGATATTAAAATTGAAGTGCAGCGTGGTCGTATAAGGCAATATCAAAACCACTCCATTTTTGGAAATAAATGTATATTTCATATCACAAACAAAATTAAATAGGGGACTGACCACATTTATAATATAAGGGCTTTCATGCCCTATATATATATATATATATATATAAAATGGGGTTATACATATAGATTCAATGTGTATATACAGTATTTTCTCTTTTAAACATATTTGATTATATAAGCAGGTAATTCGTATATGTCTATTCTGTCATTGATCCGTTTTCGGACTATTGGATGAAATAAATATTTGGAAGCTCTGACATTTACAACTCTGTAGAGATGTTTAACACTTCACCTTTTCGATACTAGTTCCATCTTTCAACACCTCAAGACGTATACACGTCCCACATCGAAATACCGAAAACTTTTAAGCGAAAACATGAGTATATTATACAAAGAAATAAAACGAACAAAATCCCCATATTCTCAAAGCTCTCTAGATAAAGATTGATAAACCTTCCTTAAACCAAGATCAACTTCGGATACATCAGCCACATTCTCTCGCACATTTTCCGGTAGGTCTTCCTCTTCCTGTAGCAGAGGACTAAAATACGTTGTATCTGAAAGAAAGGAGTTCACAGAAAAGAAACACTCAAAACTTGAATTATAAGGAAGAAAATAGTAGTTGCTTTTATTCTTGGGGACTACAGCGGATTGTAGTTTTAAAAATGTGTTCAATAGCGTTCTTCCTCCCTCCTCTTCTTGGCGATGACGGCGGCGTCGTTATCGTTGGCTTTTTGATACTTTCATATCTGTCGAATTGTTGACAGGCTTGGTATGACATGGGTCGTGGCGTCATAGACCTCTGTTGAACCTGTTTGGAAACCTGCCTTGAACTGCCCAAATCTCCGAACTTGATTTCCTTATATAGCGATTTGATGGATCAATTCGAAGGTTAGTAGTGTAACATGTGAAAGTTCACACGTGATTATATTAAAATCACGCTTGAACTCTACAGTCACTCTGCCTGCACGAGCGAGGTTCGTGACATTTTTGATCGTCAGACCCATGTACCCAATGACCGATGACAGCTGATGTGCTCGCGCGTTCTCCAACCCTGAAACCGTCACAACTCAACGACAACGCCCGTCCGTAATATTACATTACCTCTTGTAAAATTCTTGTCTTTTGTAAAATTATCCCTCCACTTTTTCCTTCTCGAACTCTATATATAAGTAAACTAGACACGTGATTACGTTTGTTATTTTATTTCATTCATCGCTCGCAGATTAATCCACTTAGGGGCCCGAAAGTTCATTGGAAACATACGGTGCCTTCCTAATTCATCTCATTCAAAATTCAAACGATACATGTGGAAACTTGAACGGACCATTGACAGAATAATCACAAACAAAGTATCTCTCATATTCAATCAAAGAACCCCCCACACATACACACTCACACATATATATATATATATATATATATATATATTTCATTAAAAAATAAAGGCGCTTTGTCTACATATTTTTGTATATTTCTTTCCCAGATGCTAAACTGATTTATAGTATCCGGGAGGAATTGGTTGATAAAACTCCCTTAACTAATTGTTACCCTAGTACTCTCTGCCCAATCTTGGGCCATCATCAGGGGTGTGTATATTGAAAAAGCGATGTGACCTTTGCATGTACATTACTACTTTATAAGTGTTTATTATTTATACTGCTGTGTGTTTTTGTAGCGTTTTATTTGTTTCTAGAAATAGCAGCAATAGCTGAAATTGGTATATATATATCAGTGATAAAAAAAACGTTTAGTTTTAAAAAAGTTTAATTAAAAAGTTATGGTAGGCTGTAACGCAGAGCAATATAAATTTAAAAAAAAACAATTATTTAAGCAACAAACAAAATTAACAAATCTTGTCGGCCAGAGCTGTTGAATATACTAACTAAATTTCAGCAGAAGGGTAATACCCTTTTCCAGTGTTCCGTATATGACATTAAACAATCTGATAGTGAGAGCTGTGGGAAATGTGGAGTACTTGTTCATTACTATTGATCCCTCGTCCACTCTGGCCGTGAGTAGAAGGGTCCTTCCTCTCTATGGGTCAAATAGAACTGTTTGACATGTTCATACAAACGACTGATGTTTATTTGAATTTTTAGAGACATAGCAATACTTTGATTCATTTAACGTTGGTTTGGTTTGGTTTCTTTTGTTTAATGGCATACCAACCTTTGTAGGTTATTTAATGCCAAAGCCATTCTCCTAGAAGAATAGTAGTACTACTATTTAACCCATAGCTGGGAGGATAAGGGGGTTCATACCTTTCCCAATGGTATTTTCCCGAAAGTGAATTAAAAGCGCGACTGGAGTATGAACTCGCGTACTACGATTCTGCAGTCCATCGCTTTAACCATTACACCACGGGGACACTCGCTTTAACGATGGGCAACCGTATGAATCATGTTGAAAAGAATTATAAGGGATGAATAGCAATATTTGGAACTCTTTAACTGTATTCGTAATACAGAATTATTGGTATAACGGAACAATACTTGAAACCATTTGACTATGCGAAAATGGATGTATGATGTTCAGTAGAATAAGTAGTGTTAAATAGCAATACTTGTAACCACTTCAGTGTGTGAAAGCAAATGATTAATATTGAATAGAATTATTAGTGTTAAATAGCAATACTTGTAACCACTTCAGTGTGTGAAAGCAAATGATTAATATTGAAGGATATCTTTAGTGTTAGATAACAATAGTTGAAACCATTTAATTGTGTAGAAAGAACAGCAATACTTGAGTGCAAACTTCTTTAAAAATGATATTACCTCTAAAATGTGTGCAAACAAATGACTGATGCTAAAGAGTGGTTGTTATATGGCAATACTTAAAACCATTTAACTGTGTGCAAACTAATGATTAATTATAAATAGAAATTCTTAGACCTATTTCACTGTGTGCAAAAAATATGAGCTGAGGCTCGTTTAAAATAATTATCAACAAAATGTGTGTACAATTAATATATATTTGTGGAGGTGCCCGTGGTGTAATGGTTATCGTCAAAGGAAATGGACACGGCGACACGAGTTCAAATCCTGGACGAGAATGATTGCATTTCCCATAGCACTATTACCCTTGGGAAAGGTATGAATCCAATTATTCTCCCTCCAGCTATGAGTAAATAGTAGGACAGCCTTGGGGCAACTAGTCTAGGAGAAGGAAAATTCTGAATTCAAACCTGTTAAACTCTACTTAAAAATTGACCATGTATCATATCCTGCCCGAGCAGAGGGGTTAGTAAATAGGATTATATATATTTGATGAACATTTAAACCGAGCCATTTGCCGAAAGGGTAGAGTGTTCGCCAATAGTTTAGGAGACCTAGGTTCAATACTACGTCAAGCCATACCAAAGACTCAAAAATGGTACTTGATGCTGACTTGTTTAACACTCAGTATTATAAAGTACGAATCAAGGGTAAAACGGAGCAATCCAGGAAATAAAGAACCACCCTCTCCTACACCTCTTTGCAGTAGCTAATGAAGAGGGAGCCTTCGAGTCACCCTCGATTATGGTCACCCATTTTACTTATATATTTATAAACATGATTTGGCATTAAAAAGAAACAATGGTTATGCTAAAAATCAAAACAAATTTAACAATTGAATATAGATATTTTAAGAGAAAATAAAAACACATTAAGAAAAAAAAAACACGTTTACCAAAATTATTTTTCATGTGTTGTTTATAATTTGCTTTGTGTTCCTGTTGATGTAACATATAATGGGTCCACGAGATCGACCAAGATATGAATACCTGAAATAGACATAGGGAATCGCGAAATGCACGCCAAATTGGTTCAGGTACGAAACTTTTTATTATCTTTTTGAGTTTAAGGTTTTTCGACATGAGGAGAGAGAGAGAATTTCCTCGGCGAGACCAAAAATCGTCTACCTTCCTCTAGACTCGAATCTCAACTAACTGCTTTTTTCATATATCCCAAATCCTCAGCGCTTCCGGGCATGACGTCATTCACGTCCGCTGTCACATTTCCTATCTGGGGTTTTTATTTTGACATCTCTGATTGTCATATTCACCCCGCGCGCGCGTGAACACCTGCACTCAACTAACCCATGCACTAACTAACCCATGCAATAAGCGAAAGGTTCTCAGCCTAACAAAATTGAAAGGCAAGATACATAAAACGAAAAATGATAATATTAAAAAAATCCCTCTGCAATTATATTACATAGTGAAGCACAATATATACGAAAATGTGTACCCAAATTTTGGACACGCTTGTCTCTTCCCGGTTGGATTTAAATTTGAAGTCTGTCAGGAAGTGAAACACGCACGTGAAGTACGATATCAACTCTGGTATGAAACACAAAAGAAAGAAATTTTTTCAACTAGTAAAAATAAGAAAAAAAAGTCAAATTCAGTACATATCAAACTTCCTTGAAACCAAGATAATCTGGTTGGTGTTTATAAAAAGTGGTCTCAGTAAGAATGCCTGCTGATTTAATCTTGAAATGTAAGTGTATATATATATATATATATATATTTGGGTTTTTTCTTTATTAGTGTATTCACCTTTGTGAGTTATTTAATGCCAAAGCCATCCTTATAGAACAATATTGGTTGGTTGTGTTTTATGGCATATCACCCATTGTAGGTTATTTAATTCCAAATCAATGTTTATACAAGTAAACAGTTCTATTTTAAAAAAAAACAGTTTAGCATAAGTACGCAGTTTAGTCAAAAACATTTCTATTTCAAGCTATTCAGTTTGGTCAACAGTTCTTATTGAAACAATTCAGTTTAGCATTGATACACAGTTTAAATGTCAAAACAGTTCTATTTTAGACAATTCAGTTAAGCGTGATTTGAGTTTCAATGGCAAACCAGTTCTATTTTCAAGAATACTGAATAGTTTTTATTTACACAAAGTTAAATGTCAAAACAGTTCCATTTCAAACAATTCAGTTTAGCATTGGTACGCAATTATATTTCAAACAATTCAGTTAAACGTAAGAGAAGTTTCAATGTCAAAACAGTACTACTTCAAACAATTCAGTTTATGTCAGTTTGTTTGAGTTTTCTGGCATATCAACCCTTGTAGGTTATTTAATGCCAAATCTATTTTTATGCAAATAAACAGTTCTGTTTCAAGCTATTCAATTTAGTCAAACAGTTCAAATTCAAACAATTTAGATTGATTGACAAGAGTGGTACTATCTAACCCATATATATAGGGATAGAAGGGTTCATGTATTCGCTAAAATTATTAGTCTGAAAAAGAATGTAATAGGGTGATTGAAATTAGGACTCGTTTACAACGATATCGCTGTTTATTTCATTAAACACGGCACCACGAAGATTTCTCTAATTTCATATGATAAAACTATATATAAAAAAGACGAACAAAAATGACGAAGAGCATGAATATCTTTCGGCGATTATATTTTTGATTATTCTAAACTAGTTTCGAACTGAAATCGTTGAGATAAGAACTACTTTTCTGTAGATAGGTTTGTTTGGGTTTTATGGCATATCAACCCTTGTAGGTTATTTAATGCCAAATCTATTTTTATACAAATAAATTCTCTTTCAAATATTTAGTATGTGTAAACAGTTTAATTGTCAAAAACATTTCTGTTTCAACCTATTCAGTTTAGTCAAAGAGTTCTAATTCAGAAAATTCAGTTTATTATAAGTATAGATTTTGCTTACACAGATTTAAATGTCAAAACAGTTCTACTTTCAACAATTCAGTTTAGCATAGGTACGCAATTTAAATTTAAGTACTCAGTTTAATCGTCAAAAACATTTCTATTTCAAGCTATTCAGTTTAGTTGAACAGTTCTAATTCATAAAATTCAGTTTATCACAAGTACAAAGTTTAGTTCTTTTGTAACCCAAAGATAGGACCCTATCAAGTGCGACCATTCTTAGCCAGAGTGGACCGAAGAGCAATGGCAATGAAGAGGCCCTTCGAATTCCCCAAAGCTCAAGCATTTCTTGATCCTCACCATCAGACTGTTTAGTGTCATATCTAGGACACTCGTTTGGGTGTCTAACCCCTCTGCAGAGGTGCAGTTGGTGTATTCTACAGCCCCAGCCAACAAGGCAATTTTTCTGAAGTTTATCAATGTTCTCCGCCGAAATAAATTTATTATGACGGCTTAACCGAGTTTGAGTCTCCATTTAATTGCACCATATATATTTATATATAGTTGAGTGAAATATGAAATTGAAATGAATCAGACAGATTTATTGCAAAAATAAGAACGGAAAGAAACACACGAATGACTGGATGGGAACATTTTAATAATAATAATCCACGTTCATCAACGCGTTTCGACCAGTAATAGAAATGTTCCAAGACATGAAATTATCAAAATTTTAGGTGAAAGGTAAATGTAGACAAAATATTTAAAGTCATCTTCAGGGTGGGAATCTTGAATTTAAAATGATGGTTTAACGGTATAGAAAATATTCGAAAAATATGAAATGTCAATTTTTTCAAAGGTTATAGAAAATATATACGTGGTTCATTCAATAAGTCTCCAGACTTTTTTTTACAGGCAGTTAAAATTGGCGTAGACTCTGGAAAATTCAGTATGTTATGGCTATACATCTTATGATGACAGACCAATCTTTATGATTTCAGGATCAAATGAACAGCTACAGCAGGAATTGGAATACACCCTACTAAAGCCTGATTGTTACAGCTGGTTAATTTCAAAAATGCAATCTCGACGTACACTCTTCAAATCGGGTCAGTGGCATTTCCACCAGGACAATGCACCAGTCCACAACTCCATCCTTGTCACAGACTATTTGACCAAGATGGGCATCAACACAATTCCTCACCCTCCCTATAGTCCAGACCTTGCTCCCCGTAACTTTTGGTTATTCCCTAAACTCGGAGGCGGTCATTATGAGACAATTGAGGAGATGAAAGAGGCTGTGACGAAGGTCATTGACACGCTCACACAAGAGGATTTCCATGGGGCCTTGCATAATTTGTTGTAACGGTACAACAATTGCATTGCAGCCGGAGGAGATTACTTGGAAGGGGACTAGAGTTTCGTGTGTTTACTATCAATAAGAGTGGCCATACGAAAAAATGTCTGGAAACTTATTTAATTATCCTTGTAACTTCCGCTGTAAATTTTCATAATCTCATATCTTGGAACATTTCTTTTAGAGGTCGAAACGCTTTGGTGAATATACTAATATAAATAAAATTTTCTCATTAATTTATATGCATTTTTCTTTCTATTTCTTCCTTTTACAATATATATATCATATGGTATGCAGAAAAACTTTATAATGACTTTAAATAGAGCATATTTCCGAGTTTCTTAGAAAAATACCTTTTTTTTCGGTCACCGCTCGTCAGAGAACAAGCACTGGAGAAGAATAAACCAAAAAAATAGAGAACGAAAAAAAAAAAAAAGAAGAAAAACCCCACATATTTAAAACAGAAAAGAAAAAAGAAAAAAAAAACAGTTACTTTGAAGGATTAATAATACTTATGACATATCCCTATATATATATATATATATATATATAAAGTTGGCTACCTTAGCCGAAGTTGACCCGAAGGCTCTGTTTTCAATAGCTACCACATCGAGGTCTAGAGGAGGGCGCTTTCAATCCCTGGATTGCTCCAATTTAGCCTTGATACGTACTTTATAATGCTGAGTGTTAAGCAAGGCAGCATCAAGTACCATTTTTTGAGTCTTTGGTATGACTTGACCTAACCATTGGCGAACACTCTACACGTTACGCGAAGTTCCAACCAGGGGGTCTTCGTACTTAGTAAATAACGTGTTGGAGTTAAACCGTAGTGAGTGAGTTCAAATTTTCCAAAGGTATTAGCGCGTGGTTGAATAGTACCACTAATGTCCTTCTGCAAGGATTGGTATGGCATTGAATAATACACGAATTTTGATATACTATTAACAAACGAAACCATTTAAATAAAAAAATAAAATGAAAAGAAAAGAAAACTTTTAAATAAAAAATACGTTTTGGAACTAGTAGTGTCACATTTTTCCGATCTTCGAGAAATAATCCATCCTGTAGATTTATAAGTGTTATACGATGGTGGTAAATAGAACACAAGAAATATAAAACCGAATTCAATTCACATAGCAAGAGATCTGACATGTATATAAGAATAGAAATGAAAAGGTATCGTCAAAAAAGAAATTATATTGTTAATAATATACTAAGTTATTAACTAAGTTCAGCTAAATTGTTGTACGTGACCGGAAGTATGAGACTCACCAACAATCGTCTGCTTATCTTGCAAGCTAAGCACTTCGCTAGGTGAAGCCGAACTTTTTGTAGAAAGATGTTATCGTCATTTTATATTATAAACAATAGATTGATATATAACTTGTTTCACTATTTATTAACCGAAAGAAAATTTTCCGATTTATATATATAAATATTTTCAAGTAGAGGAATTATCTTACAAATTGACTTACCCTGACCAGAAGATCCGGCTCTGCATTTTATGGTCGCTGGTTCGATCTCTAGTCGGGGATATCACGGTATACACTGCTAATGAGACCTTATAAGGTCGAAAGAGCTGTCCAGTGGTTTTGTACATCGTACGTACTGTCTGCCAGATTTTCTAGTCATGGTAATTCAATTTATAATTTTCTGATTTGTCAAACATCTTTACTGAAACATGTATAAATGAAAGACTGCTACTTAGATACAAAATACTTCATGAGGAGAACATTTTTTTTAAAATTTAGATTTTATTTGTGGAGATTTAAGTTAACTTTCTTTTAGAAAAATGATAGCTAAGTATTAGTTAAAACATTTTATGCTTTGGTAAAAAAATCTTCCAAAACTCTTATAGATTTTTTTTTCTAACAACGTGTGCTTTTAATCTTTTTTTATCTGATGCAAAGCCGGGTACATCAAAAATATAACTAAGGTTCAAGTTAATATATATATATATATATATATATATATATATAGTTCTGACAAGTTGGGAGCATCGTTAGATAGTTTCCCAAGGAATAGAATTCCAGCCTCTGAAAAAGCCACGATAGTGAATGCTAACATATAATGTACATATAATCTCAACGTTTTTAATACTGGCGTTACACAATCTTCCTACTGATATTTATCCTCCTTTGTCCCTTTTCCGGATTTAGCCATAATATTGAACACGAGTATCGAAATCATACTGGGGAGTACGCCATGCTTAGCCTTTTGGCGCAGCACACTCTTCCCCACCATCATTTCTCCATATCTAAGGTGTGTGCTGTTTTAAAGTAAGATTAATTAATACAGTCTATTTTCAGTCGGAGCAGGTGGTTGAGTTTTCTATAAAGTGGAATTTCGAAAAACAAAAACAAAAAAAAAGCAAAAACAAAACAAAACAAATGTTTTGACAACAGGTACACCCCCACTTGAAAACACGGTGCAACACAGTCTTTCTATTCTTATTAGAATCGTGTTTACTGTAGGTCCTACCTTGTTATTAAACGTCATCGACTCCCACCATGGAAAAGAGCTTCTCAAAGAGAGACTATTACGGTCTCTCAAAACAATTGTGGCATTGTTATTCTTACTTTTATTACTTTTATTATTATCATTATTATTAGTAGTATCTGTACAGCACCAACAACAGCTACCACTATTGTCACTGCTACTAAGAGGACTGCTAGCGCAACTATTGCAGCTGCTATAACCACTTTCTAGCGCAGCTACGGCTCGCACCAGTCAAGCCTTGCTTTCGCTGTAGCCTGCCGTTTTTTGAGGGTTTTTTTTTTATGTCATTGCTACTTCCCTCTGTTTTAGTTCTTTTAGGGGAGGATGACCGCTCTGATGACAGCTACAATGCTCACACTGGAAAGATGTTGATGGCGAAAACTCGGATGATAATTACACGATAATGATAATGATGATGATGTTGATATAAACCACGGTGATGATGATTATTATACAGCTGCTGCTGTTGCTGCTGCTGTAGGCTTTGTGAGGGAGTGACATTACCCTGTTCGGATTCTATTCTAAGACTATCTTCCAATCTGCCTGTATGGCCCAAGGTCTACATCAATACATTGATGGTAAGTGTAAAATGCATTCTAGAAAGCTTTTTTTTTCTCTTCTTTTCCCCCTTTTTCTTTTGTTTTTCATGTATTTATTTGTTTCTTTTACCAAAATAACCCCCACACTCTCCTTTACCTCCCTCAAACCACCGTTCCACTACGGCTTCCACCATTTTTTTCTCTCGATGACCACTCTCTCTCTCTCTCTCTCTCTCTCTCTCTCTCTCTCTCTCTCTCTCTCTCTTTCTTTCTTTCTCTGTCTTTCTTTTTCTCTCTCTATCTCTGTCTGTCTGTCTCTCCCTCTCTGTATAAACACGTTGCTTTCTCTTGGTTTAAGTTACTGAGAAAGCTTTGTTAAGTCTGGCACATGTGCCCCATAACTGGACATCTATTGAGCGTCGAACTCCCAAAACTAATAGAATTGGTGTACCAGACGTGGTTATTAAAAATCACGCAACAGCAGACAGTTGAATCGGTATTTTCCCTCTTTACAAACTATCCAGAGTAAAATCAGCAAGTCTGGCACAAGGGCACTCGGTGAGGATCAACCTCAAATTCATCACCGAAATGAGTGTTATTTAGAATTACTTCAGACATTTACTGTCTGTAGTCATTCAAAATGCTTGGCTCAGTCTGGCACAAGGCCATCGTAACGGGGCATCCAGTGGGAATCAAACAAATATATTGAATTCGCTATAAAGATTGGTCGACAAGACGAGCGCTCGTTGCTGTAGAAACTTGGTATGGAATTACTAGAGATAAATAGAGTCTCTCTGTAGTTAATTACCAAGCAATGCTTAGTATGGCACAAGGCTACATGTGGCGGCGCTTAGTAGAGATCACTTTAATAAACCTAAGAAATCGGTCCGTGAGACGCACCCCTTATAGCAAATAACTAGTAAGTCTTCGTAAATATCGGTGGTTCTGTAAAATCCGCAGCCTACTTTAAAAAGCACGTCACACAGATCAATTGACGGTTATGGTGAGTTCGATTCTCACTAAGTGTCCCATTACTGTTTTATATCTCACCATTTGCTCATGTACCTATCTATATATCTATCTCTCTAGTTTCTTTTTTCTTTCTCTCTTTTTTCCGATCTAAGCCAGTTCAAATCTATAACAGGTTGTTTTTCTTCTGATCTCTGTCTCTGTCAGTCAGTCTCATTCTCTTTCACTGTATATAAACACTCACACAACACACACACAGACGCACACACACACACACACACACACACACACACACACACACACACACACACACACACACACACACATATATATATATATATATATATATATATATATATATATTCACACATCTCACAGTTTGTTTTCTTTCCACACAAGTTTTCTTTCTTTCTTTCTTTCTTTCTATCGCAGTTTGTTTTCTCTCTTTTTCTCCTTCTTTATCTATCTATCAATCTCCTTCTCTCTCCCTTTATATATATATATATATATATATATATATATATATATATATATATTATTGCCAAATGTAAGGACCCTAAAACGAATCGAACTCACTTCACTAACTTGGTCCTGGAGATGTACTTGTTACGTTAGAAAACTTGTTAGAGATACCAATATTAAAAAAATTATATTGCTTATCTGGCACAAGGTTTCAGTTTCGGGGCACCCTATAAGAATCAAACAAAGCATTAGCAAATTGTACTCATGGGGTGTGTTTCCTATGTTAAGCATCTGATTTAGCACTGGTATCAATATTAGCAATGTTTGTTTTTTTTTTGTTTTTTTAATATATTTTTGTTCGGAGTGGCACAAGGCTTCTGTTATCGGACACTTAGTGAGAATCAAATTCTTTACATCATCGAACTGGTTTACGACACGAACTTGTGAAAATAGGCACCGGAGTTTGTAATTCTACTGACAACCAAAATCCTTTCATTGTTGTTTTATTTATCTGGCACAAGAGCCGTTTCTGTGAGCGCTGAAATAGTTTGTGAAATGGAGAAAATTTAAGGGATAATTTTTTTTTAAATTTTACTTAGATAACAATTGTTTATTTACTCATCTTGGTTACTTTCTTTTCTTTTTCGGTTTTAATTCTGTTTTTGTTTTTGTTTTTTTTTCTCTTTTTATGACAGTCCATCTATAGTGTGTATTTGGTATGATTGCTTGCATCGATATTTTTGTTGTTTATATATTGGGTGGGTCGTTTATTATTTTCTTTTTCTTTTTTTTCTTTTTTTTTTTTTTGTTCCAAGAGGTTAGAAAAAGTGAGTATGTTATAAAAGTGGAAAACAGATGCAAAAAATAAAACAAAACAAAAACAAAACAAAAAAAAATGACTTACAATTTCTAAGTGAAGACACCAAAAGAGCATTTTTTTAAATTCTTTTTTTTATTTTTTGGAAAGAGTTTTCCATGTTATCATGGAATATAAGGTGCATTATCAAATGAATAAAGTGCCCTGTTTAAAAGCATTCGATGTTGGTTCGAATCTCGTCAAAGATGCATTTTGTTCTCTCTCTCTCTGGACAGATAGATAGATAGATATTGCCTCTCTGTTGATGTTTCTCAGCCTGTTCATATTTAGGCTCTGTTCTATGAATATAATCATTCGTCTATCTATCTATCTATCTATTTATCTATCTATTTATGTGGGATTGTGCATGTCGGTCGATTTCTTTGGCTGTCATTCTATCACTCTCTTTCTTTCTTTCTTTCTTTCTTTCTTTCTCTCATTCAATATATATATATATATATATATATATATATATATATATAGAGAGAGAGAGAGAGAGAGAAAGAGAGACTTATATATATATATATATATATATATATATATATATATATATATATATATATGTGTGTGTGTGTGAGCGCCGGCTTACGAATCTCTCTATGTATGACCGTGTGTCTGTTGATCTCTCTCTCTCTCTCTCTCTCTCTCTCTCTCTCTCTCACTCTTTTTTTCTTTCTTTCTTTCTTTCATATATATTACTCAGTATGGATGCGCATCAGTGGATGCGTGTGCGTGTATGTATGCGTGTGTGTGTGTGTGTGTGTGTGTATGTATGTGTGTATATACTAGCATGTTTATGTATGTCAACTTTCCTTCTTTCGATTTCTATCTATTTCTGTCTCCCCCCCCCATCTCTGTCTATCAAATATATAAGTCACGTGTTCCAAATGTTGTAAACGCTTAAGAAAGTTTTTGGTCTGACAGGGTTTTCTTTGGTTTTGAGACGTAATTTTTCTGGTTAAAATTTATACATGCAAGTGTTAGGATCTTCTCACCCCCACTCAATTCTTTCTATCAATATATATATATATATATATATATATATATATATATATATATATATATATATATATAACAAGTAAAAATAATGACCATAAATATCCAAAGAAAGAGTGCACAACGCACGGCTATTTACGATAAAATATACCTGCTGAGCCAAATATATATTTTTTTTGTTTAAAAAAAATAGAAATATTTTTTTTTGTTTGACCATAAGAAATTCAGAAATAGCATGAAAAGGAATATTTCTATTTCTAAATTTCTTGTTTTTTAAACGTATATATATATATATATATATATATATATATATATGCGAATGAGAAAACCTTAGAAAGCGACGATCTTTTATTATTCAAATTTCATTTGCTTAATTATTTCCTTATTTATTTCATTATTTTCTAAAAAATTTCTTACATCACCTGAGAGTGTTGAACTGCTCGATAAAAACGTCCATTCTTCCTGTCTTTTGATCATTCCTTAAATGTGTATATATATATATATATATATATATATATATATATATATATATATATATATATATATATATATATTTCTTTAAGAAAAAAACCCAAGACCGGTTAATTCAGGATTATAAATTTATTTCCATCCCGTATTTTCAGTTTCTGGTGTGAACGAAAAACACGAAGAAAAAATTAATACAGGACTTCTTCAGACCCAATGGATAATTAATTAAAATTGAAATTAAAATTAAACCAGAATAAACACGTGGGGTGTAGGGGGAGATTTAGGAGTTACCTCCTCGTTTTATTGAATTTCCGTTTTATTTTAATTTTTCAAATTTCTTCTGTCTAAATTAACCGGTCTTTGTTATTTTTCTTAAAGAAATCTTGCTCTGTAATAAATTACATTGAGCTCTCTACCTGGAAAATTTAAATGTTCAGCTCTTGAATGATTTTCTTGTCCTGAGGGAATTACTCCAAACTCTAGTTTAACCTGACCGAATATTACACACACACACACATATATATATATATATATATATATATATATATATATATATATATACACACACAGAGTAATGTTGAAACTTTGGAGAATGCGGAGTACCCCTTCATTGACATTTCTCCCTGGTCCATTCAGGCCCTGGGTCAAAACACTTGATAGGGTCCTATGTATGGGTCAAATAGAACTATTTTACATTTAAAATGTGTACTTATCTTAAATTGAATTTTAAAAAAAATAATTGTTTTTACATTTCATCATCATCATCATGTCGTGCCGCTAGCACGGATATCCCTGACCCTCTCTCGCCACTTCTCCCTATCATTCATCGCCTCCGGCAGTTCTTCAGGGTTACATCCTGTGTCCTCACATATTTGCCGTATGTAAGTTCGGGCTGGTCGTCCTGCTTTTGCACGACCATATGTGGGTGTCCATAGGAGTACATCACTTATGAGCTCGTCCTTGCTTCTCCAGCAGTGTCCCGCGTGTCTGGTTCGTCTAACTTGTATAGTTTTTGTGATGGGGGGGGGCAAGTGTCCGTATAGTTGGTGTCTCGTGGGGTGTTGTCGCCAGGACTTCTTCAATACTGCTCTCAGCGTTCTTGTGTAATATCTGTCTAGTTTCTTCTCCAGCCGTTTAGTTAGCGTCCATGTAGTGCATCCGTATAGCAGTATCGACACAACCGCCGCCTGGAAGAAACTGCGTTTCATTTTATCGGTTAGGTCTGATTTCCATATGATCGAGAGCCTATCGATAGCCGTCCATGCCTTTGTCAGTCGTGTGTCGACGTCTTTTTCGGTTGATAAATTCGATTGTGTTGTTAGTGATGCATAGCAATATTTGAAAACATATACAGTGTACAAACAAATAATTAGTTGTAAATAGTAAAAATAGGATTATTCTTATAAGATAAAAATAAATAAAACCCTTTAATTTTGTTAAAAGATGTTTTTCAAAAATGTAAAAAAAAAAGAAAAAAAAAAGAGAGAGAGAGGAGGTGCCCGTGGTGTAATGGTTATCGTCGTAGGAAATGGACACGGCGACACGAGTTCAAATCCTGGACGAGACTGATTGCATTTCACATCGCACTAATATCCTTGGGAACGGTATGAATCCAATTATTCTCCTTCCAGCTATAGGTAAATAGTAGGACAGACTAGGTACTTCAGTCTTGGTGAGGTAACTAGTCGAGGAAAAGGAGAACTCTGAATTCAAACCTGTTAAACTCCGCTTAAAAAAATTGACCTTATGTCATATCCTACCCGAGCGGAGGTGATGGTAGATATTGATGTAGTGGGTGGGTGTAATGTTTAAAGCGCTTAACTGTGGAAACATAATAAGCAAGTTCGAACTCCAGTCGCGTTATTACGTTCACTTTCGGACAAATACTCTTGGGAAAGGTATGAACCCCCCCTTATCCTCCTAGCTATGGGTTAAATAGTATGACTGCTTTTCTTCTAGAGGGATGGTTTTGATATTAAATAACCCACGAAAGTTGATATGACGTAAAAAAACCCCAAAGAAACCGAACCTATCATATATATAATGTATATCTATTAAAAGGATTTGACATTAAATAATCTGTGATGGTTGATAGGTCATAAAAAAAAAACACACTCATGGATTCTAAAACGCAAGCAAAAACAATTCTCAATACACGAAAATATATATATATACCTATAATGCTGGTAAGAAAGGTATAAATATATCTGTATTACCTACCCGACTCCCAAGAAAATAAGGGAATGGTGGAGCACATAGAGTCTTGTGCCATAGTTTGGTAACCGGTCGAGGAAAAAAGAAATTCTTCATTTAATCCATCATTACTATGGTTAAAATTTACTCGGTGACACATTCCACTTGTTTCGAAGGGCTTGAGTATACACACACACACACACACACACACACACATATATATATATATATATATATATATATATATATATATCATGTCGCGCTGGTAGCACGGATATCCCTGACGCTCTCTCGCCACTCCTCCCCATCGTTCATCGCCTTAGGCAGGTCTTCAGGACAACATCCCGTATCCTCACATAGCTGCTGAATGTATATTCGTGCTGGTCGTCCTGCCTTCGCACGGCCATGTGTGGGGGTCCATAAGAGTACATCTCTTATGAGTTCGTCCCTGCTTCTCCAGCAGTGTCCTGCATGTCTGGTTCGTCTAACTTGAATAGTTTTCGTGATAGGAGGCAGGTGGCCGTACAGTTGGTGTCTTGTGGGGTGTTGCCGCCAGGACTTGTTCAAGATTGCTCGCAGCATTCTTGTGTAATTGCCGTCTAGCTTCTTCTCCAGCCGTTTTGTTAGAGTCCATGTAGTGCACCCATATAGCAGTATCGATGTGACGCTGCATGGTGGGGGTCGCATTTGTTTGTTTTATACATGTTTTCATCAGTGTATAGATCTTATAAAATACGTAAGTCTTTGAGTATATCTATTCATATCTCTCTCCCCACTCTCTCTCTCTCTCTCTCTCTCTCTCAAAAAGGGCTCATTGTATAGTGGCTAACGTGCTGGACAGCGTCATCAAACAGGCGAGTTCGAACACCAGTCCTGCAATTACGTTTACTTTCGGGCTAATACCTTTGGGAAAAGTATGAACCTCCTTAATCCCCACCACACAGCCAGTTTTGGGTCTAATAGTATCACTGCTATTCTTCTACAAGTATGGTTTTGGTATTAAATAAACCTCGAAAGTTGATATGCCATTAAACAAAGAAACCAAACCAAACCACACCTATCTCTTTCTCCCTCTATCTCCATCTTTCCTTCAGACACACACACACACACACACACACACACACACACACACACACACACACACACACACACACACACACACACACACACACACACAAGAGTGCAAGCGTGCACACACTCATGCATCCATAGAAACACATACACTTTTTCTCATTTCCTTACTAAAGTGAGATGGGCTACGTCCGAGGAAGGATACCAGTCGTATTTCCAATTGCAATTAGGTGAATCTCTATAAAAGTCAGTTCTATTATGAACAGTGTTACCCGTCTCTAATATTCTGCGTCTCTCTCTCTCGAGGGATGCTGACGAAAGGAAAGACAGTGCGGGTGGGGGGAGAATGAGGGTAAACTTACTAGTCTCCCTAATTCAGTTGCAGGGGCAGTTTATGTCCTTTGCGTAAGTGAGAATAAAACTTAGGGTTTGATAAAGTCAGTAAATATCTGTGTTTTTCGTTTTTTACAAGCTACCTAATTGAACTACTTGCATTTGTCCGATAATCAGTGTACTGCTCATATTGTTTATATTTCCTCGTTTGTACTGTAGTTTAAACAATTTCAAATATAAACAACTTTTTTGATTGATCTCTT
The DNA here is from genome assembly GCA_963585895.1 of Sepioteuthis lessoniana. Lineage (NCBI taxonomy): Eukaryota > Metazoa > Mollusca > Cephalopoda > Myopsida > Loliginidae > Sepioteuthis > Sepioteuthis lessoniana. The sequence continues at coordinate 18,965,780 of OY757927.1, read as the reverse complement.
GATTTCATCAAATCTAACATGTAGCAATATATATATATATATATATATATATATATATATATATATATATATATATATATAATAACAGTGTTGGTTGTCACTAGATCCCTTTGTGGGTTTGTGGCGAACCAAGTGCAATATAATATGGAGAATGCTTAATATCTAGGTTAGAGCTATTATATAATAATATTAAATAAATACATATTAGATTTATATATTTAATAATATGTCATCAAATATATAAATCTTATATATATATATATATATATATATATATATATATATGTATATATATTCATTCGACTATCTATCTATCTATCTATCCATACATATATACACACACACACACACACACACACACACACACACACATATATATATATATATATATGAATATGTACATACAAATATATATATATATATATATATATATTGAGATAGATAGATAGATAGATATAGGCAGGCAGGCTGGCATATATACATAGAACTAAGGAAAAATCCTAGAGCAGAGTGTGTTCTTTAAATCTTCGAGGCGAAGAAAAACTGAATTCAAATTCGAATTCCGCTGAAGATTGACCTTGTGTCACACTATGCTGGTGCGAAATGATTGGGTGAATTCACGTATATATGTATGTGTGTATGTGTGTGAATATGTGCGTGTGTGTGTGTCTTTGTCCACTTCCCTCTCTTTCTCTCTCTCTCTCTCTCTCTCTCTCTAGGTATATTTATGTGTGTATGGTTTCACATATCAATTTATCTATCTAGATATGTAAATACCAATACATAAACAAACGTCTGTTTATTTATCCATCTATCCATAATAATCTAATCATGTTCGTACATTCAACAACAAAGGTGATTTGTTTATAGTGGTGAAAGGCTATGTTCAACAAGCTACACTTTTTTTGAATCAGCTGATAGCAGAAAAGACGCACTAGCCAGCCACAGATTCACCTGGGTAACACTGTTCGTCTTCTAAATTTAAAGTACTTCCTTCTCCAAAACCGGTTACCTTAGCACGGCTAGAGGTCCCCTGCTACCCTACTATTTAGGCATAGCAGGGTAGAGAATTGTAGGATTCGTGCTTTTCCGAAAGGCATTTGCAAAAAGTAAATCGCAAATAGCCTTGTCCAGGGTTTGAACGCGGCAAGCCAAATTCTTTTCCACCAACAATATCGCTTAAGCCTCCTTATTATCGTTTCATCCACCAATTGAAAACTACGATGAAAAATAACTGAAATTAATTGGACAAATCTTAATAATATGGGACTTTAACATACAAACAGATCACCTAATCAAGGCCAGAAGACCAGCCCTCATAATAATCAACAAAAGAAAGAGAATCTACAAAATTGTTGACTTTGCTGTCCCGGCGGACCACAGAATAAATCTGAAAGAAGGTAAAAAGAAGGATAAGTACCTCGACCTTGCTAGAGAATTGAAAAAAACTGTGGAACATGAAAGTAACGATTGTGCCAATTGTGATTGGTGCGTTAGGCACAGTAACTAAAGGATTATTAAAGGGCCTGGAGGACTTGGAAGTTGGTGGACGGGTAGAGACTATCCAAATGACAGCATTGCTGAGGACGGCCAGAATACTGAGACGAGTCCTGGAGACTTGAGGAGACTTGCTGTCACTCAAACTCCAGTGAAAAACCATCAGCTAATACTGGTGTGAAAAACTCTAGAGTAGTAAATAATAATAATTAAATGTTGTTAACGAAAAAAAGAAAAGCTGCCGAATAGTGAATTTTACCGTTCCGGCTGACTACAGTGTAAAACTGAAGGAAAGCGAAAAGAGAAATAAGTACCGAAACATTGCTAGAGAACTAAATAAACTATGGAACTTTAAAATGACGGTGATGTCAATTGTAAATGGTGCACTCGGTTCAGTTACAAAAGGAATGGTACAGGAACTGGAAGACCTGGAAATAAGAGGACGAGTAGAGACCATCCAAACCACAGCATTCTTAAGTTCAACCAGAATACTGAGAAGAGTCCTGGAGACTTTAGGAGACTTGCTGTCGCACAGACTCGAGTGAAAACCATCAGTTAACGCTGGTGTGAGAAACTATCATTTGAGTTAGATAATAATAATAATAATAATGGGATTTTGAGATACAAATTGATCACTTAATCTCGGCCAGACGAGAGGACCTCATAATAATCAAGAACAACAACAAAAAAGAGAAATTGCAGGATTGTAGACTTTGCTGTCACGTCTGACCATAGCGTAAAATTATAAGAAAACGAAAAGAAGGATAATTAAAAAACTGTGGAACATGAAAGTGACGATTGTACCAAATATAACTGGTGCTCTTGGTACAGTCACCAAAGGATTAATAAAGGGACTGGAGGACTTGGGGGTAAGAGGACGAGTGGAAACCATTCAAACTACTGCATTTATGAAATCGCCCAGAATACGGAGAAGAGTCCTGGAGACTTAAGGAGACTTGCTGTCACTTAGACTCCAGTGAAACACCATTAGCTAACGCTGATGTGAAAGGATCTCAAAGAGTAAAATGAAGAAGAAGAAGAAGAAGAAGAAGAAGAAGAAGAAGAAGAAGAAGAAGAAGAAGAAGAAGAAGAAGTCGTAACCACACAACTGAGAGAAGAAACATATTAATCGCTTGTAAGCTGCAGACTATTTCCGGAAAAAACAGAAAGGATGCCGCAAGGGAACAAGGGGAACAAAAGCCCCAACTATATATAGATCAGCACGTCCTCAAGGAGGTTAAAACAAGCTGGAAAAATAAAGCTAGGGCGTAAATTGACAACGAAAAGATTCATGAAATAGTCCCACAAACTTGGATGTCAGAATGTCTGAAGATGTACAAAATATCCGACCAAGTAATAATCGAAAAACATGGAAAGCTAAAAGTTGGAATTAGCTATAGGAAGACAAACCTTAGCAGAGGTGAAAATAAAAAAGGCATTTCTAAGGAGGCTCATTTTCACAATTGCTATTTGTGATGGCTCTAATGTCGTTTAATTATATAATTAGGAAATCCACCAGTGACTACAAATTTACCAAAGCACATGATAAGTTAATCAGCGTTATGTATATGGTTATCGAGATTTTTGCCTAAAACGAAAAGGGACGGAAAACTACGCTACAAACTATGAGACAAGTGATTGAAATTTGGCATTGAAAATTGAGTCATGTTGATAAAGAAAACGTGGGGTGGTGGAGAAACAAAAATAAAAGACTAATGATGACAAATCAAGAAAGAATTTTTAAAAATATTCAATTACAAGAACTTCGGAATATTGAAAGTGTACAGCATCAAACAATCAAAGATGAAAGAAAAATTTTTTAAAAAGCCCCCCCACCATAAAACTTCTTAAAACTAAGCCCCCCCCCAATAAAACTTCTTAAAACTAAGCACTTCTGCAGGAAGGAGAATTGTTGGATTCATACCTTTATCAAAGGTATTAACGCGATGTGAAATGCGAACAGTGTCATGTAGGATTTGAATCCAGGTCAGTGTGCCCATTTCCTGTCATGGTAAGCATTACAACGTGATTATCCTCAATATATATATATATATATATACATATATATATATATATATATATAAATGATCGATAGATTTGAATAGACTTTGATAAATATAGGTAGACTAAAATATATATATATAGGTTCGGTTTGTTTTATTTTGGCTCAGTGTGATTTTTTTTTGTTTTAAGGCATATCATATAAAATTTAGATCTTTAACATTTCATTTCTGTATATATAAGTGATGCAAACAGTAGATAAGCAAATCAACAGAAATTTGCCTAACAAAACCTGAAAAAGAGTTGGTCTACCATAAAACACCACATTCAATCAATCATCAATCAACAACCTGGTATAATTGCACACAGGAAGACCTTAAAATGAATGAGAAAGAGAAATGTTTGTTTGATTAATTTCTTGGTTTTTGTGGCATATCAACCTTTGTAGATTATTTAATGCTCAATCCATTTTTATACAAATAATCATTTCTACTTCAAACAATTCAGTTTAGCATAAGTTCACAGTTTAATAGTCGAAAACATTTTTATTTCAAGCAATTCAGTTTAGTCAAACAGTTGTAAATCAAACAATTCAGATTGGTATAAGTATAGTTTTTGTTTGCATACACTTAAATGTTAAAACAGTTCTATTTTAAACGATTCAGTTTAGCATACAAAAGCAGTTCCATTTCAAACAATTCAGTTTAGCATAAGTACGCTGTTTGAATGTCAAAAGATTTCTATTTTAAGTAATTCAGTTTAGCATAGGTGCACAACTTAATTCTATTTGACTAATAGATGGGACCCTATCAGGTGCAACCACTCCGGGTCCAAGTTGGCCTGGGTGCGATAACAATGAAGTGTTGTATACTCATATACGTGCAGATGTAAGCAGAAACATAATGACGAACTTCAATGAACGAACGAACACACTTCTTTATAAAGATATAACTCTCACAATTTATTCTCGAAAGGGTGATGCTCCTGTTGTGTGTGAAAGGTGAGTTGGAGACGGGGACAGACTGCTACATATTGACCCAAATTTCTTCTGACCATAGCAGCACTTCTTCCTCATTCTGGCTGGTCTGCTCAACCGTGGGTCACTGAGGGCCTAAGCCCTCTGTCTGGGGCTGGTTCTCACTCCGCTGGCATCTTATCTCCAACTGCAACTGGAACTGACTGACTGGGACTGACCAAAGCCGTCTGTGGCACCTGGTTATATTTTTGTTTGACACACACCTGCTTCCTGTGGGCGTACGCATCTGCCACCATCACCGATTTCAACCTCATACCAGGTCAAGGTGATATTCCGATATCTTCGACCGGATGCACCTGTTTCGCTGTTCTTCCGCTTATTTACACAGGTACATCTCTTGATTGACAACTCGGTCGAGGGTCAATATATGACTTCAGGGGTAGTCAGCATTCTCTAACGTTCCAGTATAACTGGAGTCTCACCACCAGATTGTTTTGTGTCATAATCAGGACACTCGTTGGGGGAGTCTTAACCCTCTGCAGAGATGCCGTCGGTGTATTCTATAGCCGAGCGCCTACAGGGCAAAAAAAGAAATCTTATGTGAGAAACTGATTATTTTTTAATAGCTGTAAAATCAACGCTATAATAGCCAATTAAAACAAAAACAAAAACTGATAATACGTCACTGAATAGTAAGTGTCAATTATATAAGGATGGATATAAAACATCATGGATCTCCCTGAACCTCTCTCGCCACCCGTCTATATCATCCATCGCTCCCGGTATGTCTTGAAGGCTACATCATGTACCAGTACAGAGCTGTTGTATATAAGTTCTAGCTGGTCGTCCAGTCTTTGTTCGTCCATGTGAAGGGGTCCACAGGAGTATGTCGCTTACGAGTTCGTCCTTACTTCTAGAGCAGTGTCCCGCATGTCTGGTTCGTCTAACTTGGATAGTTTTCGTGATGGAAGGTAGGTGGACGTGCAGCTGCTGCTTTGTTGGGTGCTGCCTCCAGGATTTGTTCGGCATTGCTTGCAGCATTTTCGAGTAATTGCTGTCAATCTTTTTTTTCTCCATACGTTTAGTTAACGTCCATGTAGTGTATCCATGTAGCTGTACTGACAGTATCGACACAACTGCTGCGTTGTAAAATTTTCGTTTTACATCTCTAAGGTTGGCTTCTATAGATTAGAATAAAAACACAGCATTCAGAAGATCACCATGACTTATACACAAAGAAAGTCAGACCTGACCGATAAAATAAAATGTAGATATGAAACAGTTATGCAAAAAAAGCAACGTAGAGAAAAGGAAGTAAAAGATGAAACATGATCAGGTGGAAAAGTTGGTAGAATTAAGAAATGTGCAAGATATTAAAGTTTGACCATAATGCGGAAACCAGAATTTGTCCTAGAAAATGATACGCATAAAATACTCTGGGAATTCGAGAAACAAATGGATCACCGAGTTGTTGCCAGAAGGCCAGACCGAGTGTTTATTAACAAGATAAAGATAAACAAACTTGTTGTATTGTGGATTTTATATTTCCAACGGACAACAGAGTTAAAATAAAAGCAAGGGACTAATATTTGGATCTTGCCTCAGAGTTGAAAAAGCTGTGAAACATAAGAGTGAAGGTGATTCAATTGCAGTTCGTGCCCACCGTGGTGTAATGGTTAAAGCGCTGGGCTGCGGATTCGTAGTAAGCGAGTTCGAACTCCTGTCGTGATATGGCGTTCACTTTCGGACAAATACCATTGGGAAAGGTATGAACCCCCTTATCCTCCTTGCTATGGGTTAAATTGCATCACGGCAGTTCTTCTAGAAGGATGGTTTGGCAATAAATAACACACGAAGGTTGACATGCCATTAAAAAAAAAAACAAAAAAAAAAAAGAACAGAAAAAAACACAAGATGAAATGGAGGTCAGAGGAAGGATGAAAACTACCCACATCGCAGAATTGCTGTGGTCGACTTGCATACTGTGAAGAGTCATGTCGCTCAGACTCAAGTGAAAGATCTCCTGCTTTAACTTATGAGAAAAACACTCAATGAATGATAATAATAATAATAATAAAAGTAAGAGGGCATACCAGCATTGAAAATAACGTCGATAAATCAAGACAACTCGAAGACATCATAAAAAAAGAGCAAAGAGAGACTGATTGTTGCGACCGGAGACATCAACAACAATACAAGAATCAACAGAAAAACAATAATTTTAAATGGTAAGAAAAGCAATTGTATTGAGACTTCAAGCGGAAAACAAGCGAAATCTCACACGAGAAGACGTAGGAATGGCTAAGAAAAGGAAACATTAAGAAAGAAACTAAATCTCTTCTAATAGCAGCACAAAACAAGGCTATAAGGGCCAACTATGTTGAAACAAAAATAGACAAGACACGACAATTTTGTAATTGTAGCTTATGTTGTGATAGAGACGAAATGATCAATCATATAATAAGAGAATGCAGTAAATTAACGCAAAAAAGTATAAAACCAAACATGACTGGGTAGGAAAGGTAATCAACTAGGAGTTGTGCAATTCTTTTTAATTTGACTATATATACAACCATTCTGGAGAATAAGATGTACAAAATTCTTTGGAATTTTGAAATACTGCATATATATATATATATATATATATATATATATATATATATATATATATATATATATAAATGATCGATAAAGGGATAGATTAGAATAGAATTGGATAAATATACGTAGACTAAGATATGTGTAGTTTATATATAGTGACAATCAATAACAACAACAACAAAAAAACAAAAACAAAAAAGGAACCTGTCGAATTGAGGATTTTTAAGTTCCTGCGGACCAGAGAATGGAAATAAAAGAGAAAAGAGGGATCAGTACCTAGATCTTGCGAGGGAACTAAAAAAAAGTATGAATTATGAAGGTGACGGTGATACCAATTGTAGTTGGTGCACTTGGAACAATCTTCAAAGGATTGATAAAGGGACTGGGTAACTTTGAAAAAAGGGGGCTAGTAGAGACAATCCAGAATACAGCATTATCAAGAACAGCCAGACTATTGAGAAGAAGTCTTAGGGAGTCTTGCTGTCACTCAGACTCCAGCGGAAAACACTCTGAGGTGTGAAAAACACTCTGAGGTGTGAAAAACACTCTGAGGAGTAAAAAAAAGATAGATAGATAGATAGATGGCTGAAGGAAATTTTAAATATAAATGCGTCTCTGTAACTTTTCTTGTTAATTTTCTAAACGCTCGAGACTTCGATTTTCTTCGAAGATTGAAACTCTCTAAACACTAACATGCATATGTAGCTGTCTAAAAATATCTACACTCCTACGCAAAATTCTCTGTTGTAAGTATAAATTTAGACCGTTTTTTTTTAATCTTCGTCACAATTTACAATGCAGAAGAATTTGGTAAGAAGTAATGCCTAAAAAATCCGTATTGATTATGGAATGTTTTACTTGAAATAAAACTTTCGTGTCGTTAGACAAGAAGGAAAGAAACGAAATAACTGTTACGGGTGTAGTTATTCATGATCAGTAATGTGCAGGATAGATAGATAGATAGATAGATAGATAGATAGATAGATATGGACAGACTGAGATAGATAGATAGATAGATATGAACAGACTGAGATAGATAGATAGATAGATAGATATGAACAGACTGAGATAGATAGATAGATAGATAGATAGATAGATAGATAGATAGATAGATAGATAGATAGATATGAACAGACTGAGATAGATAGATAGATATAAACAGACTGAGATAGATAGATAGATAGATAGATAGATAGATAGATAGAGAGATAGATATGAACAGACTGAGATAGATAGATAGATAGATAGATAGATAGATATGAACAGACTGAGATAAGATATGAACAGACTGAGATAGATAGATAGATAGATAGATAGATAGATTTACTAAAAAATAAAGATGTGAACGTCGGGTTGATTGATATATTTTGTCAAAAAAGCTAATGAGAATCTTCTTATTGTGTTTATGATTGATATTCTCCGAAGGTACTGCGTATTGTTTGACACAATGAATAAGAACTTGTCGTAGTTTCGGGTAGGGGATTACTGATTCTATTATATAACTTTCTTTTGTCTTCTAAAATAAAAATGAATCTCCGAGTTAACATCAGAGGAGAGAACGTTAAACGAAATACGACGTCGTAGCTAGACATCATATTAGAGGAGGAGACCCAGAGGTGTTTCGACCAATGGAGAACGAGTTGGAATACGTCCGACGAATGATCAGGGGACTGTTCTGAAAAGGAAAAAAAATAAAGTGAGTGTTTCCTTTATTTCCATTTACGTACATAAACGGAAGGCACGAGGCCTTGAAGTTTTTTGGGGGGCGGGGAGAAGGGAAGGGAAGGGAGCGGTCTTGCCTTGACTATGTATTCTAAGGGATACTAGCTAACCACATTCGCCGACCCATTTAACAGTACAATATATAACCATCTATCCAACGCTATGCGCGCTGCAACCACCAAAATACCACATTTGCTCTATGAAAGAGACCGACTTAAAACCCCGAAAGTAATGAATGATTTTATTTACAAATAATGATTTATTTACAATGAGTGTATATGATGGGAATGGGAGAAAAACCCCGAAATATACAAAAAAGCAAGAAACAAAGGAAAAATCCCCCGTTTGGTTGCCCTCCCATCCCCACGTCTATAAAATTGGAGGCCGACTGTTTTCCGGGGTGAAGGAACCGGAAACAAGCCGGACCTACCCTGGGTGGGACGGGAATCCTAATCTTCATGGGGTAAAGTGAGTGTTTCCTCCATTGTTTGTTTATGCCGAAGTACATACAGCTTCAGTCAGGCAACTTTATTTTTATTTATCTATTTATTTTTTTAAATGTATATATATATATATATAAATATATTACAGCAGTACATGGTTCTCACTATCTTACTATTGCCAAGTCGGCTGGGGCTGTAGAATAAACTGACTGCACCTCTGCAGAGGGGTAAGACCACCCCACAACGTGTGTCCTAGATATGACACTAAACAATCGGATGGTGAGGTTCCAGCAGTGCTGGAGCTTTGGAGAATGCGGAGTACCCCTTCATTGCCATTGCTCCCAGATCCCCTCTGGCACGGAGTGGGAGCACCTGATAGTGCCCTATCTATGGGTTAAATAGAACTAACAGAATACTTATGCTAAAATGAATTGTTTGACTAAACTGAATAGCTTGAAATAGAAATGTTTTTGACAATTAAACCGTACTTACATTGAAACCGCGTGCTTATGCTTAACTGGATTATTTGAAATAGAACTGTTTTTCGACATTAAAACTGTATTTACACTTAACTGAATTGTTACATGTACCTACTTGAATAGTTTGAAATGGAAATGTTTTTGACAATTAAACTGTGTACTAATGCTTATAAAAATGGATTTGGCGATAAATAACCTAAAAGGGTTGATATGCCATAAAACCCAACAAACCAAAGCAAACTTTAATGGCAGACCATACGCAGTATAATTTAGAGATTGCTCAATATCTGTGATAAAGCTATTATATAATAATAAATAAATATTAGTTTATATATATGTAATAAACAGCATGAATGCATATCTGTGACCGCTCTTTTCATGCCGTCTTTATACGGAAATTATCCGGCTGAAAAAGTTTAAGCATCACTGTTGTTATATATATACACATATATATATATATACGAGGTGCATGCGATAAGTTCCAAGACTTTTTTCGTATGGGCATTTAAATTTGTCAGACTCTTGAAAATTCAGTATGTTATTGCTATACAACACATACTTAATATACGTGGTGCTTTCAATAAGTTTCCAGACTTTTTTGTACAGGCATTTAAAATTGTCGTAAACTCTAGAAAATTCAATATGTTATTGCGATACATCTTATGAGATGACTGACGAATTTTTATGATTTCAGGTTTAAATGAACAGCTACTGCTTGAATTGGAATATACCCTACAGGTGAATTTCAAAAATGTAATCTGACACTTATGAAGAACAATATGCAATAAAATTCTGTTTTAAACTTGGAAAAAATGCCACAGAAACGTATGGAATGCTTCAGACTGCTTTTGGAGCATCTTGCATGAAAAGAGCATCAGTTTTTGAGTGGCATAAGAGATTCAAGAACGGCAGGGAGTCTGTGAGGGATGATGAGAGGTGTGGGAAGAGTAAGGAAGTCAGTACACCAGAGTTGATTGGCCAAAGCGTTAGGGTTAGGTTTAGGGTTACGATGTTGAGGGTTTAAGTGAGTTCAGGAAGAGATTCCGTCGGAAGAGACCAGCACTCTTCAAACTGGATCAGTAGCATTTCCACCAGGACAATGCACCAGTCCACAACTCCATCCTTGTCAAGGACTATTTGACCCAGATGGGCATCAAGACAGTTCGTCACCCTCTTTATAGTCCAGACCTTGCTTCCTGTGACTTTTGCTTAAGCTCAGAGTCTGTCGTTATTAGATAATTGAGATGAAAGAGGCTTTGACGAAGGTCATTGACACGCTCACTTAAGAGGACTTCCATGGGGCATTCCAGTAGTTGTTGGACGGTAAAACAAGTGCACTTCAGCCGGAGGAGATTACTTGGAAGGGGACTAAAGTTTCATGTGTGTACTATCAATAAAAGTGCCCATACGAAAAATGTCTGGAAACTTATGTAATGATCTTCGTATATAGATGTCTTAGTGAAGGAAAAATTTGAATTCAAAAAAGAAAGAAAGAATGGTATTGATGCGGTAATTGTTTACTATATTTTTTGTTTATTACCATATGAAACTCCATGTGTTATTTAATAGCAAAGCTATCCTTGTTGGAGAACAATAATACCACGTTTTAGGAGGTTCCCGTGGTGTAATGGTTATCGTTGCAGGAATTGGACACGGCGACACGAGTTCAAATCCAGGACTGATTGCATTTCACATAGCACTAATACCCTTGGGAAAGGTATGAATCCAATTATTCTCCCTCCAGCTATGGGTAAATAGTAGGACAGACTAGGTTATTCAGCCTTGGTGAGGCAACTAGTCTAGGAGAAGGGAAACTCTGAATTCAAACCTGTTAAACTCCGCTTTAAAATTGACCTTGTGTTATATCCTGCCCGAGCGGAGGGGTTGGGTAAATATGATAATACCACGTTTTAGCCCAGAGGTGAGGAATCATTTTCGATGACTCCAGCCAACTGGGCCAACATCAATTTCGGGTTGTACACTTCAGAATTGTTGTGAGCTTTGAGTTTTGAGTGAATTAAGTTGGAATTCAGACCTATTTTCAATCTTCATTTTCTCTATTTCGAGGGATTTCGGTCCATGCCTTTGAGTTTAGTTAGGCTGAGAACCTTTCGGCTCAGCACATGGGTTAGTTGGGTGCAACATTGAGGCAGGTGTTAACGCAGGCGCGCGCGGGCCGATGGAGGTGTCACTCAGATGTCATAATAGTCCGAAACGAAACGCGGTGACAGGGGGCGGATGACGTCACGCACCGGAATCGCACGGAGGTCTGTGTGAGATTTGAAGAAAGTTAGATTTGGGTACTAGATGCCAAACGAAAAGAATCGATTTTTGGAGCTCGCAACCTTTACGTCGAAACCTTTAACTCAAAGTTAATAAAAAGGTTTCGTACCTGAACAAGAAATCGTTACGTGTTTTCGAATTCCGAGATTCCTATGTTCTATTGTTATGAACATGATATGTCCATTTCGCACATAGCGTTAATTGGGAATATGAACATGGTACACTTTCTATGTATAAAGCTGCTTTGTCTGTTGGCTTGTTCGCCTGGATCAGTAAATCTATAAAAAATTGTTTAGCCTGGTCAGAAGTGAAACGTTGCCTAAAACTGTTGTTTATTTCAACTATCTGTCCAGACAAGATGTAATATAATTGTGGAGTGATTTCGTTTTATATATCTTGTCTTTTGGTTTAGTTAGCCTGAGAACCTTTCGCTTAGTGCATGGGTTAGTTAGGTGCACACATTGAGCACAGGTGTTCACGCGCGCGCAGGTCGGATGTTACAATCAGAGATGTCACAATAAAAACCCCAGATAGGAAATAGCGTCATGCCCGGAAGCGCTGAGGATTTTGGATTTTGAAAAAAAAAACCCAGAAGTTGAGATTCGACGCTAGCAGAAGGTAGACAATTTTCGGAGCTCGCCGAGACCAGACCAGTAGTTTGCAGCGGGGGTGCCGCACGTGGTGGGGTTCAGATGGAAAAGTCAGCATAGAAAGAAATTGTGTGTCTCTCTCTCCTCATCTCAAAAAACCTTAAACTCAAAAAGGTAAATAAAAGTTTCGTACCTGAACCAATTTTAAGTGTTTTTCGGATTCCTATATGCGTACGAACATTACGAACGTTTTCCGTTTCGGTACGGATATATACGTTTCACATATTCATATCGTGTTCTTATCTTGGTCCTATCTTGAATATTTTGGTGGATATGCAACAAAGATGTGACACTTGGTCATATTTTTTGGGAGCAACTCCCTCACACACCTGAATCCATGGTTGAAAACTGTTGAAATTCGTTTGGTTTCGTTTTCATTGACTTCTTTGTGAAGCACTTCAGGTCTCATATAATGAACTTGATCCTTACTCTCTCTCTCTCTCTCTCTCTCTCTCTCTCAGGCGAGGGCCCGGGGCCACATGAGTCATATCCTTAAAAGGTAAAACCATGTATTGTAAGGCAAGTGTTGAAGTTCTCTGATTCAAATAAGCACAACAGTGGAAATATTGACCACCCAGTGAGAATCGGAATTACTGACAACGACAGGCTATAACAGCTTTCTTAGAATGACGCCACTCGAGGCGGTCAAATATTTATTGAGAAATAGCGATAAAGTCATTAACTAGGGTTGACATAGGCAGATAGATAGATAGATTAAGAGACTGAGATAGATAGATAGATAGACAGATTAAGAGACTGAGATAGATAGATAGACAGATAGATTAAGAGACTGAGATAGATAGATAGACAGATAGATTAAGAGACTGAGATAGATAGATAGATAGATAGATAGATAGATAGACTGAGATAGATAGATAGATAGATAGATAGATTAAGAGACTAAGATAGATAGATAGATAGATAGATTAAGAGACTGAGATAGATAGATAGATAGATAGATAGATAGATAGATAGATAGATAGATAGAAAAGTGATAGAACAATATAGATATGAAGAGATAGATAGATTGATATGAACAGAAAAAAGAAAAAAAAGAAAGAAAGAAAGATGATATATCGTGAGAGATACATACATACATACATACATACATACATACATATGAATAGACCAGTGACCGAGAGATATTAACGGATAGACGGATATAAAATGAAGGAAAAATAAAGAAAGATGATAGAATTAGAGAGATGTGAACATATGTGATAGATAGATAGATAGATATGAACAGAAAGAAAGAAAGAAAGAAAGAAAGAAAGAAAGAAAGAAAGAAGAGATATATAGATAGATAGATAGATATGAACAGAAAGAAAGAAAGAAAGAAAGAAAGAAAGAAGAGATAGATAGATAGATAGATCGATAGATAGATATGAACAGAAAGAAAGAATGAAAGAAAGAAAGAAAGAAAGAAGAGATAGATAGATAGATAGATAGATAGATAGATATGACAAGAAAGAAAGAATGAAAGAAAGAAAGAAAGAAGAGATAGCTAGCTAGCTAGCTAGCTAGCTAGATAGATAGATATATATTGACAAGTGAGAGAGATGAAAAGACAGAAAGTGATAAACTGATATAGATATCAAAAGACTGATAGACTGATATCGAGAAAAAAAACAAAGAAACAAAGAGATATGAACAAAGAGAGAGAGAGAGAGAGAGAGAGAGAGAGAGAGAGAGAGAGAGAGAGACTGACTGACTGACTGACTGCTTGATAGATTGATCAAAACAGTATATTTGTTATTGGAGAAGGAGTCTATTTGTTTTATTCGTGTTTTTCACAATCACTTGTTTTGTTCCAAAACAAAATAAGAAAAGACAATTCCTCTTGATGCAATTTAAGCGAATACATTGGTCAGCGAATTCTTTCTTGTGACTGTCAGTAGATTTCCATTAGCCCAAAGCTACGTTCTACTCAATCATATGTGTGCTTCTTTGCACGTGCCCGTGTGTGAGTGTGTGTGAATTGAGAGTGTGAGCGTGAATGTGCGTAGAAACTTCAGTTACTCGAATGTAGCGTTCGTATTTTTAATCAAAACCACGTGTAAATATCACACGTCGCTTTTTATTCACTTTCTGAAGGCAGTAAAAACAATTCTTTCACAGTTGATTTTAGCCAGAGACACTCAAGACTAATATCGGTTGGGTCGTAGCGTGGTGTGATGGTTAACGTGCCTGGCTAACTGACCATTTCTTGTGTGTTTGATTCTCCCCGGGTGCCTTGTATATCTGGTTGTTGAGGTTTTTAATCGAAATTCTGCATTCAATAGGCCTTGTTTCTTTTTTCTTTATTTTTAAGGAAGCAATAAGGCTATGGAAGAAAAATAAGTTTCATGCCTTTTTATCTGAATTAATATGGAGCGAACATGAGCAGCCGTTTCGGTGACTGGAGAAATCTGCTATACACCTCCAGTCAACCCTCACAGAGAGAGAGAGAGAGAGAGAGAGAGAGAGAGAAAGAGAGAGAGAGAGTAACACTTTGATAATGATCGGAAGAATGCGGGAGGGGAAACAGCTATCTGATTTCGAATCCTTGAACAAGGCTGTTTACATTTCATTTAAGCGATAATACCCTTGAGAAAGGTATGTTTCCAGCTATTCTCCTCCCAACTATGCTTAAATTACTGGACTGACTTGGCTCTTAAACCTTTCATTGCAGCCGGTTTATGCAAGAAAAATTCTGAATTCACACTAATTGTAGACTTGGAGAGGGATGGGCTATAGGAAGCTATTCCTGCTGTAGAAACGATTCAAGAACGGTGCCGTTACGACCAAATCAGCTTGCAGGGTAAATCCGAGCCTATGTATATATATATATATATATATATATATATAATTTGATATACATATATATATATTTTGATATATATATATATATATATAAATATAATTTTTTCTATATATACATATATATATATATGTATATATATATATATATATATATAAAACAAACTGAGGTCCCCTGTTTTGCACAGATTGTAAATATACCGTAGCTTATTTTTTTAAAACTGAAATAATTGTAGGTGTTTTTTACCTATCAAATATTGCGCGTAATGTTTTGTACAAATATTTATTTTTAATTCCAAATAAGGTAAATCTCTAAAGATAAGTTTAAGAGATTGGGAAAAAGGTGCCGATTTCTATATTTTCAACGTATACTTATATGTGGTATCGAGTATTTCAAATGACTATAAATAATTTATAGAAACTTGTATGGTTGAAATATTCACTATTCAATGTTGTTATACTAATAATACATACACAATGATTTATTTTCAAGTTTAGGGTGTGTCAATACACATGGACCCATATGACTGCTAATATCTCTACAAACAATAATAATGAGTTCTTTTTAGTTTCAGATTTGAAAAAATTATTCCATAATAACTATTAATCCTCGATCACTATGCCTTGGACAAAGGAGGAAATATATTTTTCGTCACTATTTATATGGAGACAAAATCATTGGAAACCGTCTCATTAATATGATAAAGATTTATTACTGAGACAAGAAACTCAAAAAAAGATTGCATGACCTGGGATCTTATATAATAAAAATTAAAACAAAATTGATTTGATGTCTCTCTGGCTCAAATGATGCATTTTTTTACAAGACGTGTTCCAAATGATCGCCACTGTGCTTATATAAATATTAAAGCATTATCATATTAATGGGTTGCATCTATTTTGAAACACCCTGTACCATAAACTGCGAGTACTTTCCACTGTCGAACTAATACTTAAAGGCATGGACTCCATTATCCTCTCAACTGTGAGTAAAATATAATACCTGCAGTTCTACAACTGTGGATTTAGGAATAAATAATCCACGAAGATTAATATGCCATTAAACAAATAAAGCCAACTAAACCTATTTGATCTATTAATAGGTCCTTAACAAGTACTACCAGTCTGGGGGAGAATTTTATTTGGTTTATTTTTTAACGGTATCAATCCCTCATGGATTATTTAAAGCCGAAATTTGAATAATTTGTAAGTGATTGTTCCACTTTTAAAATTGCAGTTTTTATTAGTCTCTAATGATTTTTGAAGAGTTATATAAAGTATATAACACTCTACTCCTTAGGCCAATGAGTAGAGAGTTTGCCAATGGTCCGGAAGACTAGGGTTCAATCCTAGGTCGAGTCATACCAAGGACTCAAAAATAGTACTCGATGACGCCTGGCTTAACACTCAGCATTATAACGTAAGGATCAAGGATAAGGTGGAGCAATCAAGGGAAAGGTGTGGCGCCCTCTCTTACATCTTTGTATTTTAGCTATTGAAAAAGGAGCCCTCGAGTCACTCTCGAGTCACCCTCGACTAAGGTCGCCAATTTTACTTACTTTTAACCGGTTCATTGGTCTTGTGGGTTTGCAAATGGCCCGGTTCATTGGTCTTGTGGGTGTTTGCAAATGGCCCGGAAGACCTGTGTTCAATTATTGCCAAAGACTTTAAAAATGGTGCTTGATATCTCCTTGCTTAACACTCAGCAATATAAGGTACGTATCAGGTGTAAAGTGGAACAATCCAGGGAAAGGAGTAGAACCCTCCAATACATCTCGGTGTAGTAGCTATTGAAAAGGGAACCTTCTTGGTCGCCTTCGACTACGATCGCCAAATTTACATTTATTTACTTATTCTTAGTGAATACAAATGAATTGCACCCAATTATAGGGTTTCAAGTGTTTTTAACATTAATAATATTTACATCTTGATTGGGATTTCAATAGATTGATTTTTGTAATTGTCTTTTTTTTTAATTGGAATCATTTTGGGTTGAGGCTTCTTAATCTGAGAATTAATTTTTATTTATTGCGGACTTTTTGTCCTCATCTGAGGTTTTTTTTTGTGTGTGTTGTTTCTTCTTTCACTACTTTTCGGCCAAATTTCACCTCTGGCCTTCTTCAGGTGATTTTTACCGTGACCTCGGATAGGAATGATGAGTCTTGTAACCGTATCCCCAGTAATTACTGCCTTCCATAGTTGTTGTCTATCACACCACGTTTTTAACCAAGTAGGATTTGAAACCGCTATTTTCTGACAATGCTCACCTGGAACCGTAGAGACTCAACGCCCTATCCGCTGCGCCACGGGCCCCTAAGGGCGATCAAGGATGGATTTTTGGGTCTTATAAATCCTTATCTGGTCTTCCAGAGTCGGGTCCGTACCGAATTTTTGTAATTGTCTTTTTTTTAAAATTGGAATCATTTTGAGATTGATCTTTATTGCATGTCAAACTCTATCGTTCATTTTTATATTTTTTAGGATTGTTTCTTTTAAACAAATCTATTTGGTCCATATGTGTGATCCTAACGGGTACTTCTCATTTGGGTCAGGGCGGACTTGAAAATAATGGCAACGAAGGGTGTTATAAAATAGCCGAGGGATTTCGGTTCATTTCTTTGAGTTTAGTTAGGCTGAGAACCTTTCGGCTCAGCACATGGGTTGGTTGGGTGTAACATTGAAGCAAGTGTTAACGCAGGTGCGCGCGGGCGGATGGAGATGTCACTCAGATATCATAATAGTCCGAGACGATACTGGGTGACAGGGTGCGGGTGACGTCACGCACCGGAAGCGCGCGGAGGTTATGTGAGAATTTGAAGAGAGAAAGAGTCGGGTACTAGACGCCAAACGAGAAGGATCGACTTTTGCGAGGCGAACTCGCGCCCTATGGGGGGGGCGCTCGAGATGGGGGCCAAATGAATAAGACAGCATAGAAGATTGTGTCTCTCCTCCTTATGTCGAAACCTTAAACTCAAATTAATAAAAAGGTTTCGTACCTGAACAAGAAGTCGTTACGTGTTTTCGAATTCCGAGATTCCTCTGTTCTTTCTAAATCTATTGTAATGAACATTATATGTCTATTTCACACATGGCTATATTCGTGTATATGGCTACGCAACAAGGGGTGACCTAACACGTCAAAGAGCTCGAGAACTGATAAATATGTTTTTTTTTTAAAGTCAGACTTTCATGCACACTTCACCAATGTAAACATTTTCAAAATGTATCTCTGCCCTGTCGGTGTGGCATAGAATAAGCTAAATGTATCCCCTGCAGAGAGGAAAGACCCCCCCTCTCAAAAAAGTGTCCTGAATATGACACTTGACTGCGTCAAATAAAATTTGGGAGGTTCCGAAAACAAACATAATTACATCCATTTAATTCAAGTTACCTAGTAGCCCAGTCAGTGGAACATATAATAACCTGATCGTGTCCCCTGCAGAGGTGTAAGACCCCCGTACCCAAATGCTGTCCTTGATATAATACTGAACTGCAACTGATGAAATATGGGAGGTTCCGAAAACAAACAATTTTATACATTAAACTCAAGGGACCTGGTTGCCCTGTCACAGGAGTATAGAGAACGCTAACTGCATCTCTTGAAGAGAAGTAAGGCCATCCATCCACGTTAGTGTCCTGTATATGACACTAAATTGCATCTGATTGCGAGACTCATGTTCAGGAGACATCCTGGGTGTTGGTAACCTCATTATTGCCATTACTTCTAGGTCCAATCTGACCCTGAGAGGGCCCCATCAAATTCATCTATTAGAGCAATACGTATTCGATAAGATTATATATAAATGGAATACTGAGTAGTGTATTGAACCAATGCCTCGGGAGACGAGGCGTTCAATCCCTGGTCGAGTCATACCAAAGACTCAAAAAATAGTACTTGCTTTAAACTCTGCTATATTAAGTAGGGATCTATGGTAAAGTGGAGCAATCCAGGGAAAGGAGGAGCATATCGAACTTCGAGAGTAATTTAAAGCCAAATCCATCCCCGTTGAAGGACAGTAGTTGTACTATTTAACGCAGAGCTGGTAGGATCGGATCCATATGCTTTTTTTTCCAATTTTTCTGAAAGTGAACGTAATAGCGTGACTGGAGTTCGAACTCGTTTACTTCGATGTCGTAGTCCGACACGATTGCCACGACACCACAGGCACCTGCCGATATCACGAGGGAAGTATTTTTAAGAGACATATATCCACTAATTAATAAAGTCTAATTGTTACATACGACGTTGGTTCAAAACGATTATGACCTGAAATATTGAATGATATTTTTAAATCTATAATTATTGGCAACTATCTTTGTAAAGACAGGACAGACGCATGCGTTTAATGATAAAACTGTTCTGGCTGTTTCAGGAAGTAGTAATTTACTAAGTTTTTTGTTTCGACTGAAACAAAAGGCTGAATGATTGCGCAGCCTATGAGACACGAACTTACTCTTACAGGTGTGCTAGTCATGCTTGTTAACCACTACACTACCCTATGAGCCCTGGCTGATACACAAAGTATTGCATACAAGCTACTATTTTTTTTGCGAAGCGATTTCAGTGTTTCAATTCTGGTCGATTTAACTGTATCTGTACCTTATTTTTCGGATGCCCGAGTACTTACGTGTACATATAAAATCGTTAGTTAGATATTCGTTTACGTATTGATCGATTGGTTCTCTTTTTTGGGGGGGTGGGGAGAAAGATTTTTTTTTATATATATAAATTTCATTTGAATGATGAATTCACTTACTGATTTTCGTATTCGGAACATTACGTAGCGGTATTTTTTTTTCGATTGTTACAATGTAACCATCTAAATAAGTAGATTTGAGTGAATAAATCGATTTAGACAATGCGTTCTATTCCAAAAAGACAACCAATTAGCGTAACTTATATATATATATATATATATATATATATATATATATATATATATATATATATATATCGCAAGGAGTGCATGCAGGATGTTAGGGTATTTATTTACTGCAAATATGTAATTTTGGTCTGAAATTACGTGATAAATATAAATTAACATTTAAATAAAAAATTATCTATCTATCTATCTATCTGATGATAATAATAATAATAAATTATAATAAATGCAAACTATATCAATTTTTGGGGAATTAATTTCAGGAAATTATATATATGTATATATTATGAGAGTGTTGGTCGTCAGTAAATCACTATGTGGTTACGTATCGAACCAAGTGCAATATAATAAAACCTTAGGTTGCAGAACAATATTTTCCATGGATTAAATATATTTATATATATAATATACATTTATTTATTACCATTAATATCATATATGTATATATATTTTTTTTCTTATTTTGTTGGTTCAATAAGAGAAAAAAGTAAATATTTCAAAATGAATAGGTTCACTAAGTGATAAGAATTTTTTTTTCACTAAGAGATTAAAATTTTTTAAAAAATGGCCTTCTGCCCCATAAGTTCTCTGACAAAAGCAGCAAGCTGGAAACACACACGTATGTAAGAGCGAAATAAATAATCCTAAAAAAGGCAAATCTTTTAGTAGACCTATTCATTTCGAAATATACAAAATAATGCACACAGATATTTGTACACGTACATACATATATATATATATATATATATATTTAGATGCACACATATGTATATATAAATATGCCCACATATACTTGTACATGTACACACACACACACATATATATATATATATATATATATGTGTAAATGGATTACCATCAAGAATTCCGAAATCAACGCTTGATATATATATATATATATATATATATATATATATATATGTTTGTATGGGTGTATGTGTGTGTGCGTGTGTCTGCGTGCGTTTGTGTGCGTTTGCATGTGCGTGAGAGTATGCATACATGTCAGTCTTTTAAAATATATTCTATAAATGTTTTCGTCTGAAATCAGTTTAAGTAGTTCAGGCCAGTATATTTGTTGTATAGCCATGACCATGACTAACTATACATACACATAATATATATACATCTACATATGCATGCAGAACACAACGACACAATGAAGACGACGAGTGACACAGTTCTTAGAAAAATATACCTCTCACTTTATTTGAAAGGTTTTTATGTGAGAGGGAGTTGGAGACCGAACAGAACTGCAATATATTTACCCCCACTCTTATGGCCATCAGTATTGTGGCTTTCTCGTTCTCAAGGGTTACTCAGCCGGAGGCCCGGGGGCCCACTCTGCTGGTTGCTGGCTTTCTCTCCCGCATCTTGTCACCAATGGGTCTGGTCTCCAAACTGCCTGACTTCCTGTCTTCACTGAGTTATATAATAGTTCCACGCCCACCTTCTTGTGGGCGTCACAAATTGAACTCATTCAACCCATCCACGGTCAAGGTTATAATATCCTGATCGACCGGATGCACCTGTTTTTTACAAAGGTGCGTTTTCTATTTTGACAGCCCGGCCGGGTCGTAGGTCAATATACAACATATTGTTATGAGTATTATCAAGAAAACATGTAGAGAAATTTTATGAATACTGATTATTTTCATATATCACCATATATATATATATATATATATATATATATATATTAGTTACGGCAGAAATACATAAAAGATTTTAAACTGTCACCTATTTGATGGAAGATTACATAGGCAAGTACTTATGGTCGTTTCATTAAGTAAATATCTTTATATATATATATATATATATATATATATATATATATATATATATATATATATATATATATGCAATTAGTTACGATCATTAAAATCTATAAGATTATGGGTGGAAAATTCTATCTAGAACAGCATCAGTCCAGCTTAGCATAAAATGAACATAAAAAATCTCTCAGTCAAGCAATTACTGATTCACCGGTCTAAAAAGCGTTCAACGGTAGCAACTGGTGCAATCTATGATCATAAGCGATTGTATACATGAAAACAATAGTAAGACATTAGCTTGATGGAGCAAGCATTGTCACTTGCCAAAGTTCATTTTCAACAGAATTGACAGCTTAGAATACGGGAGATATTACTGTCTCTCTCTCTTCTCTCTCACTCTCTCTCTCTCTCTCTCTCTCTATATATATATATATATATATATATATATATATATATGTATATATATACTTTCTTTAAGAAAAAACAAAGACCGGTCACGTTAGGCGTATAAATTTATTTCCATCCTGTTATGGATTTCGATATAAATCAAAAACACACAAAAAAAACCTAACGGGACTTCTTCAGATCTTATGGATAAAATAATCCAGAATAGACGCAGGAAAGAAGGGAGGGAGGGGTTGAAGAGGGTTGAAGAGTTTTCTCCTCATTTAGCCCACATCCGTTTTTTTTTTATTTATTGCCGGTTGGAATTATAGTAAATTAATTTTTTGTTTTTATTTTTTTAAATTCTAAATAAATTTCGACTTAAAACTCCAGTTTTAATACTAATTTATCTAAATACAACTTTCTTTAATAACTTTACGTAAGGATACAGTAATACTTATATTAAATTAAATTTAAAATTTAAAATTAAATTTTTTTTTCAAATTTTTTTCGTGCCTATTAATTCAGTTACCCTTCCATTGGAGATTACGTACACATCACATAGTTTCTTCTCATTTTTTTTGTTTTATTTTATTTTTATTCATTTACCTTAAATCTCAATTTAAGCCTAATTAAGCCTATGATAATTTGTCTATAGTTTAAATTTATTCCTATGTCTACATGTAGCTATTAATCCACATCTCTGATTTGATAATTTTTCAGGGTCTGGGTATATGAAGATTTGTATTTTTTCCTGTTATGGGTTTTGATATAAATCATTCCTATTATGGGTTTTGATATAAATCAAAAAATTACTATATATATATATATATATATAAATATATATTAGAATATGTAGAAATATGCACCAGTTAAAAAGAAAAAAAAACAACAGTGAATCAGTTTTAATAAAGATTTTATTGCATAAGCAATATAATACAAGGTTTCTTTTAAAAGCTATTCCTACTTGAATTTTTAATTGCATCGAAAAATGCATTATATTTATTTTTTTAATCCTTAACTTTTCGGGTAGCTTAAAAACACTACAGGACAAAAAGATGCGAAGAAGCATTTTTTCGTCCTTCCTGGCGGCAGCACCCCACAAGACACCAACTGTAGGGCCACCTGCCTCCTATCACGAAAACTATTCAAGTTAGACGAACCAGACATGCAGGACACTGCTGGAGAAGCAGGGACGAACTCATAAGTGATGTACTCATATGGACCCCCACACATGGCCGAGCAAAAGCAGGACGACCAGCACGAACATACATTCAGCAACTATGTGAGGATACGGGATGTAGTCCAGAAGACTTGCCAGAGGCTGTGAACGATAGGGAAATGTGGCGAGAGAGGGTCAGGGATATCCGTGCTACCAACACGACATGATGATGATGAGTTTTAAGGAATAAAGTCTTAAACAATCAACCAAATCTAATTAGTTGTTTGGGGGTATTGTTGAACTTTGTGATAGATATATCCATTGATAGATAGATAAGTGTTCACCAAATAGAACTATTTACTCATTTACTATCCCAGAACACACCTAAATCCAATTAATCAACACAATCTGTATCTCGACCGAGGAGTAAGATATAAGCGAGTGTCCTGATATGTCCCTTAACTATTTGATGGTGAGCTAGTGTCTTGGGTATGTTACTAAGCTATCTAACAGGGATACTTTAGTCCTGAAGCTTTGGGAAATACTGAGTACCCCATCACTGCCATTACTCTCAGGTTCACCCTTACCCAGAGTAGAAGTATTTGTTAGGATTCTGTCTATAGGTCGAATTAGACTAGTGTCTTTGGTATGTTACTAAACTATCTATGGGGATACTCTTGTCCTGGAGCTTTGGGAAATATGGACTACCCCTTCTCAGCCATTACTCCCAGGTTCACTCTTACCCAGAGTAGAAGTGTTTGTTAGGGTTCCAACAATAGGTCAAATAGAACTAGTGTCTTGGGTATGTCACTAAGCTGTCTAATGGCGAGACTCTAGTCCTGGAGCTTTGGGTCATGTATAGTACCCCTTCATCGCCATTACTCTCAGGTTGACTCTGACCCGGATTCGTCGAACCTGTTAGCGTCTCATCTATGGATCGAATAGAACTCTTTAATCATTTACTATACTTGAAAACATTTAACTGTGGAAATAAATGATTTTCTTGGATATCTGACCGTTGACAGGCTGTTAAGCTACGAGGATTACAAAACAGGATGCACCTGTGTTCTAAGATATATGAAACACAACGTGAGTGGCATGTCGGAAGGAGGAGTAACTACGAGGTGGACATCCAGATAACATATCACGACGAAAGATTTCAAATCCAGGTATTAAGAGAGAGCAGAGAAGAGCAGAAGAGAGACAGAGACAGAGACAGACGTCATACCATTGCGGGCAATGGCCTGGTGAGTCAGACAGTCCATGGTTGTGAATAAGAGAAAAGTTTGAAATGTACAAGACTCGCATATGTTGAAAGTGAGTATGATCCCAGAAGAAAAGAGAAGTGCCTAGCGAAGTCCTCTGCTAGAACTGACCTATATCAGTCTCTTAAAAGTAGCAAGAAGAAGTAACGAAGATGATATAATGTTCTAGGTCGCCCCTGTGCTAGCCTCCTGGAGGTAGAGAGAAGAAGTAAGGCTCCCTGAAGATACTGTATTTCAACCTTGTGTTAATCGTAGCGGTTCCCAGTCTATCATGACCCTCTCTATTCACGTAACGAATTCGATGCCTTTGGTTGGTTGGTTGGTTGGTTGGTTCGTTCGTTCGTCCGTTCGTTTGGTTGGTTGGGTTTTATGACATATCAACCTTTGTAGGTTATTTAACGCCAAATCCATTTTCATGTAAATAATCAGTTCTATTTCCAACAATTCAGTTTAGCATGAGTACATCGTTTAATTGTCAAAAGCATTTCTATTTCTAGCTCTTCAGTTTATTCAAACAGTTCTAATTCAGCAAATTCAGTTTAGTGTATGGACAGATTTTGTTTACGCCCAGGTAAATGTCAAAACAGTTAAACAAATCAGTTTAGTGTAAGTACAGTTTCAATGTAAAAAAATCAGTTCTATTTCAAAAAATTCAGTTTAGCAAAAGCACGCGGTTTAAATTTAAGTACGGTTTCAGTTTAGCATAAGCACGCAGTTTAAATGTAAGTACGATTTAATTGTCAAAAACATTTCTATTTCAAGCTATTCAGTTTAGTCAAACAATTCAGTTTAGAATAAGTATGCCATTAGTTCTATTTAACCCATAGCTAGGGCCCTATTAAGTGCTACCATTCCAGGCCAGAGTGGACCTGGGAGCAATGGCAATGAACCGGTGCTCCGCATTCCCTAAAACCCCAGCATCACTGGAACCTCACCATCAGATTGTTTAGTGTTCTATCCAGGACACTCATTGGAGGGGGGCTCCCTTCTACTGAGGTGCAGTCAATGTATTCTACAGCCGCAGCTGACGGGGCAATCGGTACCTTTCATAATAAAAAAAGATTATATATTTTATACTAAATGTTGTCATCTATAAGACAATTTATACCAAAATCAACTGTTACTGAAAGCATTTACCAATATGGAAACAAATGATTGATATCAAATCGAAGTGTCAAACAAATAGATATATCAATATTTGAATAAGTAATACATGAAGGCATTTATTTGGGTGCAGCCAAATGAGCTCTGACTCGTTTTAAAATGTTACTGTTCGCTTACAAATTACACACATATATACATGCGCACATAAATCCACACACACACGCATATATATACTGATTTATAATTGAATAACCCACAACGGTTGATATGCCATAAAACAGAACAAAAACAAACTAATCAACGAAATCTTATATATTTTTTAATATTTTTTTATTTCATTTTTAATATAACAATATAACTGAAAACTGTAGATAAAATTCTTTTAACGAAATTTGACCTGGAATTTTTACTTAAAACAGCAGATTTTAAGACTGATATGATGTAAAAAATTACCCTGGGGCAACTTAACTTCCATTAAATAAATCAATACAGTAATTGTGATAAATATTAGATTAGAGGAAACTATCATTAACATAAACGTTTTGGTTTATTGCATATCAACCATTGTGGGTTATTTAATTCCAAATCCTGTTTATAAATATATATTAGATATATAGGATTTGGTTTTATTGGGTTTCAGGGTATATCAACCCTGAAAGTTATTTAATGCCAAAACCTCTTTATGCAAACCTCTTCGTGTGCGTAAAAAAGGAATGCGTCTTGCTGAGGTTGGAGCCCTGGCCTCAGTGTTTGAAAAATCAGCCACAGAGCACAAACTAAAATAAAAATTTCTAAAATGCAAACACATTACAAATAGCGACATTCATCGTTTTTTGTTATAAAAAACTTAATTTTCGTCAAAAAAAAAAAGATACTATGATTTTTTTCTGAAAAAAAAATACAGTCAACGCAGATATCATTAGATATTATTTATGACCGAACTCTATAGCTAGCCAGCTTTTTGCAGACTCTAGATGCCGTCTAGCTGTTATAAGGAAAGCGACAGTTGATAGGAACGTTAGTAATAGAGAATCAAGCAAATACATGTGATAAATGTGAGGATTTACTTATCTATTTGCGTTGATGATGTATATATATATATATATATATATATATATATATATATATATATGTACATTTTGGCTGCATTTCTTCATTAATACAAATTTCGTTGAATATAATAGACATTTTTTGTCTACATATTTTCTTGTTGATCCTTTCATATCCATGCCCAACAACTGAAAAACGGAAAATTCTCACCGCAAACACAATATTAGAACATCAAAACAACAAACAAAAACTACAGATTCTTGAAGCACTACATATTCGAAACATGCAACCCAAACATAACAGAATTAATTTTCAAACAAGTGCTAATGTACTTAAATGTCTTATAGAACAATTTTAAAAGTAAATTTTTCACACTGTAACGGCCCAGATGCTCTTCTTATAAAGTTGTAATGTACATACAAAAGTTCCATCACTTTTGTAATACATCCTCCCCTGATAATGGGAAAGTACTTTGGAAATAAACAATTATGGAAAATGTATCAATGAATTCCCGTCGAACACTATAAAATCAATACAGCATTATGAAAGAATCAACCAGAAAATATGTTGACAGAAAATGTTTATTATATTCAACGAAATCTATATATATATATATATATATATATGTGTGTGTGTGTGTGTGTGTGTGTGTGTGTGTGTTTACCCCTTTAGTGTTTTTCACATCAGCTTTAGCTGATGGTTTTTCACTGGAGTTTGAGTTACAGCAAGTCCCCTCATGTCCCCAGGACTCTTCTCAGTATTCTGGCCGTTCTCAATAATGCTGTCGTTTGGATGGTCTCCACTCGTCCGCCAATTTCTAAATCACCCAGGCCCTTTTAAAATCCTTTAGATACTGTGCCAAAAGCACCATTCACAATTGGTATAATTGTCACCTTCATGTTTCATAGTTTTTTCAATTCTCTAGCAAGGTCGATTTACTTATCCCTTTTTTCACATTCTTTGAGTTTTATTCTGTGGTCAGCTGTGACAGCAAAATCTATAATTTTTCAAGTTCTCTTTTTTTTATTATTATAAAGTCTGGTCTTCTGGCCGAGATTAGGTAATTCATCTGTATGTCAAAGTCCCATAGGAATTTGTGTCATTTTCTAGGACAGGTGCCGGGTTGTGCATATACCATTTGTTCGTATGGTCAAATTTAAATTTCTGGCACATTTCCCAGTGGACCACCTTGCCCGCCCAGTCGTGTCTACTCTTATAGTCTTTCTGAACTAATTTGCTGCATTCGCTTATTATGAGATTGATGGTTTTCATCTCTGTCACCACAGAGCCTACCTTTGTTATTTTGTCGTCTTATCTATTCTCGCTTTGATATGATTGGTTCTTATGGCGTTGTTGGCGTTGTTTTGTGCTGCTACTTGGAGAGTATCATTATTATTATTATTATTATTAGAATATTTAAGTACTATAAATGTACCGTTTAAGTGTAATAATCTTTTCCTTGATTAAATCTTTTACTTTTTCGTTTCAGTTGCAAAACAATTGTCTACGTATATTTCTTTTGTACAGGTCTTTTGGCTTTTGTGTTTTTTTTTTCTTGATTCCTTTTTTTTTTTTTTTGACCAAAATACATTCCTTTCATTTATTTATTTATTCATTCATTGGTTTATTTTCAATTCAGAAGGTATCACGTTTAAGGAACAAAAAACTCAAACATAAGACTCAAAAGGCACAAAAAATTATTATGCTTCTGATCTTCATACAAAGATTGTTAAAGAAATATATATAAAAAAAACAAAACACAGATACTGACCAACGCACAGTAACATTTCACTCTGTAATAGATGGAAATAGGTTATTTTTTTCGGAATTATCGGATTTTTCTTTCTTTTTTTCTCTTTTTTTTTTTTTTTCATACGGACATTTTTATGTCTTTTTTAGTCTTAAATTTAGCACGGAGCATTTTTGGGCATTCAAGAGGAAATTCGTCTTGTGTACGTCATAGCATTATAGAAAAATCGTCGCTAAGAAACATTAAGTTCATATTCTCATTGATAACTCTCTTAAATCTACCGAACAAAAAGTGACTGCAAATAACGTTCCGCTATCTAAATTATTTCTATATGCCAAATTGTATAAATAGCTTTTTAGGAATACATTTTCGAATTTACGTACAAACGTGGGCTATTTCCTGAAGAAAAGAAAGAATGTTGCTAGGGAACAAGAGGAAAAGATGACCTTTTATAAATAGACCAGTACATTCTAAAAGAGGTAAAAACCAAAATGGAAAACTGTAGTTATGGCACGTACAGACAACCAAACTCTAGTTTATTGTTATACCAGGACAGCACCATTGTATAGGGGGCACAGTGTAGGGTGGCGAGTCTTAACCCTCGGCAGATCATGCAATTTTCGTTTTCTAAGTCTCATCAATAACTGACCAAGCACAACGTTTAAATTATCTTTCTGTGAGACATTGAGAGTAGGATAATTCGCGTTAACGCCCTAGTCCTGAAAATGTTACAAATTGTAACATCTGTTTGCCTTTCAAGGATCCTTGATTGATCTCAACAATGATTTTAGAAAGACAAAAAAAAACTACTTAACAATATAATTTAATTAAAAAAACAACGGCGATTTTTCAAGAAAAATAGAATGCCGAGACAGAAAAAAAATGTCATGATGGTTGCAATAACGTTTATTTTATCTTTCGTAAGATTCCTGTTTTAACTTCCAAATCCAGGCAATTTGAAACAATTACTTTGGCTTTTCAAATACTTATGAGATGTACTGAATCTTTCATAATAATTTTTTTCTTCGCCAATGCAATATATTTTCCTAGTAAAAATTCCAGATCACGTATTTGATCATCTATTTCCAAACTATATTCCGTAGTGACCTGATGCGCAGTGAGATGTCGCTGTTTAATGCTTTGAAAACGATAGAAAAAAAAACAGGAAAACATTTATAAGTAGCGTAATGTCTCGGCTTCATTTGTTTAATGGAAAATCAAATTTCATGGGTTATTTAAGGCTAAACCCATTTTTGTGCATGAACAGCTGTAATAATATTGCGTATATATATATATATATATATACATGAGTCTATATATGATTAAACTCTATGTATATATTAATGTGTATGTATATCGTTATTTGTTTTTTTTTTATGGCATATCAACTTTCTTGTGTTATTTGATGCCAAAGCAATCCTTAAAAAAGTACAACAGTACTATTATTGCGTATATATATTTGCATATCTAAGTACGCGTCTCACTCTCTCTCTCTCTCTCTATATATATATATATATATGTATATGCATATATATTGGTTTAAATTTCTTTGCTTAATGACAATTCACCCTTCATGGGTTATTTAATGCCAAATCAATCCTTGTAGAAGAACCACAGTGCTACTATTGGGTATGTATGTATGCATATATCTATGTATGTATGAGTATATATGTATATATGTAAATGTATGTATATCGGTTTTGCTTTTTTGTTAAATGGCATATAAACCTTCATGGGTTATTTGATACCAAAGCCATTCTTGAAGAAAAACAGCAGTAAAACTATTGCGCATATATATATATATATATATATATATATATATATATATAGCGATTTCGGTTTCTTTGTTTAATCACATATCAATCATTGTGGGTTATTTAATGCCAAATAAATCCTTGCAGAATAAAAGCAGGGATACTATTGCATATGTATATATGAGCCTGAGTATATATATATATATATATATATATATATATATATGTGTGTGTGTGTGTGTGTGTGTGTGTGTGTGTGTTTGGACTTCAGTCTCTTTCTTTAATGATATATCAATCTTCGTGGGTTATTTAATGCCCAAACCATCCTTGCAAGTGAACTGAACAGAAATTATTCACCCATAGCGAAGTGATAAGGTGGTTCTTACCGTTCGACAGGAAACGTAATTGTTGCGTTCTGGTGAGTGAACG
The DNA here is from genome assembly GCA_963585895.1 of Sepioteuthis lessoniana. Classification (NCBI taxonomy): domain Eukaryota; kingdom Metazoa; phylum Mollusca; class Cephalopoda; order Myopsida; family Loliginidae; genus Sepioteuthis; species Sepioteuthis lessoniana. Next base: position 18,934,776 of record OY757927.1, on the reverse strand, counting down.
CTTGTAATATTAAATAAAGGACAAACCACGATATGAGAGGAAATAAAGATATATTCTCAGGAAAAAAGTATATACAATAAAGAGACTATTAGTAGACAAGAACATAGGATTATTGATACAGAATAAAGATATAGTCCAACGATATATTGGCTTCCGTTATTACGGTAGCAAGTAAGGTGATCTAGTGCGATCTCCAGTCTCCAACGCTCTAATACTATTCTTATAAGTAGCTGCTCTTCACCTTCTAGTCTGCCCTGGTATTAGTAGCTACTACTCTATATGGCAGATGGACTACTTCATTGTGTGGAAAAAGGTGGGTGATACCCAACAGTAATAGCGCTACTAAAGTTTGAACTCACTTACTTTATGACCACAGTCCAGAACCTTTGCCGGTACGCCAAAGGAGGTTTCCCGTGGCGTAATGGTTATCGTCTTAGGAAATGAATACGGTGACACGAGTTCAAATCCTCGACTAGACTGATTGCATTTCTCATAGCACTAATACCCTTGGGAAAGGTATGAATCCAATTATTCTCCCTCCAGCTCTTGGTAAATAGTAGGACAGACTTTGTCCTTCAGCCTTAGTGATGCAACTAGTCTAGGAGAAGGAAAACTCTGAATTCAAACCTGTTAAAATCCGCTTAAAAATTGACCTTATGTTATATCCTGTCAAAGCGGAGGGGTTGGTAAATATTACGACGGGAGGACACTCTAAGATAGCTTAAATAACTTATATTATAATAGAATTTTTGACAACTTAACGTAAATTGAATGTGGTTGGTTGTTTTTTATGGCATATCAACCCTCGTAGTTTATTTACTGCCAAATCCCCTTCATACACATATTAAATATATATGATTTTTAAACAAATCGTTTGTAGATAACATTTTTAAACGAGCCAGAGCCCTTTTTTTTGCACATGGTTAAATGGTTTCAGATATTTCTATCAAACACTAATAATTCTATTCAATATCAATCATTTGTTTACTCACAGTTAAATGGTTTAAAGTATTTCTATCTAACACTAATAATTCTATTAAAATAATTGTTTGTTGGCACACAGTTGAATGGTTTCAAGAACTGCTATTGGACAGATCAATTTTATTTAACATCAGACATTGGTTTGTACAGTTTAGTTGTTAAATATATATATGATTCGTAAGAGAATAGTTTGTCGGTAATGGTTATCGTCGTAAGAAATGAACACGGCGACACGAGTTCAAATCCTGGACGAGACTGATTGCATTTCACATAGCACTAATACCCTTGGGAAAGGTATGTATCCAATTATTCTCCCTCCAGCTATGGGTAAATAGTATGGCAGACTAGGTTCTTCAGCCTTGGAGAGGCAACTACTCTAGGAGAAGGAAAACTCTGAATTGAAACCTGTTAAACTCCGCTTAAAAATTGAGCTTGTGTCATATCCTACCCGAGCGGAGGGGTTAGGTAAATATGGTAATCCTACACAAATAATTCTGTTTACGATTAATCATTTATTTGAACAATGAAGTGGTTTCACATATTTTTATTTAACACTAATAGATCTATTTGCATTCACCGAATGTTTTCAAGAATTACATTTTAACACTAATAAGTCTATCGAACGTTAATCATATGTTTGTGTATATTATGAAATAGTTTTGACTATAGATTTTTTTACTCTAATACGAGGTGCATACGATAAATTTCCAGACTTTTTTGTATGGGCACTTTTATTGATAGTACACACATGAAACTCTAGTCCCCTTCGAAGTAATCTCCTCTGGCGGCAATGCACTTGTACCGTTCCAACAACTTCTCGAAGGCCTCATGGAAGTTCTCTTGTGTGAGCGTGTCAATGACCTTCGTCAAAGCCTCTTTCATCTCCTCAATTGTCTCATAACGACCGCTTCTCAGCTTAGGGAATAACCGAAAGTCACAGGGAGTGAGGTCTAGACTATAGGGAGGCTGAAGAACTGTCTTGATGCCCATCTTGGTCAAATAGTCTGTGACAAGGATAGAGTGGTGGACTGGTGCATTGTCCTGGTGGAAATGCCACTGACCCGATTTGAAGAGAGCTGGCCTCTTCCCTAGGAATCTTTTCCTGAACTCCCTTAAAACCTCAACATAGTAGCCCTTACCCTAACCCTTTGGCCACTCAACTATGGTGTATTGACTTCCTTACTCCTCCCACACCTCTCATCATCCCTCACAGACTCCCTGCCTTCCTTGAATCTCTTATTCCACTCAAAAACTGATACTCGATTCATCCTAGATGCTCCAAAAGCAGCCTGAAGCATTCCGTACGTTTCTGTGGCATTTTTTCCAAGTTTAAAACAGAATTTTATTGCATATCGTTCTTTTAAAGTGTCAGATTGCATTTTTGAAATTCATCAGCTGTGAAAATCAGGATTTAGTAGGGTGTATTCCAATTACTGCTGTAGCTGTTCATTTTAACCTGAAATCATAAACATTGGTCAGTCATCTCATGATATGTATAGCAATAACATACTAAATTTTTAAGAGTCTACGACAATTTTAAATGCCCATACAGAAAAGTCTGGGAACTGATCGTATTCACCTCGTAATACCATTCAATACTTTTCGTTCTCTTACTCACCAGTCAGACACGAATATTTCTATTTAGGATTGATTAAATTGAACATGATTTCCATCATTAAACACGCAAGATTAGGATTTCGTTTGAAAATACTTTGACAAAAATTTAATCTGATATTCGTTTGAACTGAAGTGAAAAAAAGAATTCGCTTTGTATCCAATGATCGGGAATATAAAATCAAGCATGAAGAGATACCTATTAATAAATTTTGAATTTATATTATAAAAATCTATTTTTCTCAAGCTGCAATAATGATAATAAAAACTAAAAAAAAAAGCACTTTAATCTTTTTTATCTCGTATTTTCTCTTCACATCAATGTGAATTGAGATTTTCTTCGCTTTTTGACGTTACATCTAAAAAATAAGAATCATTTATGCGTATTGAAGAGGAAATTTGTCTTGTGCACGTCATGGCACTATAAAAAATCGTCGCTATGAAACATCAAGTTCATATTCTTCATTGATAACTCTCCTAAATCTACTGAATAAAAGTTACTCCACATAAAGTTCTGATATCTAAATTATTTCTATTAGCCGAACTGTATAAATAGCTTTTTAGAAATATATCTGGGAATCAGCGTACAAATATGGGCTATTTCTTAAAGAATTCGAAGAAGGGAACAAGAGAAAAAGATTATCTATAATATACAGACTTGTACATTCTAAAAGAAGTCAAAATAGGACGGTAAAATGTAGTTATGTTATAGATATACTAACAAAAAAAAAGACTTATGATATGATCAAGCAAACGTGAATATACGAAAATGGTTTAGATTGCAGATTAAGTCATAAAATTCATTAGGAGCTCTATGGAAAACTGGACAATGGAAATAGCAGCAAGGATTAACAAACTTTGACTGGTCTAAATAAGTAAAGAACTATCTACAAGAGAAATTCATTTTCACCCTGATGACTTGTTCAAGATGTCAGATCAAGTCGTAAACTTTATCACGAGAGCCATGGAAAACTGGAGAATAGGAGAAGTAGAAGGATAAATCCGAGAAAAGATGTAAGGGAGTCTTCGTGGTGTAATGAGTAACGTATTGGATTGCAGCCTCTAAGGAAATGAGTTCGAAATCTAATCGCACAATTACGTTCTCTTCCTGATTTATTGCCTTGAGAAATTTTGTGAACCTCCTTATCTTCCCAGCAATGAGTTAGATACTATCACGGCTGTTCTAATCAAGAAGGAAACGGTAAAATTTAAGAATGAGAAAACGTCAAATATGTGCGAATATTAGAGGTACATATCACCAAGTCAACGGAGATGAAAAATAAAAGGAGTTATTTTTATTATTAAGGGTTTTCGGACTATTGTCTTCCTCTTTTTTGGTATTTCCACAATGTTTCGGTCGATATATCCTCAGGCCTTCTTCAGGTGTTTGTCGAACTCGGGAACCTTCACGGAACTTCGAACTAAGTCCTTTATTGAATTCATGGGGGTCACCTGTTCTGATTCCGTTAGCCATAACCGGGTACAAATGTTAAGTATTCCTGTATTGTTACTCGCCTGGAGTGAGGATTGAGCCTGTAACCTCCAGATGATTGTCTCCTTAGAATCTTAGGGAACCAACAATAAAGATGAAGACAATAGTCCGAAAACACTTAATGATAAAAAATCAACAAGTTTCGTCTGAGGAATTTAAACAACTAAAAGGAGTTACTCAGAAAACTCCCCGAACCCCAATTCTGAAGCAGAAATCTCACGAAAGGAATAAATACCTGGAAAGTAATCTGTGTGGGATACGTTTGACATTTCTTAAAATAGAAAAAGGAAGAACTCGGATGGAATTAAAAAAAAAACAACTAGGAAACTGACATTAAATAACCCACGAATGTTGATATGCCATTGATAAAAGAAATCAAACAATCAATCAACTGGGGCTGTAGAATACACCGACTGCATCTCTTTAGAGGGGTAAGACTCCTCCCCCCACAAACATATGTCCCGGATATGACAGAAATCAATCTGATGGTGGGGTTCCAGTAATACTGTAGCTTTAGGGAATGCGGAGTACCCCTTCATCGCTCCCAGGTCCACTGTGGCCGGGAGTAGTAACACTCAGTGGGGCCCTATATATGGGTTAAAAAGAACTAAACAGCGTACTTATGCTAAACTAAATTACTAGAAATAGAACTGTTTTGACACATAAACTGCGTATTTATACTAAACTGAATTGTTTGAAATAGAACTGTTTTTGATACTGAAACTGTACTTACGCTAAATTGAATTGTGCGAAATAGAACTGTTCTGATATTTAATTGTGTGTAAACCAAAACTATAGTTATACTAAACTGAAATTCTTAAATAAGAACTATTTGACTAAACAAAATAGATTGAAATAGAAATGTTTTTGGCTATTGAACCGTGTACTTATGCTTAGCAGAATACTTTGAAATAGCACTGTTTAATTGCATAAAAATGGATTCGGCATTAAATAACCTACTATGGTTGATATGCCACGAAAACCAAACAAGCAACCAACCAATCAAACCATCAAACAATATAGAGATAAGCGCAAAGAAAGACTGATTACAGCAACCAGAAAGAGAAAAATCGACAGAAATAAGTCAAGAACAAGTAGTAACAAATAATCAAAAAATCAAGAAAACGAAAATCGAATGAAAAACAACTGTACGGATATTTAAAGAGATAAACTAAGGAAATTCCATACAAGATGTATTGGAAGCGGGAAATGTGTACGTCAAGTATATGGGATAAAATGTCCGAATGAATGGGAGAGATTTTCAAGTGAAATCTCAAATTTGGTAGAGTTTTTATTTATTTAATATATATAGATATACAAAACATATATATATATATATATATATATATATATATATATATATATATAATCGATTGATATGTAACACAGGGCCAAAAATACGACCAAGATACGAATATGTAAAAACGTTCACATGCATAGGAATCGGAAAAACACTCGAATCACACGACTCTCTTGGTTCAGGTACGAAACTTTTATTACCTTCTTGACTTTTAGGTTTTCAACACGAGGAGAGCGAGACACAATTTTTACTATGCTGACTGTTCCATCTGACCCGACAAGGCGCGGCGCACCCCCTAGACCCAACTGGACTAATCTAGGTTCAAATCTCAACTCACTGTTTTTTTCAAAATCATCAAGAATCCTAGCCCATCGCTTCTGGGAATGACGTCATTCACATTCCAGTCTCATTTCCTATCTGGGGGTTTTATTATGACATCTGTGATTGTCTCATCCTCCCCGCGTGCGCGTGAACACCTGTGTTAATGTCTACACCGACCCGTGCACTAAGTCGAAAGTTCTAAGCCTAACTAAACCGAATGATAAGATATATAAAACGAAAAATGATAATATAAAAAAAAAATCCCGCAATTATATAACATATATATATACATATATATATAGGGTCGAGTTCTCTGGCGAAGAAGTAATCGTGTTGCCATTAGCGCCTTTGCAAGTCTCTTCGTATTTGAATTGAGATCTCGGCGGCTGTTGAACGGATGTATATAAACAATAGTAATTGTGATTCATAACCGTTTAAAATGTACTTCGTAGCTGATATCTCCTCGTGGCTAAATGGTTAAAAGCTTTGGTTTGACGTTTGAGTCAACCGGGTTCCGATCCCAGCTACGGGGAGATACTGTCTAGCCACACTGATGAGTTCTGATAGAACGAAACAGATCTGTCTGTGGATGACTATGTATATATTCATATATTTATATATATATATCTCAATTGATTCCGTAGATATACTTGAACAGAATTATCCGAATCGATTGTTTGTTAGTTGTTTAATGGCATATCAATCTTCTTGGGTTATTTAATGCCAAACCCTTTCTCCTAGGAGTGGTGCTATTTAACCCGTAGCTGGAAAGATAAGGGGGTTCATTATTTTCTCAAAGGTATTTATCCGAAAGTGAATGTGATTGCGCGACTGGAGTTCGAACTCGCTCACTACGATTCCGCAGTCCTACGTTTCAACTATTACACTGAGAGGACACCCCCAAATTCAAATCGAACGCTCAATATAAAGTTTATAATATAGACATATATAAATATGCTTATGTTGAGCAAAAATGTCATTGAGAAACAAGAAAATCAATCTGTGTATTCCGTTATAGATTTATTTCATCCGTTCTTGACGAAATCTTCTGATGGATTTGAAAAAAAAAGCATCTTTTTGACCGTTAACCCCCGTTTATCTTATGTAAAGTTTAATGTGTCAGGATTTAAATATACGTGAAAAAAATCCTGAAGTGTCGCAATTTAGATATTCATCCAAAAAAAAAAAAAGAAAATTCGATATCTATCTTTTTTAAAGAAAACCCTCCAATGCACAAAAAGTAAAACTTTCAAGGCATAATTGGTGATTTCATTGAATCGTCACTTCAACCAGTTCTTCAGTATTTATCTGAAGATTCCAGCAAGAACTGGTGACATGTATTTATGATAGAATATACTCATTGATTTCTTGTTTTTCAATGATATACATATATATATATATATATATATATATATATATATAACACAAGAGAATTAATCTTCAAACCAGTGCTAATGTACTTAAATGTCTTTAGCTACTGACACTATTTATAGAACAATTTTTAAAGTAAACGCTACACATTGCAACGGCTCAGATACTCTTCATACAAAGTAGTAATGTACATACAAAAGTTACATCGCTTTTGTAATAGATCCTTCCCTGATGATGGCCCAAAATCGGGCAGAAAGTTCTTGGGAAATAAACAATTATGGAAAATATATCAATCAATTCCCGCCAAATATTATAAAATCAATACGGCAATATAAAATGATCAGCAAGAAAATATGTAGACAGAAAATGTCTATTATGTTCAACGATATTTGTGTGTATATATATATATATATATACTGAACCTCTCTTTCGTTATATATATAATATAAACACTCACAAAGCCACGCACACATACACCAAAACTGCCCATTCAAGCAGAGTATGACACAAGATCAATTGTCAAGTGGCGGTTAATTCATGGTTTTTCTTCTCCCAGACCTCTTTCCATATAAAGGATAAAGAGACCAATCTGCCCTACTTGTTTACCCAAAGAGACTACTTGAATTTCCCAAATATATTAGCGCTATATGAATTGCAAACAGTCTCGTCTAGAATTTGAACTCGTGTCGCCGTGTCCATTTTCTCCATCAATAATCGTTATACCACGTTTAATTCATTTTCAAGCTTTATCAGTTTTAAAAATGATTTTGAAAATTCTGTCTTCGAAGATTTTAAAGTATAATCCTTTCATAAAAAATGATTTCTTTTCAAACCATTATCTGATGTAGTTCGTAAAATAGGAAAAGTTACATTAAATAAATACACCACTAAACGTATCTTTTGACATCGAAATTTCCTATATATATATATATATATATATATATCGCCAAATCAGCCGATTGTGGGAATGGTTCTATTTTAGGACTTTCTTTCATTAATATCCATGTAATTCAAAATCCAAAAGAGACGTCAATGTAAAATAATAATAATAATTTAAAACACAGAGCAAAAATAATTGCAAATGAAAGAGAAAAAAACTTTAAAATTTACTCATATATTTTGTAGTAATCTTAATTTCAGCTGACCCTATATTTTTTAAATGTTAGATCTGCATCTTCACATAATGAGAAATTTCTTAGGAAAATTAAGAAAAACCCTCAAAATTGAAGTTATAAATATTTATAGATTTGTGGCTTTTTCTAAATTTATAAATTTGTGGGTTTTCTATATTAATAAATGTGTGGCTTTTTCTAATTTTATGAATTTGTGGGTTTTCTATATTAACAGATTTGTGGCTTTTTCTAATGTTTTTAAATTTGTGGGTTTTCTATATTAATAGATTTGTGGCTTTTTCTATATTTATAAATTTGTGGGTTTTCTATATTTATAAATTTGTGGCTTTTTCTAAATTTATAAATTTGTGGGTTTTCTATATTAATGAATGTGTGGCTTTTTCTAATTTTATGAATTTGTGGGTTTTCTATATTAACAGATTTGTGGCTTTTTCTAATTTTTTAAATTTGTGGGTTTTCTATATTAATAGATTTGTGGCTTTTTCTAGATTTATAAATTTGTGGGTTTTCTATATTTATAAATTTGTGGCTTTTTCTAAATTTATAAATTTGTGGGTTTTCTATATTCATAAATCTGTGGGTTTTCTATATTAATAGATTTGTGGCTTTTTCTAAATTTATGAATTAGTCATTTTTTCTAAACTTATAAATTTGTAGGATTTTTAAATTCATAATTTTGTGGGGTTTTTTTTCTAAATTTCTCATTATTTTTTGTCTGAAGATGCAGATCTAACAAATAAAAAAATACGCTCTGTTGAAATAAATATTAGTATAAACAATATGAGTAATTTCTAAAAGTTTTTCTTTTATATGGAAAACATATATATATATATATATATATATATATATATATATGTATAGTGCAATTAGAAGGAAACTCAAACCTGGTTAAGTTGTCATTATAAATTTATTTTGCCAGATAATATTATTATACTCTCCGTCTCGAGGTTGCGAAACAGCAAATGTGGAATTACAGTTCATATGTATAAGAGAAAAAAAAATAAACAAAATAAAATTAAAATTAAAAAAGACAAATAAAATTAAATTAAAAAGAAAAATAAATAGATAAAAAAATAAAATTTGAATTCACAGAAGAGGGCAAAGAGGGTCAAAACAATAGGTCTTAGAAACGTTAAGAAACAGGAGCAGGGTGTAAGTCAACCCATCCCAATTTGAGCACATGCCAGGAATCTCATAGCAGATGGGATTTTCTGAATAATCAAAGCTCATAAATTAAATGACAATCCCCATATATATTCTTGATTGACTCTTTATACATATGTTAATTATCTCAGCTGGTGTGATTTTAGATATTAACCTTAAATTAAATTCGAATCAAGATAAATAAAAATGAAAGTAAAAAAACTTTTTCGGCAACTACCAGATGCCTTTAATGAACCCTAAAAATCGTCAAGGGGAATTATTCCACATTTGCTGTTCTGCAACATCAAGTGTAACTTTTAAAAAGTCATCTGACGAGACATAATATAATATAAATAGTATAATAATATTATTATCCGGCGAAATAATTTTTTAATGACTACTTAATCAGATTTGAGTTTTCATCTAATTGCACAATATACGCTCTGAATGGGAATTTTTTTATATAGCCGTAAGGGAATAAGTGATGTAACAATAGCCATACATCGAGCACTCACATAGATTTATATGATATTCCACATATATTCTATACAAAAATAATCCATACTCACTGTCTTCGGACGCTGACTGGATATTACTAATATATATATATATATATATATATATATATATATATATATCGGAGCTATCGCCCTTGCACTAACAGATGACCTAACTCCATTCGCCTTGTAGAGACAAAGATAAACCGAGTAGTTATTTATAAATGACGAAATCAAATTATAAGTTTTTGAAGGGAAGTTTTGTGTGATCTCAGTTTGGTCTGATATGACTCAAAACTAATTCGTTTGAATATTGAAAATTCAATAGCCAGAAGAAACTACAGTAGAATGTCGTTGTTGAAAACGAGAAGTACAGACAAACATCAATATATTAGCTATGGGTTAAATAGCAGTGTAGAATGGGATCTTTGGCCATGGTAAGGTAAGCAGTCAAGGAGAAAGAATACTTCAGAATTCCAAACTCAACGGACCTTGCAGCGTGAACCTTGATTTAAAATACTGCTATTCAATGCGTAGCAGTAACTCAGAAGGAGTTTTTTTTCAGCAGAATGAGGGTATGGCCAAAGAGTGTTTTGATATCGCTTGAAACATAGCGATGACAGTAGGAGAGCACAGTTGCTCAATTTAGTAAAGTTTGGTTTGGTTTCTTTGTTTAATGGCATATCAACCTTTGTAGGTTATTTAATGCCAAAGCAATTCTCCTAGAACAGTAGTGGTACTATTTAACCCATAGCTGGAAGGATAAGAGGGTTCATACCTTTCCCAAGGGTATTTGTCTGAAAGTGAACGTAATAGCGCGACTGGAGTACGAACTCGCTTACTACGATTCCGCAGTCCATCGCTTTAACCATTACACCACGCGGACACCCCCTCTCAATTTAGTACGAAAACTTGTTATATCTTTCACTGTATGTAATTAATAGTTATCTTACCATGGCTTGCGAGAAAAATATATTCACAATCACCTAGAGAATTGTTTTACCATTTTTTACTTATACCCTCTAATGTGTAGATGTTTATCATTTTTTATCTTTTATGAGAATCAAGACACGTAACTGTTTCGCACCTGAGAAAAATCAAAGCATGTTCACTTGGAAGTGGTTACTTGAGTGTGCTCAAAAGCTTTGCCGCGCAATTGCTTTGGTTATATCCCTCCAAATGTTGTTGCCTCACAAAAGGTTACAGAATAAGAAATAACCAAAACGGAGATTGAGAATGAAATAGAAATCTTTATAACATCAACAAAATACAATACTTGCCAGTGGCGTAAAGAAGCAAACCACTGCTCGTAGTGACTATTCAGCTAGTATAAATCATTCCCTCGCCATAACGTCCTACGTATTTATGAGGAAGGGGACATACACATTAATGTTCATAGGTACAGTATATAAGACATTCCTTTTGTCCTTCGCGGCTTGTAATGATAATTACCCTTTTCTCATCTTATACGGAAAATATCGAATGTCTTCATGCACTACTTGCCTAATAGAAATAACTCAGGCACTCTTATGTTCTTGGCAATAAACCTGATTAACTTGCTGGGATCTTTATTAATCATAGCTTGGAACTCAACTAGAAACTCAGGAATTTTTTTCTTATCAGAACGCTCAAAATGGGGCTTCCGAGAAGCCATTCCTTCGTTTTTCCCAACAGATTTATCTAGCTCTTTTCGAATCCTTTACACCGTCATCAGATTGATACCCAAACTCTCTGAAATCTTCGTACTGGAGCTTCCAGTGCATGCCACGCAGTACAGTAGGTTTTCCACATTCTTCGAGAGTGAATTACCTCATGTTGCTACTTTCCTTACAGATAATGCCCAAATGACTCATGTTTGCTGGTTTGGTTTGGTTGGTTGGGTTTTATGGCATATCAACCTTTGTAGGTTATTTAACGCCAAATCCATTTTTATGTAAATAATCAGTTCTTTTTCATACAATTCAGTTTAGCATAATTACACACTTTAATTGACAAAACATTTCTATTTCAAACTATTCAGTTTATTCAAATAGATCTCATTCAGCTAATTCATATTCTGCTTACACAGTAAAATGTCAAAGCAGTTCTGTATATAACAATTCAGTTTAGTTGGTTTAAATGTAAGTACAATTCAATTGTCAAAAATATTTCTATTTCAAGCTATTCAGTTTAGTCAAGCAGTTCTAATTCAGCTAATTCAGTTTAGTATAAACACAGATTTTATTTACACACATTTAAATGCCAAAACAGTTCTATGTTAAACAATTCAGTTTACTGTAAATACAGCTTCAATGTAAAAAAAAACTGTTCTATTTCAATTAATTATGTTCAGCATAAGCACGCAGATTAAATGTAAGAACAGTTTAATTGTCAAAAACATTTCTATTTCAAGCTATTCAGTTTAGTCAAACAGTTCAGTTTTGCATAAGTATGCTGTTAGTTCTATTTAACCCACAGATAGGGCCCTATCAGGTGCTACCATTCCGGGCCAGAGTGGACCTTGGAGCAATGTCAGTTAAGGGGTGCTCCGCACTCCCCAAATCCTCATTATTACTGAAACCTCACCATCAGATTGTTTAGTGTCATATCTAAGACATTCATTGGGGGTCTTACCCCTCTTCAGAGGTGCAGTCGGTGTATTCTATAACCACAGCTGACTGGGCAACTCATGTTTGCTGCGCAGTAGACAAAATCTGAAATAAACAAAGCACCTGCGAAGAAATTCCTTTTCTAAGAAGGTGACCTCTTATTCATCGCACTCGATATATTCGGTTGTTCGGAAAATACAATCCTATTTTAGTAAGGAGAGTTTAAATTCTGTTCAAATATATTTCTGATAATATTTGTATAAAAACTTAAAATTCATAACAAACGAGTCATCTTTTCTATCACTTCGTTGAGAATTTTTTTCTCGAAGTTTTTATGCCCCGAATTATGAAAATAAAACAAGAAATGATTCGTTTACTTTTCACTACTGATTATAATACTTTTGCGTGACAATGTTCGGCCACATGTTGCCATGATGACACTGCTTGGCCACATGTTGCCAAGACGACAATGCCCAGCCACATGTTGCCAGGATGACACTGCCGAAACTCGCTGATTCGGGTATCTCTCATCCATTGACAGTTGTTAAAGATTTCTTGGCATCAAAACCTTTTAAGTTTTATCGTACATGTCTAAAAGAAAACCCTTGTTAATCGGTGGCAGAAATACATACATGTCCAGTTATCAAATTTTGATAATGTAAAACACTCTTTAAATTTATTAATTCAAGAATAAAAGTTCATTCTAAAGTCTTACAATATTTTCTGAATGCTAATATATATATATATATATATATATATATATGTGTGTGTGTGTGTGTGTGTGTGTGTGTGTTTGTGTATTGCCAGTTAATTATTGAATTTAACATGAAAAGAAAATAAACTAAACGAATGAATAAAAAAGTTAAATTACCGTAATTATAACTGACTGAAGAAATTTGAAAAATTAAAATAAAAACGGAAATTCAATAAAACGAGGAGATAACTCCTTAATCTCGTCCCCCCCTACACCCCACGTGTTTATTCTGGTTTTAAATTTAAATTTAAATTTAATTAATTATCCATTGGGTCTGATGAAGCCCTGTATAAATTTTTTTCTTCGTGTTTTTGGTTCACACAAGAAACTGAAAATACGGGATCGAAATAAATTTATAATCATGAATTAACCAGTCTTTGGTTTTTTTTTCTTAAAGATGTATATATATATATATATAAGGGTCATACGATAACTTTCCAGACTTTTTTCGTATGGGCACTTTTATTGATAGTACACACATGAAACTCTAGTCCCCTTCGAGGTAATCTCCTCCAGCAGCAATGCAATTGTTTTACCGTTCCAACAACTGTTATATTCTCATATGCAGCATCATGCAGGATTATATATATATATACATATATATATATATATACTGGATACATACCGACGCAATGAACAACAGACGCAATGACAAAGACGCACGCAGGAAGAATTTTTTAACAATATTTACCTCTCACTTTATTGCAAGGGTTCGAAAAGGGTTACTCAAGGTTTGCGTGTGAGAGGGAACTGGAGACCGAACAGAAACTGTAATATTTTGACCCCATTGTTATGACCGTCAACGTTGTGTCTTTCTTGTTCTCCTGATGCTCAACTGGAGGTACAGAGGCCACTCTGTTGGGTGATGGCTTTCTTTACGGCATCTTATCAGCATCTTCTCCGGACCTCAACTCATCAGGGCCCAAAGGCCCCTTCGGCCTGATGTGGCTTTCCCTACCACATCTCGTCTATAACTCCGTCCGATCTTCAACTCAACTGGCTGACTTCTGTCTTGACTGAGCTATATAACAATTCAACGCCCACACGATCGCCCACTCGATCTTTGAAATCGAATGTTTAATCGTCATCAAGCGGAAATAACTATCATGCAGTTCACTGGTCACTCTCTTCCGGTGCCTCAGTCTATGAGTGTATCATGGGCTTTACCTTGTCCCATTTCATCAGCCAATTTCCGCCCACGCGATTTCCTCTCATAACTGCCATTAGAATGTGTCACTTCCTTCCGGTGCATCACCTTGGAATGGCATTTTTGCTCGGGCCGAAGGTCAAAATATAACACAACTTCTGGAAGGTCGCATGGAACTCCTCTTGTTTGAGCGTGTCCATGACCTTCACCACAGCCTCTTTCATCTCCTCAAATGTCTCATAACGACAGCCTCTGAATTTTCAAGAGTCTACGACAATTTTAAATGCCCATACGAAAAAGTCTGGAAACTTATCGTTGCACTTCGTATATGAAGGTAGCAGAAAAAACATAATCCAAATAGGTGAATATATTATGATATATATTCGACGTTAACGTTTTGGTTTCAGTAACCATCATCAGGACTTGGATATCAAAAAAGTTCACATAGTGATGGATGCTTGTTGAGAGGACAGGAACAAATGAGAAATATACAAAGAAAAGACACACAAACGCGCACATAGTGTTGATAATTCAAAAGCCATAAAAATGTGTCTGGCACGTGGAAACATATTTGAAAATGCTGGATTTCCTAATGAAACAAGACAAAACCTCCCGTTCAGTGGGAAATGCACAAGTAAGTTTTCGTATATATAGATCGTTTGGAATCATCCATGTTAAATATCGTGTAAGATTGTATTTGGTATTTGTTTTCCCGAAAGAACAGTGTGAAAGTAAACATGGATTAAAATTCCAAAAGTATGAAGGTATCAGAAAAAGCAAAGAAATCAAATCAAACCATATATATATATATATATATATAGGTAATATTCGGTCAGGTTAAAAAGTTTGGAGTAATTCCCTCAGGACAAGAAAATCATTCAAGAGCTGAACATTTAAATTTTCCTGGTAGAGAGCTCAATGTAATTTATTACAGAGCAATATTTCTTTAAGAAAAAAAAACCAAAGACCGGTTAATTCATGATTGTAAATTTATTTCGGTCCTGTATTTTCAGTTTCTGGTGTGAACCAAAAATATGAAGAAAAAAAAATTAATACAGGACTTCTTCAGACCACATGGATAATACTTTTATAATACAATTATCCATGTGGTCTGAAGAAGTCCTGTATTAATTTTTTTTTCTTCATGTTTTTGGTTCACACCAGAAACTGAAAATACAGGACCGAAATAAATTTATAATCATGAATTAACCGGTCTTTGTTTTTTTTTCTTAAAGATATTATATATATATATATATATATATATATAGTTTGATTTGATTTCTTTGTTTAATGGCATATCAGCCAAAACCATCATTGAATAAGAACAGTAGTGGTACTATTGAACCCATCGCTGAGAGGATAAGGAGGGACTTATACCTTCCATAATGGTATTAGTCCGAAAGTGATTGGAATAGCATAACTGGATGCTCGAACTAGCTCACTTAATGTCCATCACTTTAACAGTTATGCCACGGGTTCTTCTTTCCATCTATCTATCTATCTATCTATCTATGTGTGTGGAGGGTTGTATGTGTATATAAAGTTTCAAATAGAATTCAGCGGAGCCGATAAAGGAAGAGGTTACGACAAATCAAATTGGTACGGTATCTCAATCAGAATGGATTTTGTTCTGACTAAATCTACTTGAGAAGAGATAGGACACTTACTCGGCTTCCCATCTTGTCAGATTTGATACGGACTCATTTTATTTTTGGGAACCACGTACAAATCGAGACTCAACACATGGTCGTCCCAAAAAATTATTGATCCTGTAAGCATTTCCTCTTTTTGTGTGCCTCAGGCGTCAAGCGATTAACTTAGCCCAGTCAAGTGGGTATTGCCTGGCAGAAGTTCCTCCTGAAACCAGGCAATCAACTTACAATAGCTCACCCGGTGTGAATGCCAGATGAAACCACTCGGGGTTAGATAGAAATAAAATTTGACAAGGAGAAAATGTGGATTTCTTTTAGTGTAATGGCATATCAACTATTGCAGGTCATTTAATGCCAAATCCTGTTTATTCATATACAGAATGTCTCAGAAAAGATGCAACCGATTAATATGATAATGATTTATTACAGAGACATGAAACTCCATAGATATATTTACCGAACCCCTCCGCTCGGGCAGGATATGACACAAAATCGGAGTTTAACAGGTTTGAATTCAGTGTTTTCCTTCTCCTAGACTAGGTGTTCACCAAGGCTGAAGATTAGTCTACCCTACTATTTACCCATAGCTGGAAGGAGAATAATTGGATTCATACCTTTCCCAAGGGTATTAGTGCTGTGTGAAATGCAATCAGTCTCGTCCGGGATTTGAACTCGTGTCGCCGTGTCCATTTCCTACGACGATAACCATTACACCACGGGCTCCTGAAACTCCATATAAGCTGGTTTGACTTTATGCTTGATCTTGATTCTGTGTGGATGCAGTAGAAGATCTTTCTTTAAGATTCTTTGCCACGATGTGCGTGAAGACCAAGTTCTTCGGAACGTCTTCGCAGGGAGTTTTTCGGACTCCTTCCGACAGAATGTCTCACGGCATCCACATTGTCAGGATATCTTGCTATCAACTTCCTACCAGTTCTGGGATTTTCTGCCTTCTAATTGAGGTTGTTTACTGGCTTGAAATTTGTGTACCAAACGATAAATTTGGGTTTTCTAGGGATAATTGTTAAAGTTAAACAGCCTGCAGAGTTTTGAATGATTTTCTCCCTAAATAGTGACACAATATATATTCTCCTCTTTTACTCAAGGCATCGTTATCGAAGATTAATAGTTGTTATAGTGAATTATTTTCAAATCTGCAATAAATAGGTAGAGTTATTAGCACTCACATAGGTCCCATGTATATTGGGACACCCCATATATTAATTACTAGGTGCATACGATAATTCCCAGACTTTTGTCGAATGTACATTTACAATTGTTGTAGACTCTTGAAAATTCAGTATGTTATTATGATACATCTTATGAGATGACTGACCAATTGATTCCTGTGACTTTTGCTTATTCCCTAAGCTCAGAGGCTGTCGTTATGAGACAATTGAGGAGATGAAAGAGGCTGTGACGAAGGTCAATGACACGCTCACACAAGAGGGCTTCCATGGGACCTTTCAGAAGTTGTTGGAACGGTACAACAAGTGCATTGCAGCCGGAGGTGATTACTTGGAAGGGGACTAGAGTTTCATGTGTGTACTATCAATAAAAGTGCCCATACAAAAAAGTGCTCCTCGTATATATGATTTATAAATAGCTTGTTGACAACATTTTAAAATGAGTCTGAAATCATTTTTTTGCACACAGCTAAATCGTTTCAAGTATTCCTGTATAACAATCTGTAAGAAGAGTGAAGTATTTCTTTTTTTTTTCCCAAGGAAATATTACCACCGTTCAGGTAGCTGCATTAATAGAACAACGAACATCAATTTTCGGCCTGATTTCTAAAGCATATTTCTTTTCCTCGCCTCATCAGTATTCATTGGATGAGGAGTATTACACCTTCTAGACAACATTAAAGTAAGATAAAATAGATAAAATTTAATATTTGTTTTATGTATATATATTTTTTCATATATATATATATATATATATATATATATATATGCGAATGTGGTCAAGAACATTTTTAGAATTTTGTATATATATATATATATATATATATATATACATTTTTATTTTTTATTTTCATTTTCATATTCAGTAACATTACGTGTTTATCATTGCTGACAATAACAATCTCGTCTAGAAAATATTTTAAGAGGTCCAATCAAAACTATTAAAATTGAGAATAGTTTATATAAATTTTAAAAAAAATAAATTAAAAAAAATACATATTGTAACTATTTAGAACTAATCTAGCTAAAAGTTCAAGTTTGTTTTTTTTTGTTTAATACTATATCAATCTTCATGGTTATTTAATGCCAAGGTCATTCTTGTAATGAACAACAGTGATACCATTTAGTATATATATATATATATATATATATATATATATATATATATATATATATATATATATATATGCCTGCCTATCAGTAAGGGTTTCTTTGTTTAATGGTATATCAAACTTCATTGGTATTTAATGCCAAGACCATCCTTGTAGAAGAACAACACCGGTACTATTACTATTTAAACCTTACCTAAGGGGATAAGAAGGCTCATAAAATATTTGTCCGAAAAAAAATTGTAACAGCCCGATTGGGGTTCAATCTCACTTCAAGGTTGTTGTCTCACGCTCTCCGATAACATACACTAAATAAGATACGCTAAATATGTTGGAAGAATTTCACGTTTGTATATGTTGTTTAGAAATTTTTAATTTATTCATTCATTTCTGATTATTTTCTCTATTTCTATCTTTTATGTTTACATCAAATAGTTCTAGTAATCTCCTCCGGCTGCAATGCCCTTGTTTTACCGTTCCAACAACCTCTAGAAGGCCCCATGGAAGTCCTCTTGTGTGAGCGTGTCAATGACCTTCGTCACAGCCTCTTTCATCTCCTCAATTGTCTCATAACGACAGCTTCTGAGCTTAGGGAATAACCAAAAGTCTTAGGGAGCAAGGTCTGGACTATAGGAAGGGTGAGGAACTGTCTTGATGCCCATCTTTGTCTAAGAGTCTGTGACAAGGATGGAGTTGTGGACTGGTGCATTTTCCTGGTGAAAATGCCACTGACCCGATTTGAACAATGCTGGCCTCTTCCGACGGAATCTCTTCCTGAAGTATTGACTTCCTTACTCCTCTCACACCTCTCACAGACTCCCTGCCTTCCTTATGCCACTCAAAAACTGATACTCGATTCATGCAAGATGCTCCAAAAGCAGTCTGAAGCATTCCATACGTTTCTCTGGCATTTTTTCCCAGTTTAGAACAGAATTTTATTGCAAATCGTTCTTTTAAAGTGTCGGATTGCATTTTTGAAATTCACCAGCTGTGACAATCAGGCTTTAGTAGAGTGTATTCCAATTGCTGCTGTAGCTGTTCATTTGAACCTGAAATCATGAAAATTGGTTTGTCATCTCATAAGATGTATCGCAATAACATACTGAATGTTCAAGAGTCTACGACAATTTTAAATGCCTGTACAAAAAAGTCTGAAACTTATTGAAAGCACCACGTATATTAAGTATATGATTCGTAAACACATTTTGTAGATTCACCGTTGAATGATAAAAGAGTCTTATTTCTAACAATAAAATTTAGAATAAGTCAACACAGGTAAACGATTCTAATTATTTACTGAGTATTCACTTCAACACCAGTCTATTGTGTACATTCAGATCATTAAGCATTTCTGTTTTTAACAATGTAATTTCGCAAAAGTCATTTGTTTACACTCAGTTTAAATGTCAGACAATTCTTTTCGACTCATTGATAGGATCCTATCAAACGCTATCACTCCGGGCTAGAATGGACCTACGAGTAATGACAATGAAAGGGTACTCTGCATTCCCCAAATGTCTACCACTACTGAAGCCTCAACATCCGCTTGTTTCGTGTCATATCCAGGGA
>OY757927.1:18892418-18912418 GCA_963585895.1 Sepioteuthis lessoniana | reverse complement strand
GATACCACCTTGCTTATCACTCAGCATTATAAGGTCCGGTTCAAGGGTAAAGTAGAGCAATCCAGGGGAACGAGTAGCGCCCTCCCCTCCACCTTGGTGTAGTAGCTATCGAAAAGGGAACCTTTGGGTCACCCTCGACTATGGTCGCTAACTTACTTATATAGGCATTAAAAAAATTAAAAACTTTGATTTAATATAAGGTTTCTTTGTTTAATGGCTTATCATCTCTCTTTAGGTTATTTAATGCCAAAGACATTCTCCTAGAAGAACAGTAGAGGTACTATTTAACCCATAGCTGGGAGGATAAGGGGGTTCATACCTTTCCCAAGGGTATTTGTCCGAAAGTGAACGTAATAGTGCGACTGGAGTACGAACTCGCTTACTACGATTCCGCAGTTCATCGCTTTAACCATTACACCACGAGGACACCCCCTTTTTAATATAAGTATTACTGTATCCTTACGTAAAGTTACTAAAGAAAGTTGCATTTATCTAAATTAGTATTAAATCTGCAGTTTTATGTCGAAATGTATTTAGAATTTAAAAAATAAATTAATTAATTTACTATAATTCCAACCGGCAATAAAATAAAAAAAAGAGGGAAGTTGGCTAAATGAGGAGAAAACTCTTCACCCCTCTTCTATCCCTTCCCACCCTTCTTTCCTGTGTCTATTCTGAATTCTTTTATCCATAAGATCTGAAGAAGTCCTGTTAATTTATTTTTTTGGTGTTTTTGATTTATATCAAAACCCATAACTGGATGGAAATAAATCTATAAGCCTAATGTGACCGGTTTTATTTTTTCTTAAAGAAAAAAAAAATATATAAAGAAAATAGTCCGAAAACCCTAAATGATAAAAAGGATAAATATATATATATATACATATATACACTTGACAAACATTTTCGAATATATATATATATGTATATTCGAAAGTGTATGTCAGGTGTGTGTATGTATATACATATATAATTTTCTATCATTTACGGTTTTCCGACTCTTTTCTTTATTCTTATTTTCACAACGTTTCGGCCAATATGTCTTCCGACCTTCTTCAGGTGTTCATTGAAATCGGGAACCTACACGAAACTTCGAACTACGTCCTTCATTGAATCTACGAGGTTGTCTGTTCTGATTCCGTCAGCTATAACCGGGTACAAGTGATAATTATTCCTGTATTGTTACTCGCCTGCACTCAGGATTGAAACTACAACCTCCTTAGAAGCTTTAGGGAAACAACGCCTATAACTGTTACTCTGGAGGTGCCCGTGGTGTAATGGTTATCGTCGTAGGAAATGGACACGGCGACACGAGTTCAAATCCTGGACGAGGCTAATTGCATTTCACATAGCACTTATCATCATCATCATCATATCGTGCTGGCAGCACGGATATCCCTGACCCTCTCTCGCCACTCCTCCCTATCGTTCATCGCCCTAGGCAGGTCTTCAGGACAACATCCTGTATCCTCACACAGCTGCTGAATGTACGTTCGTGCTGGTCGTCCTGCTTTTGCGCGGCCGTGTGTGGGGATCCATAAGAGTACATCTCTTATGAGTTCATCTCTGCTTCTCCAGCAATGTCCTGCATGTCTGGTTCGCCTAACTTGAATAGATTTCGTGATAGGGGGCAGGTGGCCGTACAGTTGGTGTCTTGTGGGGTGCCGCTGCCAGGACTTGTTGAGGATTGCACGCAGCATTCTTGTGTAATTGCCATCTAGTTTCTTCTCGAGCCGTCTTGTTAGCGTCCATGTAGTGCATCCATATAGCAGTATCGATGTGACCGCTGCCTGGAAGAAACTGCGTTTCATTTTATCGGTCAGGTCCGACTTCCATATAGTCGATAGCCTATTGATAGCTGTCCATGCTTTCGTTAACCTCGTTTCGATGTCCTTTTCGGTTGATTCGACGCTGCTTCCTAGGTACGTGAATTTGTCTACTAGTTTAAGAGGGGTTCCTTGGGAAAGGTATGAATCCAATTATTCTCCCTCCAGCTATGGGTAAATAGTAGAACAGACTCGGTTCTTCAGCCTTGGTGAGGCAACTAGTCTAGGAGAAGGAAAACTCTGAATTCAAACCCGTTAAACTCCGCTTAAAAATTAACCTTGTGTCATATCCTGCCCGAGCGGAGGGGTTTGGTAAATAGGATAACCGTTACGCTATATGTCCTGCTTGGCAGTTTAGAGTGATTTGGGGGGCTTATAAACTTAATGTTCTTACTTGATTAGGGTTACTACTATTATGTTTATTTTTTACCTGTGCTCATATTCAGATTTAATTTTTTATTTATTTATCGAACCTTTTTAATTATCGGTTCTCATATTGTATTCATCTCTATACTTGGTCTACTCAGCAGGTCATTGTAGAGCAACATATGTGCTGATTCCTTTAGGCGTCTAATATATATATATATCATCATCATCATCATGGCGTGCTGCAAGCACGGATTCCCATTAGCCTCTCCCACCATTGATCACTATCGTTCATCGCTCTCGGTAGGTCTTACATGCTTCATCCTGTATCAGTACATAGCTGACGTAGATAGGTTCTTGCTGGTCGACCAAACCTTGCTCGTCCGTGGGAAGAGGTCCATTGGGGTACATCGCTTATGACTTAGACTTTACTTCTCTAGCAGTATCCCGCAAGTATTGTTCATCTAATTTGGACGGTTTTTGAGATGTAGCTGCAGTTTTGTGGGATGCTGCCTCCAGGACATTTTCAATAAAGCTCGCAGCATTCTTATGCAATTACCGTCAAGCTTACTCCCTTTGCGATTTGGCAGCGTCCATGTGTTACATCCATGCAGCAGTAATGAAAGGACCATGTTTTGGATAAAGCGGCGCTTTATTTTATCTAATAGGTCTGACTTCCATATGACCGATAGTCTATCGAAAGCTGTCCATGCCTTCGCTAGTCACGTGTTGATATCATTTTCGGTAGAAGAGACGCTGATTCCGAGTTAGGTGAACTTGTCCAAGTATCACAGATCTACCATTTAGTGTGGAGATGTCACCTCCTTGATTAAAGCCCATAGCGGGGGTTATGTTTCAGTCTCTCAGTTTGTAACCGAAACTACATCAAAAACCTCTTAACTATTCGGGGGGGGGGTGTCCTCTTGGTGTAATGGTTAAAGCGATGGACTGCGGAATCGTAGTAAGTGAGTTCGAACTCCAGTTGCGCTATTACGTTCACTTTCGGGCAAATACCCTTGGGAAAGGTATGAACCCCCTTATCCTCCTAGCGATGGGTTAAATAGTACCACTACTGTTCTTCTAGGAGAATGGCTTTGACATTAAATAAACTACAAAGATTGATATGCCATTAAACAAAGAAACTAAATCGAACCATCTTAGTTATTCACGTCACATTATTATTGCTTCATTCTTATTTAAATCTCAATTACTTACATAATTGTTCGTTTTTAATAATACAAAATGCATTGTTCACATACAAACATAAATACAACCAAATAAACAGATCCAATGCGAAAGCTAATTTGCATATTGATCTCTAAAAAGAGATTTTAAGAAATATTTGTTTTGCGTCGTTGATTAGTAATTGTTTGGTTTTATTTTAACGATTTTAAGCAAAAATCCCGTCGATAAATCTCACGAGAAATTCATTAGCAAAAAGAAATAACATTAATTCTAATCTTTACTGTATATTTTTGTTAAATAGTTAAATTAAGAAAATTAAGAAGTAAATGCCGGGAGTGATTGGAAGAGCTATCCTATTCTTTGGTAATACACGCTCTGTTTTAACTATTTTTGTTTTACTTTTATGGAATATTAACCATTAAAGGTTATGTAATGCTAAGTCCTTCATGTACATATATATTAACATTTCTAAACACATTTTCTAGATAACATTTTAAAATGAGACTAATCTCATTCATTGGTACACAGTTAAATGGTTTCATTTGTTCTATCTAATACAAATAATTCTTTTCACTATTGTCATTTGCTTGCACAGTGTTAAGTACTACGAAGTATTGCTATTTAACTGTAACAATTCAATGAAAGATCAGTCATTTCTTTACACATAGTTTAATGATCAAACCATTTTATTTCTAGGAATTCAATTTAGTATAAGTCAACAAAGTTGAATGGTTCCAAGTATTGCTATGTATCAATAACAATTCAATTAAACGTCATATTTTTACTCACAGCTAAATGTAATAGCTGTTCTATTTCAAACAATTCAATTTAGCAGAAGTACACTATTTAAATGTCAAAAAGTTCTATTTGACCCTTAGATAGGTCCTCTCCAGGTCAGAGTGAAGTTATGACAACGAAGGGGTACTCCACATTTCCCAAAGCTCCAGCATTGCTAAAGCCTCTCAATCAGATTCTTTAGTGTCATATCCAGAAGACCCGTTGGGGAGTATTTCTCCTCTGCCGATATGCAGTCAGTGTATTGTACAGCCTTAGTCGATTGGGCCATTTAACTAATTTTCACCTAATATTTAATCATAAGTAATCAGTAATGATAATTAATAATAATTAATAATTAATATTTGTACATAAAAATCAATTAAAAAAATTAAAATAAGTGTAATATTTTTCCTGTGTTCCAATTTAATTTCGTTGGTCTTTCTTATTCTATATAACATTTTAGCAGATTAAAACTTAAGTACATGCACCTGGTGAAAAGCGAATATTGTCACTAGTATATATATATATATATATATATATATATAAATGTTGCAAATTTATGAAAAACGCTTGGAGATACGTTGGTGTATATATACTATACTACTGGCATAGTGATTAGAGAGGTTGCCAATATTTCGAGTCATACCAAAAACTCAAAAAATATGCTTGATACCGCCTTGCTTAACACAGCTTATAACGTGTGGATCAAGAGTAAGTGGAGTAATCCAAGGAAACAATTATTACTCTCCAGAAATCTTCGGTGTTGTACCGATTGAAAAGGGGACCTTCGGGTCACCCTCGACTATGGTCCACCGTGTTATATATATATATATATATATACTGACATGAATTTATGCCTTTATACACCAGTATGCATAAATATATATATATATATGTATGTATACACACAGAGACACACACAAATAAATTTATATATGTATATATATATTGTCTTAGTTTTTATTAGGTTATACTTCATTT
Organism: Sepioteuthis lessoniana; assembly: GCA_963585895.1. NCBI lineage: Eukaryota > Metazoa > Mollusca > Cephalopoda > Myopsida > Loliginidae > Sepioteuthis > Sepioteuthis lessoniana. The sequence continues at coordinate 18,907,283 of OY757927.1, read as the reverse complement.
ATTCTTTAATATTTGTATTGTTGGGGATATTAATTCTCCAGAATTCAAAGTGGAAATGGAAATAAGACTCGAATTATATCCATCATTTAAATCCATATCAGTATTACGCATGTGCATTAAATCCATGGAATCCATGTGTTTATACACACACACACACACACAGGCTCTCGATCATATGGAAATCAGACCTGACCGATAAAATGAAACGCAGTTTCTTCCAGGCAGCGGTCGTATCGATACTGCTATATGGATGCACTATTTGGACGCTAACTAAACGGCTGAAGAAGAAGCTAGACGGCAATTACACAAGAATGTTGCGAGCAATATTGAACAAGTCCTGATGGCAACACCCCACAAGGCACCAACTATACGGCTACCTGCCTCCCGTCACGAAAACTATACAAGCTAGACGAACCAGACATGCAGGACACTGCTGGAGAAGCAGGGACGAGCTCTTAAGTGATGTACTCCTATAGACCCCCACATCAGGTAGAGCAAAAGCTGGACGACCAGCTCGAACATACATACAGCAGCTATGTGAAGATACGGGATGTAGTACAGAAGACCTGCCGGAGGCGATGAATGATAGGAAGAAGTGGCGAGAGAGGGTCAGGGATATCCGTGCTACCAGCACGACATGATGATGATGAATAAAAAGCAAATATCACGTGACATGTTATACTGGATTACATGGTGCCAGTCATAAGGAATGATCTCGGACTGGACATGACTTTACTTGACTTGTATCGGCTTTCACCGTGGTCGGGTTGAACCGGCTTCTTCCCGAGCAAGTACAGCATCTCGAACCATCGCAGCCCACGTTCGCTGAATCCTGAGCCAGGTCACTAGAAATGGCAAGCCAATGGCGATTCCATCGCCGAATACCAACTACGTGGGGACCTGATAGTGCTGCTCCAACTACCTGGGGACCTAATAGTGCTGCTCCAATTACTTGGGGACCTGATAGTGCTGCTCCAACTACTTGGGGGACCTAATCGTGCTGCTCCAATTACTTGGGGACCTGATAGTGCTTCTCCAACTACTTGGGGACCTGATAGTGCTGCTCCAACTACTTGAAGACCTGATAGTGCGGCTTCAACTACTTGGGGACCTAATAGTGCTGCTCCAATTACTTGGGGACCTAATAGTGCTGCTCCAACTACTTGGGGACCTAATAGTGCTGCTCCAACTACTTTGGGACCTAATAGTGCTGCTCCAACTACTTGGGGACCTAATTATGCTGCTCCAACTACTTTGGGACCTAATAGTGCTGCTCCAACTACTTGGGGACCTAATAGTGCTGCTCCAACTACTTTGGGACCTAATAGTGCTGCTCCAACTACTTGGGGACCTGATAGTGCTGCTCCAACTACTTGGGGACCTAATAGTGCTGCTCCAATTACTTGGTGACCTAATAATGCTGTTCCAACTACTTTGGGACCTAACAGTGCTGCTCCAACTACTTGGGGACCTGATAGTGCTGCTCCAACTACTTGGGGACCTAATAGTGCTGCTCCAACTACTTGGGGACCTCATATTGCGGCTCCAACTACTTGGGGACCTAATAGTGCTGCTCCAACTACTTGGGGACCTGAATGTGCTGCTTCAACTACTTGGGGACCTCATATTGCGGCTCCAACTACTTGGAGACCTAATAGTGCTGCTCCTGATAGTAATAGATTGGACTTAATATCATAAAACTGATATATCAAAGCATTACGCATTAAATCATATCTAACCTTTGGTAAAATTATAGTTATGTTAGCTTATTTTGGTTTAATGACATTCAACCCTTGTGTGTTATTTAATGCTATATATATATATATATATATATATGTGCTTGTGGGCGAAGAGTTTATCGATAACAGTATTTTTAACCAAGCCAGTCCTCATTAGTTTACACACGGCTGGAGGGCTTTTGGTATGTCAATACATTATTCAATCAACATTATTCAATCGTTTGCACATAAATACTTTCAAATATAAAAATGATAAAATACTTCTATTAGAGCCATAGATGAGACCATCAAAGGTCACTGTAGACCAGGAAGTAATGACAGTGATTGGATACTCCATATTCTCCAGAGCTCCATGTCTAGAGCCTCATCATCAGATGCTCATTACCAGGGCACTCATTGTGAGGAAGGAAGCATTATCCTTTATAGAGATGCAGTCGGCGTATTCAATTATTATCCCCAGCCAGGTTGGCAGCAAAAATTTTAGAATTAGCACACTTAGAAGGATGTTTATCTGGTTCCTTTTTAGCAGTACATAAACAAATAACAAAGTAGACGCGAACAATTTCCTCGCTTTATAAATTATTCCTTAAAAAAACTAGATTGAATCATTTAAAATCATGCAGAGGGAAATATGAAATAACGAAGTCTTGCCGGAAAAAAAAGAATCATCTTGCAATTTGCATTCCACAGATACCAGTAAAAAAAAACAAGATATGTAAATTAGTATATGCTAAATGATATGTAGAATTATATTTAAACTGGTACACATGTGCATCTTTCTTGGGGATAACCAATTAGTGTTCTTCGCGGCTATCGACCCCTCTGCCCAATTTGTGTTTTGATCAAAGAAGGGAGAAGGTTGAAGACCTCTGCTCACATAAAAATAGTTCTCTCTCTCTCTCTCTCTCACACACACACAAACACACACACACACACAAACACACACACACACATACACGCAAACACACACACACACACACAAACACACACACACACACACACACAAACGCACACATACACACACACACACACATACCAGCGTACGCGCACATACACACACGTACACAGGCTCAAACAACAAAAGAAAAACGAAAAAACAACAAAAAAGGTAACAACTGAAACAACTCATTTTGTTGATAATAGTTGTTGTATAATTTAACCCTTTAAATTACTGTCCTAATAGAGTGACATTGAAACATTCAACACAGTTGTCAACGTTCTATTACTAAATCAAGTATTTAGTATCCGGTGTATGGCACAATGTCTCGAATAAAGCGGTGTTGGTACACTGACACTCTTTTGATTCTGACTCTTAACTCACTGTGCACTCTCTGACTGATTTGTCAAAAATTCCAAAAAATATTACTTCCGGTATCCAAACAGTATAAGGGTTGGCTAGGCACGGTGTTTGCGCATCATTAATGACAGTTTCTTTTTATCCTATTTTCTTTTTCTTTTTTTTTAAGCTTTTTTTAAAATTGGGGGACCGTCAAGCCTTTTTCTGTGGAGAGAGGGCTGAATACACCCACTCAACCTACTTTAACTTGTATCTCTTATCTATATCCCATATTAGTAGGGTCTTAGGGACTCATTGCTCCTCCTACTCTCTTTATATTCAAGTTAGACATCATTCTTAGATGGCCATAGTGTGATGAATCTGATTTTCCGAATGCGTAAGCGAAAAGGTGTTGGCGATCGTAGTCGTGAGCGACCCTAAAGCTTCCTTTTTCAATAGCTACAACACCGAGATGTAGGGGAGGGCGCTACTCTTTTCCCTGTATAGCAGCACTTTTCCCTTGATCCCGACCTTATAATGCTGAGAGATAAGCAAGGGGATATCAAGTACAATTTTTTGAGTATTTGGTATGACTCCGCCAGGGATTGAACTCCAGTCTCCCGGGCCATTTGCGAACACTCTACCAATCAGAACAATTTGGCGGTTTGATATATATATATATATATATATATATATATATATATATATATATATTTATGGAGTCTTAAGTTAAAAAAAGAAATTAAATTACTATAATTCCAACCGGCAATAAAATAAATAAATAAACCGGAAGTGGGCTAAACGAGGAGATAACTCTTCATCCCTCTTTTATCCCTTACCACCCTTCCCTTCCGTGTCTATTCTGAATTATTTTCTCCATAAGATCTGAAGAAGTCCTGTTATTTTTTTTCGTGTTTTTGGTTTATATGAAAACACATAACAGGATGGAAATAAATTTATTATCCAAATGTGACCGGGTTTGTTTTTTCTTAAGATATATATATATATATATATATATGTTTTATGAAACTATGTATATTATCAGACCAATATTTCCCTCTCCGTTAGACCACAAAAACTTTTCCTCATCCAAGCTATCCGATTCCTCTCTGACATTCTTAGAAATAAAGAAAAGTGTTTGTCAAGTCATTTTTCGTGTTATTATTCTAAAGATATTTTCTCTGGAAATAAGAACATAATCAAGATTTTCTTACGAGGCCTTCCTTGGGTTTTATTTTAAATGCGAATAACCTGTCCTTTCCTGAGAAATTCATAAATATCCAAAATGTCTTGTCTGCTTGCCAAAATTATCTTTACCTCTTTCTTAGTCTCCAAGCATTTCTTTATCCAAAAAATATGAAACTTTTATAATTTACTGATCGGGTCTTCATAATCTTTTTTTTATGCTAAACAAATTTGTTCTTTTCACATAATCTCAGCAATAATCAAAATACTTATATATATATATATATATATATATATATATATATATATATATTTGAGGACCTACCCATTTAAAGATATAATGCAAAGCCCTTCTAACGAATTGAGTACTCCGGTATCCAGTAGCGCAAAATGTAAACACACGAAAACTAATACATATTGCGTTATAATTCCTGATCTGAAGAAGTTTAACTAAATGGCTGAGTGGTAAGATACTGTGTCTACCGTAAAGTTAAGTGGGTTTCGATCCCAACTTGAATCGCACTGCATAACTACCCGCACTGAAAATTTGTGATACAACGAAACAGTATATATATATATATATATCGAAAGCTTTCGAATGAACAAGATGCAACGCAAGTTTAATTTTTGAGAAGTATTTCACAGGTTTGTATTTAGTTTCTTCCTTCTAGACTGGTTGCCATACCAATGTTAAAGAGTATAGTTTGCCCTACTATTTAACCAAAGCTGGAGAAAAATAGTTGAATTTATAATTTTTCCAAATATATTCACACTATGTGAAATGCAAACAGCCTCGTCCAGTATTTGAACTCGGGATCCCGAGTTTATTTCCTTCGATGACAAACAATACAGCGTGAGTGTCTTCTGTTTATATGCATATAAAAACACACACGTCCGCGTAGCCACCAACCCACACATATATATATATATATATGAGTGTTTGTGTGAGTGGGTTTGTGTCCATGTGTGCTTGAAATGAAATGACGTTTATATAAGCTTTCAAGTCTCGGGCTTATCTGCTTCTTTTCTTTTTTTTTTTTTTTCAAGTATTGATTTTTGCGGCCCTTCTAAATCAGGCCATTCGTCTCTGAAGCCAGACTTTAACTGTCTTTATCTTGTGACGTATTTACTGATTCAGATGCAGAAACACAAGATAGAAACACCTGCAGGTGATTTTGGAAGAACACAGTACGATCATCTTTTATCAATGGACACCAGAAGTAAATTTCTCTATGTGTATGTGTGTGTGTGTCTCTCTCTCTGTCTATATATATATATATATATATATATATACTAAGAGTATGCAAAAGTTTAATCTCGAACTAGTTTTTCAGAAATTTTAGTCTTGATAGAAAATATCAGTTAATAATAATGATAATAATATATTTCAAACGAAATACTGACGAAATTTCACACGAGAAGCCACGGACATGGCAAAGGAAGGGAAACCTTATGAGGGAAACTGAAGATCTTCATTAGTAGCAAAAAACAACGCCATAAGGTCCAATTATGTTAAAGCGAAAATAGATAAAAATCACAAGAGTAAAAATAGATAAGACGCAACTAGATAACAAGTGTAGGTTACGTGGTGATTGAAATGAAACCATTAATCACATAATAAGCGAATGTAGCGACATAGCGCAAAAACGGATTAAGACTAATCCCGACTGGTTGGGCAAGGTGATCCACTGGCAATTGTGCATCACAGATACCCGGCATTCTTTTTGCCAAAGACAAGAGGTAGACTGAACAGAGTTCTATCCAGTATTTCTGCAAGAGTTGCCAGAAGTTAACCGCACTTGTCTGTCTTTTAGCACAGACTTTTTAGTCAAGCTTATCGCACACAAGTCCAATGGGGCTTAAATCCTCTGATTTCACCGACCCAAACATCAGTTGAATGACGTGGTGTTCCTCTTAACTTTTAATGTACCTCTGGCCGAGATTACTAGTTTGCTTTGGATCATCTTTTTTCATGAGCGCAAATCCTTGACCCACAGGCCGCGTTCCAGATGGGAATGCGTGATGCTGCAGTATGCGGTGTCAGTTTGCTTTTCACCATGTGCAAATCCCCGACTCTTCAAATGCCAAAAGCCACCCACTCCATAACAGTCTTCTCCAACTCTTCGCCACTAATTGGCCCTCCTATTTGACCCAAAGATTTTGGATTTTGATTCGTTAGTGCAACGGTGTTTATTTCACAGCAGTATAGATCAATCTTTGTGCGCCTTGACCGACTGGACTCTTTTGACATTTTTTACTTCCTCAAGAGTGGTTTCTTAACAGGAATTCTGCCATATTGGCCAGCTTCACTGAGTCTTCTCCTCACAGTGGATGTTGACACAATTTTTGACGATATCAGTTCAGTTGTGCAGAGATGTTTGTAGCAGGAAGCCTTCTGTCACGCGAGCTAGTGACGGATGACATTCTTTTTATTAAAGGAAAAACAGGAAGTACAAGGTAGTACACAATATAGTCTGATGTGAGTTCGAGAAATGGTATAATGTAAATTTTAGAAAAGGTTTTATTCATGCTCAGTACTGAAGAAGAAAAACTCCTTGAAGTAAATTTTTCAAAAGATAACTGCTTATACAAAGGTCAAAGTTACTGAGGAAGACTTGTATCTAGAATAATAAATAAAAACATTGTGAAACTTAAATTATTTCATTAAAAATAACCCTTTTACGATCAGAAATAAAAATGTCTGATGGTCACCAATATCTTTGACTGGTAGCACACACACACACACACACACATATATATATATATATGAAAGAAAGAATACAATTCAAAATTTATGAAGGCTGAGAATGCTTCATCGAACGGACAATTATGATAATATCCCAACGAATATTATGAACATTAATAAGAATTCTTGATAATATCATTTGTTTGGTCTATTTGTTTTGGGCATACCAACCCTTGAGGGTTATTTAATGTCAACGCGATCATAATAGAAAACAGTAGTGTTATTTTTTTCACGTTGAGAAGCGGTGGACGAGGGAGGTCATAACTTTCCCGGCGGTGTTAATCTGAAAGTAAAATCAATAGTGTGACTGGACTTCAAACTAACAATCATGTTGCCATCCAACACGTTAACCTCCATTCAACTATTTGTTTAAAAATTATTTTAGAGCCAAAAATTTGAATCGTTGCAATGTAAATTTAGGAAGAAAGAAATACTTATTGTCTTTAATTGGAATCATTTTGAGATGAGGCTTTTTAATCTGAGAATTAATTTTTTTTTTTTTTTTGCGGACTTTTTGTCCTCATCTTGGTAGTTTTGTGTTGTTTCTTCTTCAGTTCGTTTCGGCCAAATTTCACCTCTGGCCTTCTTTAGGTGATTAACCGCGACCTCGGATAGGAATGCTGAGGCTTGTAACCGTATCCCCAATAATTACAGCCTTCCATAGTTGTTGTCTATCGCACCACGTTTTTGACCAAGTAAACCTCTGGCCGGCTTGGGTAGGAATTGAAACCGCTATCTTCTGAGCATTGTCAAAAGAAGAAGAAACAACACAAAAACTACCAAGATGAGGACAAAAAGTCCGCAATAAATTAAAAGAAAAGATTTAAAAATTAATTCTCAAAGAAATACTTGTCATAAATAAGTAAAAAGTAAAGTTGGCGACCATAGTTGAGGGCGACCAGAAGTCTCCCTTTTCAAAAGCTTCTTCACCGAGGTATAAGGGAGGACGCTACTCCTTTCCCAAGATTGTTCCACTTTACCCTTGATACTTACCGTACATTGCAGTGTTGAGCAAGGAAGTATCAAGTAACATCTTTAAAGTCTTTGGTATGTCGCAACCTGGGATTGAACCCAGCACAAATATAAGATCAATTTTTAAACGAATTAAAACTGTATTTTCCTTTTCCGAAGCCGGATGCCATAAAAAGTTTAAAGAGCCTCGCCTGATCTACTATTTGCCCATAGCTTTGACTAGAATAGCTAGTTTTATGCCTTTCCCAGGGGTGGGTATAAGTGCTACTTCAGTAATTGTCGTTAAGATTCCGAATAACCAGGTTGTCTCACCATGAGAGTGAGTGAAAAGTTTTGCAATATTTTCTGTCCACGAAAGTTTTCAGCTATTATATCCCGTCCCCGAAACAATTCAAGCTGTTGATAGTTGAAGGTATCGTGATAGTTGGTGTACTGACACGTTGTGCATCGCTTCTATTTGTGTTTGATTTGAAAGCCACACAGATAAACGTGTAATTGTTACGAAAAGTTTGAATAGTTGAGTGAAGAGAGAATCGTTATAGACAAGGAACCACTAAGAAATATTCTTTTTTTTTTTAATTTCTTCTGGTTATTTTGACGTTATCATGGTATCCGTATCCGCTTCTTTTCTGTTAAATGGATACAAAGACGTTATTTGATATTCGACGTCTTTATTCACCTTGCCCAGTCGGCTGGGGCAGTAGAATACACTGACTGCATCACTTCAGAGGGGTAAGACCCCTCCCAATGAGTGTCCTGGATATGACACTAAACAATCTGATGGTGAGGTTCCAGTAATGCTTGGACTTTGGGGAATGTGTAGCCCCCCCTTCATTGCCATTGCTTCCTAGGTCCACCCCGGCCCGGTGTGGTAGCATCTGAGAGGGCCATATCTCCATGTTAAATAGAACTAACGGCATACTTATGCTAAACTGAATTGTTTGACTAAACTGAATAGCTTGAAATAGAAATGTTTTTGACAATTAAGCAGTACTTACATTTAAACTACGCGCTTATACTAAACTGAATTATTTGAAATGGAAATGTTTTTGACATTGAAACTGTATTTACACTAAACTGATTTGTTTAGTATAGAACTATTTTGACATTTAATTGTGTGTAAACAAAATCTTTACTTATACTAAACTGAATTAACTGAATTAAAAATGCTTGACTAAACGGAATAGTTTGAAATAGAAATGTTGTTTTTTTTTTCAGTTAAACTGTACTTACATTTAAACTGAGTACTTATGCTAAACTGGATTGTTTGAAATAGAACAATTTTCATAAAAATGGATTTGGCGTTAAATAACCTACAAAGGTTGATATGTCATAGAAACCCAACCAACCAACCAACTTTATTCACCCAAATCCCCACGTCAACCGCACCATTGATAACTCTCTAATTGATTCTATCTAACTGATCCGTTCTGACGACTGGATCAACCAATCAGCGAACAGCGAAAAAGGTCAGCCAGGGGTCAAGAAGTAGCGTCTCATCAACCGAAAAAAACATCGACACACGACTGACGAAATCATGGACGCCTATCGATAGGCTCTCGATCATATGGAAATCTGACCTGACCGATAAAATGAAACGCAATTTCTTCCAGGCAGCGGTTGTATCGATACTGCTATATGGATGCACTACATGGACGCTAACTAAACGACAGGAGAAGAAACTAGACGGCAATTACACAAGAATGTTGAGAGCAATATTGAACAAATCCTGGCGACAACACCCCACGAGACACCAACTATACGGCCACTTGCCTACCATCACAAAAACTATACAAGTTAGATGAACCAGACACGCAGGACACTGCTGGAGAAGCAAGGACGAGCTCATAATTGATGTACTCCTATGGACCCCCACATATGGCCAAGCAAAAGCAGGACGACCAGCTCGAACATACATACAGCAGCTACGTGAGGACACAGGATGTAACCCTGAAGACCTGCCAGAGGCGATGAATGATAGGGAGAAGTGACAAGAGAGGGTCAGAGATATCCGTGCTGGCGGCACGACTTGATGATGATGATGATGATGATATCACAGGTTATTTTCCATGATTCTTCTGACGAATTACCAGTTAACTTTTGAATTCATATATTTTGAATTTTGCTCTTACTTCACAAAATTAATCGATGACCTATTCATTATGTAACACAAAGAAGAAGAAGAAATCAGGAACTTTTGTTATACGATTTTCACCAGGGTCATAATGCAGCTGAAACAAGCAAAAACATAAATTGAGGAAAAGGTGTGAACACACTAAATAACAGGTCAGTAATCAGGTGTTTGGAGACATTTTTCTCGGGTTCTAAGAACCTCGACAGTCAGATAAGGTCAGGTACGTCTGAAAGGGTGAATTCCGTAGCTGTGTTAAGAGTCATAGAGCCAAACCCAATATCAGGAGAATATTAGGTGTCATCGGCATCTTCCCCTTCACGACCTTGACAAAAAATATCCGGAGATTCCAAATTTGCCTAACGTTACAAAAATATTGCAAAACTTTTGACTCAACCGAGAAAATAGGAGCCAGTTTTCTAAATCTGTTGATCTACTTAACCAAATCTCTTTTGAATAGTATATTCTGTGAATTTGATAATGTTTCAAAGCTATGAGGGGTAAAAATTGAAAAAAAAAAAAAACTGGATAAATCTGTTTCCAAATACCTTCACGATAATAAATAGACCTTCTGACGCTGACCTAAATCTCAAATATATATATATATATATATATATTTACTAACCTACTATCTACCTGCATTCACGGTTACCAGGAAAAAAGAAAAACAACCGCCAGGAACAAGAGATAAAAATATCTCGAATCACCACCCGGGGGAAAAAAGAAAAAAATGTCATAGGACAAAAAAAAAGAAAAGGCCAACTTCGTCACACCAGTTGAAAAAACTCAAGAGATATGCAGTCTGTTGGTCAAAAGAAAAATAAAACCCACCGTAAAATGCCGCAATGCTCCAATACAAGAGTGCTCAATACGAAGTAGAGCCAATTATAAAAATCACCTTAAATCGCGAGTCGGAATTCTCCTACTAAAGTATCACCTCAACGGATCATCAGGGAGTTTCGTACCGACTCACGACAAAGGAGAAAACACCATTTTTATTCACCAAAAACCTACTCAGCTTAAAATGTACATAACAAAAGAAAAAAAAGAGAAAAGAAAAATGAACCAAAAACACTACTTTTAACATCTAGTTTATTAGTAAAAAAAAAAAAAAAAAAAAAAAAAAAAAACCTCAGAAACATATCTCTAATTATAGAGTAGCCACCCCCTTTTGTGTTTACAACTGTTTAAAACCTCCGACCTTTGGTTTAACATATCCCTACTTTTATAAGAAGCTATAGCTAACTTCTCCTCGTAGCAAAGCAAGCAGTCTTTGTCGCCAGCCCTATATTTACGGCATTTCTTTATCACTTCCCATTTCAGTATTGGATCTATTCCTTTTTTGTCTTTGACCACCCACACATAACTATATATAAATATATACAGTACAGTTTAATGGAGACTCAAACTCGGTTAAGTTGTCATAATAAATTTATTTCGGCGGAGAATATTATTGCTATACTCTCCGTCTCGTCAGTTGACTCTTTACATGCTTCGCTCCTGTCGCAGAGTAGCGAATGTGGAGTTTCTCTTCTTATTCAGAAGATAAAATAAGGTAATTAAAAATAAAATAAAAAATAAGAATCAGAAAATAAAAAATGAATAAATAAAATAATATATATATATATATATATATATATATATATATATATATATATATATATATATATATATAAATGGCTGTGTGTGTGTGTGTGTGTGGATAAAATATTTTGAAACTTTTTTGTCTTAATTCTTCACAATGGAGGAATGCGAATTTTTCTGCATGTTTCCCAATCGGTGCTAATATCAACAGGCCATTCATCATATTAAATCATTTATGCGTATGATCAACGTGCAATGTTTATTAGATGCATTAAACAAAGAAGTTTGTCCGCATAAAAGGGTTATCTGATTGGCCTAATGTGTTTAAACTGTACGTTTTATCAAATAAATATCAAGTGTTATTCATTTATAAATTCATTGCTTTATTTTCATTAGCCTAATAAATACCGTGTTCGCCAATGGTCCGGGAGACCAGGGTTCGATTCCAGCAAAACAGGGAATGGAGGAGGGCCCTCTCCTACACTTCGATGTGGGAGCTATTGAAATAGGAACCTTCGGGTCACTCTCGACTAAGGCCACTAACTTTACTAACTTTTTTATATATATATAAGCATCCATGCTATAAATACATATACAAACACACACACACACACACACACACACACACACACACATATATATATATATATATATATATATATCAGGGGCGGAGACGGGACTAGTGCTACTCGTGCCCGGCACGACCAATAACTCGGTCAATGTTATTCAAAATGGATTAAAAATCATCCATTAATTTCAAGCAAACATACTTAGTCTGATCTCTATTAAATTACGTATCTATTCAAGTTTCGATAACTAAGTAGCCAAAAGTTCATAAATATATCTGGGAATAATACAACGATGCTGTTTAGAACGGATGGTCTTTGTCCGGCCACCGTCTGATTCATTGAACATCCATAAAATCGGTTATAATGTTGAACGCCCGATCCGTGCCAGGCACTAGACCCTTATAATAACAGTAATGTTAGAGAAATACGCTTTTGGGTGTAGCCAATAACAAGAGTAACCCTTGCACTGTGCTCAAAATCTTAGCACGTGTGACTGTTGATAGATATATTGGGAAGAGGGAGAGGGACCGAGAGAGAGAGAGAGATAGAGAGAGAGAGAGAGAGAGAGAGAGGGGATAGCACATTAGAGCCGTCGCCGACGTCATCATCATCGCTATGGTAAATGTTGGTTAAACGGCGTGTTTTAATTCGTTTTTTCACTACTGATCTCTATTTCTTTAATGAATGTTGCATATATTATATTCTGTAACTAAAATTTGTTTATTCGAATACATTTTCAACAAATAATCTTTATTTTAAGCGAAATTGAAACTACTAGCTGTGTCTATGTATATTGTCATCAGTTTCTTTATTCTAATAAACATATTTTTCTCGTCATAGTAATGAACATCTCTTTTCTTCTATACTTTGGAAAGGAAAAAAATTATCTTATCTACTGTATTAACAAGACTACAAATTATATAGTATCTTGATTGTTTACAAAAAAAAACACCTTGCAAGGTACGTTTGTCAATCTGTGCTATACAATGGAGAATCACGCAATAGCAACTATGATGACTTACTTTGGGTCCACAGACCACTGGTTGAGAACTAAAGTTGACAGAGGGCGGGGGGGCACGAGTAGCAAAAATAGGCTAGAGTCGCCACTGATATATATATATATATATATATATATATAACAATGTATAGTTTTCACTATCACATTTGGTGTGTTTGTAGCAGACCACTGCGATATAATTTGGAGAGTGCTCAATATCTGTGATAGAATTATTATATAATTTGAATTAATATATATTAGATTTATAAATATCTTTAATAGCATGGTTGCTGTGACCATTGGTTTCATGCCGTCTTATTACGATAATAATCAGAGAGAGAAAAGTTTTAGAGAAATCGAAAAAATCGAAAAATACAGTCAAAAGGATATTTATGTTAGGATTGTGTACAATTCTTTTTTGGTTGCGCGTGTGTGTATGTGCATGTGTGTGTGTGTGTGTGTAGATTATATTTGTGTATTATTGTGTGTAGTCGTATAAGTAATTGTTAGTACATGTGTGTGTGATGATACATGTGCCGTGTAGCAGATTTGTGGTTGTCTTCTGGATATATATATATATATATATATATATATAGCGATGTGTAGAGAAAGTCGCTAGATAGACAGGGTTTGACCGAATATTTTTTTTGTGCATATGTGTGTAGTGATGATTTTAAGTAAGGAACAAATGATCATCATTGCATTAAGAAGGAAATAAACTTTGATTTGAAAGCATAATTGACGTGAATGCAGAGTAGGTCTAAAACGTAACAATGAGTGAAGTGGAAATATCGTGGTAATGAGACAGGTTATATCGCAATATACTATGGAGTATTATGCAATATTAGTATTTATATGATGGAATATATTTTGTGTTAGATTGTAATTATGTTGTATAGTACACTGTGTCGTTATTAACAACGAGGAACACGTATGTATATAAAAATATAAGATTATATTTTAATTTTCGGCGATGATACTTGTGTGGAGCAGAAAGCAGTCGCAGAGAGTTCGCGCACACGGAGGAGCTGTCGAGAGACGGAAGAGCCAGTGAACAACTGACTTTAGCTGAAATTGGGGAACTTACATAGTCTACAACTCTCACGTGATCTGCAGCAATTCCTTCTTTTTTTTTTTTTTGTTAACCATGGTTATGCCCATATCTCACTTCTTTGCTTTCCATTGGTTATGTCGTCTGCTTCCCATTGCCTACTTGCTCAAGCCCGGTTCTGTGGGCGTACGCATCTGCCACTATTACCGAATTCAACCACGCCCACCGTTCAGATGATTTTCCGATATCTTCGCCCGGATGCACCTGTTTTCAACATAACAACTGTGGGCATGGTGACATTACGGCAATCACCTTGTTGATATTATCCTTGAGCGGATGTAATCCTGTCAATATCCTCTGATACACAGCACCTGTGGACATGATGATATTTCGGTGATCACACCGGTCTTATCAATCTATCTGTCAACAACATCCGCTGTATTCACACCAGCAGGTCACGTTAATATATTACAATTATAATTTGTGTTAGATATCTATGTTAATGTTATATTACGTATATGTTATTGTAATCTGTGATAGTATGTAGGCAATGCTGAGAGCAATATTGAACAAGTCCTGGCATCAACACCCCACAAGACACCAACTATACGGCCA
>OY757927.1:18744918-18887418 GCA_963585895.1 Sepioteuthis lessoniana | reverse complement strand
TCTACCTCTCTAATCTTGTTGGAGTTCGTAATATGCGAGCTGCAAAATGAGATCTAATAAATCTTTACCAAATTAGCTTCCTGATAATACACAGACCACACTTCCTACAAAGAAAGAAAGAAAGAAAGAAAGAAAGAAAGAGCTTATTACTAATCTCACTAGAGAATTTCTCATTCTTTTCTTTTTATATCCCGTGAAGGGGGAGTGGAGATTTCTGCTTAGGCCACTGCCAGCCCTCCATAAAAACTTGGCCTAGGCTTGCATTCAGATTCAGATGCATATCACAGGTCTCGAGAGACTAACATATGCCATGGCAGTTCATACAAGAGATCTATTGAGTGAAAGTCTACACAATGCTCTTACATATTAGTCAATAACTTTGCTGATATTAGTGATTCCCTCATTAATACTTGAGCAGTTTTAGTTTTATTTTTTCCCTGCTAAGGATAAGACCTGTAAAAAGAAATTATAATCCCAAATGCAGCAATGATAAGCAGTATTGTTTTTACTGACATATTAGCATTTTTTTTCTTTCAGTTCTCTGATAAGAATCCATAATGTTTTACAATAATTTTCACTAGGCTCTCTCATTCCGTCTCACGAATTGTATTGATAATGGGCAAGATCACTAGCTAAAGAGTCTTCTGTTGTCCAGTTCCTTAGTAGTATCCATATATTGTCTCGAGATCAGATGATGAGGCTCCAGTTTTGGTTTGGTTGGTTGGTTGGTTGGGTTTTTATGACATATCAACCTTTGTAAGTTCTTTAACGCCAAATCCGTTTTTTTACAAATACTCAGCTCTATTTCAAACAATTCAGTTTAGTACACAGTTTAATTGTCAAAAGAGTTCTAGTTCTGCTAATTCAGTTTAGTATAAGTACAGATTTTGTTTACACACAGTTAAATGTCAAAACAATTCTATATTAAACAATTCAATTTAGTGTAAGTACAGTTTCAATGTTAAAACAGTTTAATTCCAGACAATACATTTTAGCAGAAACATGCTGTTTAAATGTAAGTACAATTTAATTGTCAAAAACATTTCAATTTAAGCTATTCTATTTAGTCAAACAGTTCTAATTCAAACAATTCAGTTTAGCATAAGTATACAGTTAGTTCTATTTGACCCATAGATAGGACCCTATCAGTTGCTACAATTTCGGGCTAGAGTGGACCAGGGGGCAATGGTAATAAAGGGGTGCTCCACATTCTCCAACGTTCCAGCATCACTGGAACCTCACCATCAGATTATTTATCCAAGGCACTCTTTGTGGAGTCTTACCCCTCTGCAGAGAAGCAGTCGGTGTATTCTACATCCCAAGCCGTCTGGGCAATCCAGTTTTGGAATATAGGGAATATGGCGTAGTTCTTTATCATAATTACTCTCAGTTCTACTCTGACCCGGATTGGTAGTACCTGTTAGGATCCTATCAATGGGTCAAATACAAATATTCGATCATTTACTCTGTATTATTACTGTTAGTTATTTTTAAAAAATATGGCTGTGTGCAAATTATTTTTATTACATATCAATGTTTGATAAAGAGAGTGGCTTTTCTTGTGGTGTAATAGTTAAAGCGATGGACTGCGAGATCGTAGTAAGCGAGTTCGAACTTCTGTGGCATTCGGACAAATACCCTTGGGAAAGGTATGAACCCCTTTATCCTCTCAGGTATGGGTTAAATAGTACCTCTACTGTTCGTCTAGAAGGATGAATTTGGCATTAAATAACCTACAAAGATTGAAAATGACTTTAACAAAGAAAGGAAATCTTGATAAATAGAAGGACTAATGTTGAGTAGCAATACTTAAAACCATTTAACATTTCAAGGGATATCCGTGCAAGTGGAACGACATGATGATGATGATATATATATATATATATATAAATTGTCGCTTTTGGCTGTATTTGAGAAATAGACAAATGAGCTATCTGGCGAGTGCATTCTCTCTATGTTACTTATTTTTTCGGAAAGTGAGGCTTTTGCAGGAGAGGCTTTAGCGACTGGAGATATTTCTTTTCTTATTCTCCTGTCGTTGGTACACGTCATACTCTTCATAAGTTTTTAATTCTAGTGAATACCTCATACAGAAAGAGGCGTGATAGAATTCATGGTGACTGCCAAATCATTTCATTCATTTTTCATTTTTGTCTGAGATAATGGAGCTCCGGTCCCGATATTTTTAGAATAAGCCTCATAGGAATAAAGCGTTTTCTTACAATAATCAAGTTCTAAAAATAAAAACATTTTCAAGACAAAATAGGATTATTTCAGTGTTATGGGATGCGGGATCAAATTTTTGACAGGGTTTAAAATCTCATCCAGTTGTTATATATTGACCCTCGACCGAGCCGTCAATCATGAAATGCACCTGTGTAAATAAGCGAAAGAACAGCGGAATCCGGTGGATGTTAGACAATAATATAACCAGGTGCCTAGACGGTTTGAGTCAGTTCGAGACAGGATGCCGAAGTGAGAATCAGTTGCAGACTGAGGGCTTTGCGGTCTTCTG
Source organism: Sepioteuthis lessoniana (assembly GCA_963585895.1). NCBI lineage: Eukaryota > Metazoa > Mollusca > Cephalopoda > Myopsida > Loliginidae > Sepioteuthis > Sepioteuthis lessoniana. The sequence goes on along the minus strand of OY757927.1, from coordinate 18,884,903 downwards.
TGACCCACGGTTGAGCAACCAAGCCAAGATGAGAAAGAAGTGCTGCAATGGACGGGGAAGAACTTGGGTCAATATAGCAGTCTCTCCCTGTCTCTAGCTCATCTCTCACACACAACAAACATCACCCTTTCGAGAATAAAGTGTGAGAGATATATTTTTATAAAGAAGTGTATTCGTTCGTTAATGAAGTCGTCATTACCGGTTAATGATGTTTCCGCATGTAAGTGTATATTTGTATATGTACACGTGCAGTTATATTATGAGTATACAACACAGTGGGTTAGCTGTAACGAGACATGATTGTTTTGCCGAAATCACAGGCAATCGATTGTGTGTGTGATGATGCAAGCTGTCCGGACAAAGTGGGTTGTTCTGAAAACCCAATTATATGATGACAGATTTCTTGATTCTGTGTCTTTCTCTTTTGGTGGCTTGGATAGGAGGTGACAAACTATCTCGTGAACGAAGATCATGGAATAAATCAAAGATACGGGAAGGATCCCGTTCCAAGAAGAACGAAGAAGCCAGCCCACTGGTTTTGTCCATTATTCATTTCTCCCGCCTTTCAGGGCTTCATGAACTAAACGGAGAGGGTAAAACAATAAGGTCCAAACGCTTAACACTTTCACTACTAACTTGAGTTGCTGTTGTTTATCGATGATCTATTTTTGAAGGTGCTACCGTTGCGTAGTCGTTTACGGGTTAGATTGCGATATTTTAGCAAGCGAGTTCGAAATCCTGTCACGCCTCTGCTTTCACTTTAGTTCTAATACTCTTTGGGAAAGCATCATCATCATCATCATCATCATCATCATCATATCGTGCCCCCAGCACGGATATCCCTGACCCTCTCTCGCCACTTCTCGCTGTCGTTCATCGCCTCTGGCTGGTCTTCAGGGCTACATCCCGTATCCTCGCATAGCTGCTGTATATATGTTCGAGCTGGTCATCCTGCTTTTGCCCCACCATATATGGGGGTCCATAGGAGTACATCACTTATGAGCTCGTCCCTGCTTGTTCGGCAGTATCCTGCATGTCTGGTTCGTTTAACTTGGATAGTTTTCATGATGGGAGGCAGGTGGCCGTATAGATGGTGCCTTGTGGGGTGTTGGCGCCAGGTCTTGTTCAATATTGCCCGCAGCATTCTGATGTAATTGCCGTTTAGCTTCTTCTCCAGCCGTTTAGTTAGCGTCTAAGTAGTGCATCTATACAGCAGTATCGATACGACCGCTGCGTTTCATTTTATCGGTCAGGTCTGATTTCCATGTGATCGATAGCCAATCGATAGCTGTCCATGCCTTCGTTAGCCACGTGTCGATGTCTTTTTCGGTTGCTGAAACACTGCTTCTTAGGTAGGTGAATTTGTCTACCAGTTTCAGAGAGGTTCCATCTAGTGTGGAGATGTCGCCTGTTTGATTATAGCACATATATTCCGTTTTGTGTGCATTGACATGTAGGCCAATGCCTGCGACGGCTCGTTCTAAACTATGCAGTAGTGTCTCGGCTTGGTTGGGTGTATTTGCCAGTATCGCTATGTCATCAGCGTAGTCGGCGTCGGTAATTGTTTTTGCGGGGTACAAAGGTATGAACTCCCTTATCTATCCCAATCTATAGATTAAATAATAGTACAACTGTTCTTCTTGAACGATTGGCTTTTTGCATTGAATACTCAACGAACGTTGATAGGCTTCGAAACAAAGCAAAGCGATAATTTATTCTTTATTTTTCAAAAAATCTTTATGGTGTTATTTTTTACAAATAGAGATTATTTTCAACATTTCCCCTGCCAAATTTGGTTTTTTCTATATCTTTAGTAAGGAAAATTAGGCTTGAGTACGGTTCTTTAAGGGTTAAAATCAAAATGAGATACGAGTAGGTGTCTCAGGGTAAGTGAAAAGAATTAAGATATGTGTTTTTGTTTTTGTTTTCCATTTCTAACAAACAGGTAGCCATCACTGACCCTAACCCTAACCCTAACCCGAACCCTAACCCTAACCCTAACCCTAACCCGAACCCTAACCCTGTCATCGGTGCGTACGCTACATGAATCTACTATGTAGTTCTTTTTATCGTTTCAAATTATTTTAGTGTATTTAAAAAAACGTCAAGTGCGATAAAAAGCCAGGAAAATGGATAGAATATGTCAAAGAAAGAGTGGAATTAACCCCACCCTCGTTTTAAAGGGTAAAACCAAGCATAAATGATTGATTTTTTTTTTCGTACCCCAACTTGATTGAATTCCGACGATTTGTTTTTGTTTTTTGGCAATGATCCCAGAGTTTAGAGGACGCCATATTTGATACTGTTTTTCGTTTGAACCTTTGGAATCGGATTCAATTATTCTTTCTTACAAAGACTTTTCTTTGCTCTAATTTACTGCATCAAAACTTGGGAAATTTGGAAATATTCCAATCGGACTGATAAGAATGTTTTCCGAAGAAAACACGTACACACATACGCATATATATATATATATATATATATATATATATATATATATCATGGTGTAATGGATAAAATCTTTCGAAGTGTACTCAGCAATCTAAGTTCAAGTCTTGAAACAGGTTTTTTGCTTTTAATGAAGCACGAATACTCTAGGGAAATATTTGAATCCAGCTATTCTCCCTCTGCCAATAGGTAAATAGTAGGATGCAGTGGAATTGTTAACCATGGGATGGCAACCAGTCTAGGAGAAGGAAAACTCTGAATTCATAGCTTTAAAGTTGACATTGGGACGCATCCTACTCATGCAATGGTTTGTTCTCTCTCTCTCTCTCTATATATATATATATATATATATATGAAGGTAGCAGAAAAATATAATCCAAATAGGTGAATATATTATGATGTTAAGTCGACGTTAATGTTTCGGTTTCAGTAATTATCATCAGGACTTGGATATCAAAATAGTTCACATTGTGATGGATGCTTGCTGAGATGACAGGAGCAAATAAAAAATATACAACGAAAGGATGCATGAAAGAGCACATAGCGTTTATGTATCTTATTTGCTCCTGTCATCTCAACAAGCATCCATCGCCATGTGAACTATTTTGATATCCAAGTCCTGATGATAGTTACTGAAACCGAAACATTAACGTCGACTTTACATCATAATATAATCATCAATCTGGATTATGTTTTTTTTCTTCTACCTTCATACTGTCGGATTTTAATCCATATTTACTTTCATATATATATATATATATATATATATATAATCTAAGTAAAACGTAAACACAAACTCCACAGAGCTTGATCATTCTGTATCTACGCTAATATTACTAAGATATTTATGCTCTGTTACCAATTTTGCATTCTTTATATATATATATATATATATATATATATATATATATATATATATATAAGTTAGGAGTATTCTGTGCTTACTCAAACACTATGGCACTTGTAGGGCCCGTCCCAAGATCAACTTTTTATCTAAATACAGTTGATTTGAAACAAGCATCCTCATCCAGAATTTGTATACTATTTCACATTGTCTTCCCCCCAAATCTAACATTTATCCTCCTTTTAATTTTTAATTTTGATTTTTATATAATATCAATTCACTTGATTTTATTTCTGTTACTTAGATTACTTTGTTAAGCTGCTATTCGTGTTTTTTTCGCTTGTTTTCTCCCTTCCCCTTTTTAGCCCTTTCCCCCGTCTATCTTCTATCCTCTTACCTTATTTCTTCCGTTTTCCAATTCTCTCTTCCTTCTTTCTTTCTTTCAATCAATTTTTTTCTCATTGAACAAATGGAATATATAAAGTCTATTTAATATTCCCAACAAATAACATGAGGTAATTTTAAAAACAAACGATGATTTACTGATTAAACAGCCAACTGTCTCCCGATATATAGATTTTGCCTTAGCTTTTGTATACCTTTTTTAAACATCAATCGTTGATTAACATCACTAATATTATCCCTCCCAGTCCTGATGATGGCTCATTAAAACCAAAATGCTATAGTGCCGCCTTTGTTTCTCAATAAATTTCTCCTTCAGCTTAGATTACCTTGTTATAATTTTTTTTCTCCATACCACTTGTGAATATTTATGCTGTTTTATTTTTACTACCAGAATGTTTCGGGTTATGTTATAAATAATGCAAAATATATCCTTATAATATGCTTTTATATTATTATCATTATTATGTATCATATAACTATTATCTCATATAAGTAAGTAAAGTTAGCGACCATAGTCGAGGGTGACCCGAAGGCTCCCTTTTCGATAGCTACTACACCAAGGTGTAGGGGAGGGCGCTACTCCATTCCCAGGATTGCTCCACTTTACCCTTGAACCGTACTTTATAATGCTGAGTGTTAAGGAAGGTGGTATCAAGTACCATTTTTAAAGTCTTTGGTATGACTCGACCTGGGATTGAACCCAGGTCTCCCGGGCCATTGGCGAACACTCTAACCGCTGGGCCAATGTCCCGGTTCATTATCTCATATAACATATTATAATATATTAAGCGGCCTATTGGCTTAGCAGCAAGTGTTTTTACCTGTGGTCTGGTTGACAGAGGTTCAATCACAGGTCGAGTGATACGAAAGACTCAATTAAGGTATTTGACGCCTCCTTGACTCAATACTTATTATAGCATTATAAGGCACGAATCAAGGGTAAAGTGGAGCAATTCAGGGAAAGGATAAGCACCCTCCCCTACACTTTGGTGTAATAGCTCTTAAAAGTAAGCCTTCTGGTCGCCCTCAACGTATTGAAAATAAGTGTATAATATATTTTCTATTAAAACAAATAGTAATAAATGTATTACTTATTTTTGGAATGATATTTGTGCAACTTGATATGGTAGGTCCAAGTTAAAAAGAGAACAAGAGGCTAATTTATAGGGAAGGAGAGTGTGAGAGATAGAGAAGAAAAATAAGAAGAAAAAAAGCCAGACATAGAGTCTACGGAAGTGGGCAGCTGACCTCTGAGTAACTTGGGATAAGACACTTGTGGGTCATCCAGTCACGGATGAGTGACTACATTAATTAAAAAAGGCTAGAAAAAAACTGGAGTTCTGAAATTTTCTGCGCAGGTGTGGTTCTCCCTCCGACACCAGGGTGAAGTAAGGGGGCAACTTGGTTTGAAAGAGTTGGCTTGAAGACGTAAGGAGGTAAAGGCAGTTAGTTGAACAATAGCCACATAGATGTAAGAACAGACGAACATTCACGTGTTCCATTTTTGGCGGGAGGGCTCCGAAAAGAAGTCACACACTCCAGACCTGAACATGTAAAGACAAAACCAGCGGACAAACATGTTAAAACTGAAGCAAAAAAAAGGAAGGGAATTCTAGGTCTGTGTCAGATATCTCTTTGTCCACATGACATATTTCTCTTTTCTCAACGAACACGGTTGACTCGCTTTTCATACTCCTTTTCTTTCTCCCGGTGACTTTCTCTTTGGTACCGTTATATCACTGTTCTGATGCTGACCAAAGAAAGACACGGGGAACACAAAAGGTTTGATAGAAAACATATATATTCAAGTAACAGAAACAAGACACAAGTGAACCTGGTTAAACAGTAGTTAGTTTGTAGAAAGCTGAGAGTCCAGTGTGGTAGTAACTATCCATCTACAACGCAAATGGCATTACACGTGATTGTGTCACGCTGATTGGTGCACTACCCATCTGATGATCTCGTTGACGTGTATCTATGGAGGAGGGCGAGTCAATTATGCAAGGAGTACAACAATCACATTTACTCATATCCATGTTTTTAATGCTGTATAGGTTGATAAAAAATATTATCTAGAGTTTTCTCTTTTTGTTTAGAAGAAAATTAAATTGTCAGGAGTCAATTTCTTTGTGGCTTATGCTGAATGAAATCTTTAAATCATGTTTGCTCTTCAGAAAACTTTTCAGTATTGATTACTTATTTAAAAGAAAAAACATTTTGTAAGAAAAATCCTATAGATAATGATGTTTTACCGAGAGAAAATATATTAGAATAAAAAAAGTCTATAAAAGAAGATGAAGTAAAAAGAAGCAATATTTATAAACCGTAGTTTATTTATATAAGTTTTGAACGAATGGTATGTCCGATTTTAGAGTATATATTATAAATATAAACGAACGTCTATAGAAATATTTAAGCATTAGCATAACATTGCTTTCTAAAACCATCATATTCTCAGTAAAAGACCTAATAGATGCCATGTTTTTAAAAATCTTTAACTATTGATGCAAACAACGAGAAATCCGGCTCATTGCTCTAGAGGGTAGAGTGTTCGCCAATGGTCCGAGAGACCTGGGTTCAATCCCAGGTCGAGTCATACCAAAGACTTTAAAATCGTACTCGATACCTCCTTGCTTAACACTCAGCAATATAAGGAACGTAAAAAGGGTAAAGTGGAGCAATCCAGGGAAAGGAGTAGCGCCCTACCCTACACCTCGGTATAGTTGCCATTGAAAAGGGAGCCCTCTGGTCGCCCTCGACTACGGTCGCCAGCTTTACTTTTACTATGAGATCAACTCGTGTTCAAACTTTTCTCTTGATGTCGTCCTAAAATCATCAATATAACACTGTAAAATAAAAGTAAAGTTATCTCCCTTTAGTCGAGGGCGACCAGATGGCTCCCTTTACAATAGCTGCTACATCAAGATGTAGAGGAGGGCGCTATTCCTTTCCCTGGATTGCTCCACTTTACCCTTGATACGTACCTTACATTACAGAGTGTTAAGCAAGGAGGCATCAAGTACCAATTTTAAAGTCTTCGGTATGACGCGACCTGGGATTGAACCCAGGTCTCCCGGACCTTTAGCAAACACGAAAAATGAAGCCTTTTTCCTAACCAAAATCCTCTAAGAGATCTTTATATCATAACGGTACGAAATAGACGTTTTTACCGCCATGTATTCGTATATCCATTTGTACAACTACGTGCAAACGTGTTAATGGATGTATTGCCACGTCTTAAGTAGTAGTCGGACGTTGTAGCCTCGCTGTGGAAAAACGTGATGAACCTACAAAACTTGGTCTTAGTTCATTAACTCAAATGTTTACTCGCTACTGCACGTTTTAAAGAAGTCGTCTGGGAAAAAGAAAGAGAGCATAAAAACTGAGTCGACCGTGATAGCTGGATGAAGAGAGAGAGAGGAGAGAGAGAGAGAGAGAGAGAGAGAGAGAGAAGACACTGACGAAGTCTCACATGCGCTTCCTTGCAGGGTCTGTCCTCATTTCTGTGCATGCAGGTTCCAACTTTTTCATTATCTTAACATTGTCCTGGCTAGTGTTCACTCACGTCTTTTCCTCTTTGTGTCCGGCAGCTAAATAACTTTCAAACTAGAGTCGTCCCCTAACTTTCATCAGGTGGTGGAGGGGGTCAAATCCGTTTCCGGTCGTTCCACACCTGCACAGAAGACTTGGGACCTCCATTTTTTAATCATAGTAGTCATTTACCCGTGACTGGCCGATCTGCAACCAGTGATTTGGCTTGACTCACTCAGATCAGTTGGCTGCTTCCGCAGAATCACCGTTTGCTTTTCCTTATAATTTTTGTCTTCTCTCTCTCTCTCTCTCTCACCTTTCCCAGAAATTTACCTTCCGTCGCTTTCTGACTTCGACTCTACATCTCATGTAACATTTTTGGATAATTGTGTTGTGTAATGTTGCGAGCAATATTGAACAAGTCCTGGCTACAACACCCAACAAGGCACCAACTATACGGCCACCTGCCTCCTATCACTGAAACTATCCATGTTAGACGAACCAGACACGCAGGACATTGCTGGAGAAGCAGAGACGAGCTCATAAGTGATCTATTTTTATGCAAATAATCAGTTCTATTTCAAACAATTCAGTTTAGCATGAGTACATAGTATAATTGTCAAAAACGTATCTATTTCAAGCTATTGAGTTAAGTCAAACAGTTTTAATTCAGCTAATTCAGTTTAGGATAAGTACAGATTTTGTTTACACACACTTAAATGTCCTATATATAATAATTCAGTTTTGTGTAAGTACAGTTTCAATATCAAAAAACAGTTTCATTTCAAATAATTCAGTTTAGCATAAGCACGCAGTTTAAATGTAAGTACGGTTTAATTGTCTAAAACATTCTATATGAAGCTATTCAGTTTAGTCAAATGGTTATATTTCAAACAATTCAGTTTATCACGAGTACGCAGTTAGTTCTATTTAACTCATAGATAGGGCCCTATCAGGTGTTACCATTTCGGACCAGAGTGGACCTGGGAGCAATGGCAATGAAGAGGTGCTCTGCATTCCCCAAAGCCTAAGCATCACTAGAACATCACCATCAGATCGTTTAGTGTAATATCCAGAACACTTAGTCGGTGTATTCTAGAGCCCCAGCTGACTGGACAATACACAAAGTTAAATATCAAAACAATTTTTTTTTTCAGATAATTCAGTTTAGCATAAGTAGATAGCTTTGACGTCTAAACAGTTCTATTTCGAGCAATTCAGTTTAGTATAAGTATGCAGTTTAAATGTCAAAACAGTTCCGTTTTAAACTCTTCAGTTTAGCATAAATACACTGTTTAAATGCAAAAACAGTTAAGTCAAGAAACCATGGTTTACTTCTATTTAACCCATGGATAGGACCCTTATCAGGTGCTACCACCCCGGGTACTGCGCATTCCCCAAAGTTACCGCATCACTGAAATTTCACCATCAGATTGTTTAGTGTTATATCCAGGACACTCGTTGTGGGGGCCTTACCCTTCAGCAGAGAAGCAGTTGGTGTATTCTACAGCTCCAGCCGACTGGGCAAATCAAATTAATGAAGAAAGACTTTAATTATCTGACAAAATGACAAGTCATTATCCTGAAAGCGAACGAGGAGAGAGTCCTCGTGAAATTCATGGGCAACATCAATGTACAAGATCTGAGAAAGGAATCGTCGATGTTAATTAAATTGAATGACAAGATGACAAGATGATTATGTCATTGAAATGTCGAAATAACGTTCAACGAAATTCAAGTTCAAATGACCAGTCGATCAACTGGAAATTGTGCAAGAAATTGAAAACTGACTATTCTCCCAAATGGTATATGCACAAACCAAAATTCGTTCTAGACAATGAGACGCTTAAAATGTTCTGGGATTTTGAATTACAAACTTGATCTAGTAATAGTCACAAAAAAAAAAAAAAGAACTGTCAACCCTTGGATTTTGCTGTTTCGGGACACCAAAGAAAACGACAAGAGAGACAAGTATCTGGTCGTTACTGAAGAATTGAAAAAGCAATGGAATATGAAGAAGACTGTGATACCAGTTGTAATTGGTGCACTTGGAACGGTCCTCAAATTTTGGTAAGGGAGGTTGAAGAGCTGGAAATCAATCAGGTGGAGTCCACCTCGACTCCAGCATAGCTAAGATTGGCCAGAATACTGGAAAGAGCCCTAGAGATCTGAAGAGACTCACTGTCTCGAGAGATTCTAGTAAAAGTCTATCAGTTAATGCTTGTGCAAGAACTGACAAAAAATGATAATAACAATAGAACATGCCGAATTGTATACTTTGCCGTCCTGGATGACGAAAATGAAAGAGAGGGAAAAGGTACAGTACTTGGATCTTGCCGGAGAGCTAAAAACCCTGTTGAACGTGAAGATGATACCAGTTATAATTGGTGTTCTTGAAACGATGCCCAAACGGCTCGGTAAAGGGTCTGGAGGAGTTGGAAATCGGACAAGTAGAGACCATCCTGACAGTAGCATTGTTAAGATTGGCCAGAATACAGAGAAAAATCCTGAAGAGACTCATTCTCATCCAGGTTCCAGTAAAAGACTATCAGTTAACGCTAGTGTGAAAATCTCCCAAGGAGTGATATAATAATAAAATTCTATACATATGCAGCCCGACATAAAATAACAGATGCATAGCCAACAAAAAGATGACCCTCGTATCGGGGATGTTTTCCCTGCTAATACATCATTGGCACTAACCAGCACTATCTTAGAATACCACCAGACTTTGTTAGTCTTCTGTCACATCGTGGGAATGTCAGATAAAAATGCAGCCATTTCGTATAATCTTTTGTTGTAGTCAGAACTTTCTGGTTCCGAAGCATTAAATTAATGAAGAAAGATTTGAATTATCTGATAAAATGACAGGTCTTTATCCTGAAACCGAGCGAGTAGAGAGTCCTCATGAAATTCATGGGCAACATCAATGTACAAGATCTGAGAAAGGAATCTTAAATTCGTTGATGTTAATTAAATTGTGTGACGAGATGATAATGTCATTAAAATGTCGAGATAACATTCTACGAAATTCATATTCAAATGACTAATTTTTAAAAAAACTAGTCATCCATATTGATAACCAGAAAATCCTGTCTACTGAAAAAACGTCTCTCTCTCTCTCTCTCTCTCTCTATATATATATATATATATATATATATATATATATCTTTAAAGAAAAAAACAAAGACCGGTTATTTTAGGATTATAAATTTATTTCCATCCTGTTTTTCATTTCTGGTGTGAACCAAAAACACGAAGAAAAATTGAGCTCTCTACCAGGAAAGTTTTAATGTTTAGCTCCTGAATGGTTTTTCTTGTCCTGAAGGAATTACTCCCAACTCTGGTTTAACTGGACCGAATAATATATATATATATATATATATATATATATATATATATATATATATATATATATATATATATGTATGTTTCTATTTATCTTTCTCTCTTTATATATAAAGGCTGATATGCCATAAAACCCAACAAACTGACCAACCAACCATCTTTTTATATATATATGTATATATATATATATATATATATATACAGAGATAGATAGATAGATAGATAGAGAGAGAGAGGGGGGTACCTATAGTTTAATGGTTGCAGTCGAAGTAAATAGATCTGAGTTCAAATCGTGAACGAATCTCTTTGTATTTCCTTTAGCGCTAAAAACTTTGCAAAACATATGAATCCAACTATTCTCCCACGAGTTTATGTGCAAATTGTTGGGCATACTGGACTCATTATCCTTGGTATGACAACCATTCTAAGAGAAGGAAAACTTTGAATTCAAACCTGCAAGGCTCTGCATAAAAGAAATTACCTTGTGTTGCATTCTGGTTGTGCAGAGGGTTTGTAATATATATATATAAATATGTTTTGAAAAGAAAAATGGAAGAGAAATATAAATGTTAATTCGAGTTGAAAAGCCGTCTTCATGGAAAATGACTTTTCATCTTGCGTGATTAAAATATTTTGTGTTTTATTCTTATATTCATACTAAAATAATTCAAAAACGATTCCCTTTTACGTAGACTAAATTTTTGCCGATCACTTGACGTCAAAGTAAATACAATTATTTTTTAATCCCCACCAAAGTATATATTTTTTCCTTTTATCTTTTCAACATATACGTCTAATTCATTTTATTTTTTCTCTCTCATATATATATATATATATATATATATGTGTGTGTGTGTGTGTGTGTGTGTGTGTGTGTGTGTAAGGTATGAGGTTTGATTTTAATTCATAATTCCCTCTCTGAATATGACAAAAACTCTTTCCACCTGAAATTTTCGTAATTTCACGTCTTATACAATCCTGTCGAAACACGTCGGTGAAACTAATTAAGGTGTAATTAATTAATTAGTAAATATTTTCCTATCCCTTTATATATATTTTTCTGTCCGCTTTCTTATATGTATATATATATATATATATATATAAAGATTGATAGATATATACCTTTATGAGTTTCTAGAATTGTTGAATTTGATAATACTTTTGATGATTATCGAAATTTAGAATTTATTCTAAAATGAAAAAATCATCTGAGAAATCTTTATCATGATTTGATTATTAAATTATCGTTATGATTTCCCAACATATATTTTCAAGGCAACGTGTGATTTTTAAAATATAGGTTATATTCAAGTCATCAAACTTATGTTCATGGCAAAGATTAAGTCCCAGTGTTTATAGAACTACAAAACGAATCGGGGTAGTTGAGATATTTACACCTGTGATGGGAGGCAGGTGGCCGTATAGTTATATATATATATATATATATATATATTTAATTCATATGGAATTTAGACTGCGACCCCTGGGTTTCATGGAGATTTTTGCAAAACAACAATCGTCAGGCAATTAACAAAATGAAATGAATCAAAAATTGAAAAAAAAACCGTTGGGATTTTGTTGGAATCTTTACGTGTGATTGAAAGTGTGTGGGTGTATGTGGGTGTGTGCGTACGGTTGTGTGGGTTACAGTTGCGTATCTTTCTTTATATATATATATATATATATACAGAGATAGACAGATAGATAGATAGAGAGAGAGAGGTACTTGTAGTATGGGCGTAATTGAATGTACAAAGGCAGTGGGTTGTATTAACCGGATATAAAGTCGGCGGTGTATTTTTCGCTACATTTTTTTTATTTCTGTATGTGTAGGTGACGATAGCTAAGGAACAAAACATCACCATTGCATGTCGAGGTGAATGAATAAAGATTTTAATTGTAAGCGTATTTAGACGGTTATATTATGGTAGACCAGAATTACAGTGGGCATAAGTAGGGATATATTGTATTACAATATAATATTGTACAATGTTGGTATTATATTTAGGGTAGAGAATTGAGCTAGGATATAAAAAAATTGATGAAAAATTGCGTAAATATTATATATACTATAGTTATCTTTGATTTTTATATAAATAAATATGTTATATAAATATATATATATAGTCATCCACAGACAGTCTGTTTCGTTCTATCAGAACTCTTCGGTGTGACTAGACACGCAGGACGCTCGAAGCCGGGATCGAAACCCGTCCAACTTTACATTAGACTGTGTTTCAGACCACTCGTCCACGAAGCGGACCACGTTGGCTAAGGGAATTTTAAGGTATTTTTATTTTTAGAAACAGCAGCAGTAGCCTTTGTTTACATTTTTTTTTATACCCTATCGGATACCAGAGTGCTCAATTCTTTCGAAGAGCTTTGTATTACGCTAGCGGCGGCCGGCAATTCCTTCGCCATATGTATATATATACATATATATATATATATATATATATATATATATATATACGTATGTTTATATATATACATGTGTGTGTGTGTGTGTGCATTATTGGCCAGCAGTTTTTGATTTAAGCATGTTTGATTTGAAAATAAAGACACAATATTTCAACATAATTATATTAAGATCTTTTCAAGTTTCTTGATATGTGTCTTGGTTTTAGATAAGAATCGGTACATAAATTTACTAAAGTGGCCCTGAGCGATTTCGGACCTTTCATAGGCTATCATCAGGGGTTGTTTGCAACTGTAAAGGATGTTTTTAAAAATATTTCTCGGGGTTATTTGGACGTTACAAAATTCCGTAAACGTAACGTTTGATAAAACTGAGATACCGATGACATTGAACGACTTTAAAAAAGAAACGCTATTAACTGAAATAAAATGTTATCAAAAAAAACTAGAATATTACAAAAAAAAGTTATAAAAAGAAAGACTAAAGACATTTTAAAACATTGTCGCTATTTTCAGAGTTAATTTTATTGATTCTTGTGTAGGGGATATATGTAGGGCTTCTAGGATTTGTAGCCATAGCTTGTTAATTTCGTATGCTATTACAGTGGAGTTTTCAACTAGAATTTTTTAAATATTTGAATTTTGCAATACAGTAGTTTTTAAGTCTCGGGAGCTAGAATCATTAAATTAATTTAATTCATATGGAACTTAGACTGCGACCCCTGGGTTTCATGGAGTTTTTTGCAAAACAACAATCATCAGGCAATTAACAAAATGAAATGAATCAAAAATTGAAAAAATAGTCAAAAACCGTTGGGATTTTGTTGGAATCTTTACGGGTGATTGTGAGTGTGTGGGTGTGTGTCAGTGTGTGGGTGTGTGAGAGTGTGTTGGTGTGTGTGTACGGTTGTGTGGGTTATAGTTGCGTATCTTTCTCTTTCTCTCTCTGTCTATATATATATATATTTATACAGAGATAGATAGATAGATAAAGAGAGAGAGAGAAAGAGAGAGAGAGAAAGAGAGAGAGAGAGAGGTACCTGTAGTATGGGTGTAATTGAATGTACAAAAGCAGTGGGTTGTATCAACCGGATATAAAGTCGGTGGATACTAAGACGTCTTGCAAGAGTCGTAGTGGTAAGACCAACGTATATATTATTTTCGATGGAGACACAGTCTCTCAACGGAGATTTGAACCTTTAATCTTTATTATTTAATCAAACATGCTTTATATATATATATATATATATATATATATATAGTACAATTTAATGGAGACTCAAACTTGGTTAAGTCGTCATTATTCCACTCCTGTTTCTTTATCGTTCTGACACATGACATGTTAACCCCCTCTGCTCATGCCTATGAATGAAATAATTTGTAATTTGATTTCCCCCTTATTCTTTTTTTATTCTTATTTTTTTATTGTTTATTTTTTACTTTTATTTTTATTATCTAATTTTTATTTTACTTTTTTAATATTTTTTTTTATTTTTTAATTCCTTTTCTTATCTTCTGTATACGAACTGTAACTCCACATTTGCCACTCTGCGACGAGAGAGAAGCATGTAAAGAGTCATCTGACGAGACGGAGAGTATAGTAATAATATTCTCCGTCGAAATAAATTTATTATGACGACTTAATCGAGTTTGAGTCTCCATTAAATTGCAATATACGCTCTGAATGTGAATTTTGTTATAACCTAGCGAATAAATAGGGAACTAACAATAGCCATTTTTGAGCACTCTCATAGATTTATATGATCCTCCTCATATATTCTATGTAAAGAATAATCCACACCTACTGTCCTTGGATACTGACTGAATATTTTAAAGGTGTATATATATATATATATATATATATATATATATTATTTTTATTATAATATTATTTTATACATTATATCAATGAAGATTAAGACAATATTCCAGATATTCTAACTTATAAAAAATGTCAGGGCTTGTTTGCTAGCACAAAGTTAAGAGGTTTCGTGTATAGATATTCAGTATTACTTTTTTAAAAAATTTTCTTACGTAATTTGATATTAATCTTTTGTTTCCATATAGTTATTAATATTAATGTTATGGTCAAGGGGAGGTTCAAGCGATGACACGACACAGAAATAAGCGATAAGAAATATATCGAAAGAAAATAGTACATACACAAACGATAGCTCGGAGAAACCCCTCCTCAGCTAAACAGTCAGGAATATTATCGCTCATGGTAACGGCTCGCTAAGACTGAGTCTGAGATTGAGAATACGCAGAAGAGAGCTCAGTCGGTATATGTCATTAGAGGACGAGTCTATCTATAGGAGATACCCCAACAATTAATCATTTGTTTGCTTACCGTTAAATCATCATCATCATATCGCGCTGGTAGCACGGATATCCCTGACCCTCTCTCGCCACTCCTCCCTATCGTTCATCGCCCTAGGTAGGTCTTCAGGACAACCTCCCGTATCCTCACATAGCTGCTGAATGTACGTTCGTGCTGGTCGCCCTGCTTTTGCGCGGCCATGTGTGGGGATCCATAAGAGTACATCTCTTATGAGTTCATCTCTGCTTCTCCAGCAGTGTCCTGCATGTCTGGTTCGTCTAACTTGAATAGTTTTCGTGATAGGGGGAAGGTGGCCGTACAGTTGGTGTCTTGTGGGGTATTGCTGCCAGGACTTGTTCAGGATTGCACGCAGCATTCTTGCATAATTGCCATCTAGTTTCTTCTCCAGCCGTTTTGTTAGCGTCCATGTAGTGCATCCATATAGCAGTATCGATGTGACCGCTGCCTGGAAGAAACTGCGTTTCATTTTATCGGCCAGGTCTGATTTCCATATAATCGATAGCCTATCGATAGCTGTCCATGCTTTCGTTAGCCTCGTTTCGATGTCCTTTTCGGTTGATTCGACGCTGCTTCCTAGGTACGTGAATTTGTCTACTAGTTTAAGTGGGGTTCCTTCTAGAGTGGAGATGTCCCCCGTTTGGTTATAGCACATGTATTCCGTTTTGTGTGCATTAACATAGAGGCCTATGCTTGCTGCTGCTCGTTCCAAACTATGCAGAAGTGTTTCGGCTTGGTTGGGTGTATTTGCCAGTATCGCTATGTCATCGGCGTAGTCGGCGTCGGTAATTGTTGTTGCGGGGTATCTTCTGCTTCTTTTCTTCGTCAGTTCGAAGCCATTCTCTTTGATTTTGTCAATCGATGTTCTAAGTACGTAGTCTACACAAATGATAAAGAGGTACGGGGCCAGCGTGTCCCCTTGTAGTACTCCTGCTACAATGTCAAAGTATTCTGTGTCTCCATCTACTTTTTTAAAAAAAATTTCTTACGTAATTTGATATTAATCTTTTGTTTCCATATAGTTATTAATATTAATGTTATGGTCAAGGGGAGGTTCAAGCGATGACACGACACAGAAATAAGCGATAAGAAATATATCGAAAGAAAATAGTACATACACAAACGATAGCTCGGAGAAACCCCTCCTCAGCTAAACAGTCAGGAATATTACCGCTCATGGTAACGGCTCGCTAAGACTGAGTCTGAGATTGAGAATACGCAGAAGAGAGCTCAGTCGGTATATGTCATATGAGGACGAGTCTATCTATAGGAGATACCCCAACAATTAATCATTTGTTTGCTTACCGTTAAATGATTTAAAGTATTCCCATCTAATACTAATGATTTTACTCGGCAATATTGATTCGTTTGCACTCAGATAGTTTCAAAATTCTCTATTTCATACTAATCATATGTAATATTAATCAATTATTAGATAACTGTCGAATGGTATAAAGTAAAGTAAATAATTATATATTCCTTTATGACCCATAGATGAGGGCTTAACAAATAGTACAACTCAAGTCAGAGTAGACCCTGGAATATTGTCATTTCTCAAATTTCTATAACTCTAGCCTTATTATCAGATCCAGTTCAGTGACATATCTTGGACAACCGTTAAATGGGGTCAAACCCCGCTGCAGAGGTGCAGACGGCGTATTCTACAACCCCAGCCAACACGGCGAGAATTATTTTTAAATAGTAACAATTATTTGAAACCTCATTACTGAGTAATAACTGTTAGTGTAGGTTCTGAATAGCTAAAACTGTTTAAATGTGTGCTAATTATTCGTATTACACAGGAATCGTTTGCAGTTTACATTGGTTTTATGGCATATCAACCTCTGCAGGTTATTTAACGCCAAATCCTCTTTATACATATGTTTTATAGTCGTGATACAACTATACGTATACATATACATGCGGAAACATAATCAACAAAAATGACGAACGAACACACTTCTTTAGAAAAATATACCTCTCACACTTTATTCTCGAAAGGGTTGCGAAAGGTTTGTGAAAGGGTTGTGTGTGAGAGGGGAGTTGGAGATGGAACAGAGACTGCAACATATTGACCCCAAGTTCCTCTGACTATAGCAGCACTTCTTCCTCATTCTGCTGGGCTGCTCAACCGGGGTCCTGAGGGCCCAAGCCCTCTGTCTGGCGCTGGCGCTCATTACAGTATCTTATCTCCAACAACGACTGGAACTCACTGCCTCGAACTGAACTCTGCCTACCTCGAACTCCAACTAACTCGAACTGTCTGTGACACCGAGTTATATAATTGTTTGACATCCACCTGCTTTCCGTGGGCGTCGCAATTGCACCAATTTCAACCCGATGCACCTGTTTCTTGATTGACGGCTAGGTCGAGGGCCAATATGTTACACATATATATTGAATATATATGATTGGTGAAAACATTTTGTTGTTAAGGTTTTCAAATAAACATAAGTTCATTGTTTTGCCTACAGTTAAATGGTTCCGAGTATTGCTATGTATCACTAACAATTCAATTAAACATCAGAGATTTGTTCACACTAAATTAACTGGTCAAACAGTTCTTTTTCTAACAATTCAATTCAGCATGTCATTCGTTTGCACTCAGTTAAATTGTCAAACGTTTCAATTTGACCTATAGATAGGACCCTATCAGGTGCTACCACTCCCGGCCAGGACATTCATGGGGGGGTCTCTGCAGAAATGTAGTCAATGTATTCTTGAGCATCAGTTGGCTGGATTATACAGAGGAATAATTATCATTATATCACAGTAAGTAAAAAACCATAATTAAACAATTACCCCCCAAAATGTAAATATAAACCTACGGAAAAACCGCTACGTATATAACAACCCAAGACAGGTTTACATGCCGTTAAAACCAATCTGTAAACCATAACAAGCCCAGTTAGCAATACTCCGATTGCATATCGGCAGATGGGTTAGACCTCTCCAATACGAATGCCCTAGATATGACACGAAACTATCGGATGTTAAGGCCCTAGTTCTGGAGCTTGGGAAATGCGAAGTAGACGTTCACTGCAATCCATTCCAGGTCGGCTCTGGTAGCACATGATAGGGTCCTACCTACCTTCGGGAAATATGTAGTGCCCTTTCCTCGTCATTACTCCCAGATCAACTCTGACACGGAATGGCAGCAGCTGTAACGGCCCGATCTATGGTTCAGATAGAACTGTTCAATTATTCAACTGTGTGCAAGCAAATGTCTGATGTTAAATTGAATTGTTAGTGTTATATTGTAATACGTGAAATCATTTAACTATGTGCAAATAAATCTATTGGGAATATGTAGCACATCTTGAAACCATTTATTATGTGAAAACAAATGATTGATAATAAATAAAATTATTCATGTTAGATAAGAATACTTGAAACCCTTTGACTGTGTGTAAATGCTGAATTATTGGTATTACATAGCAATAAGTAAAGTTGGCGACCGTAGCCGAAGGCGACCAGAAGGTTCCCTTTTCAATAGCTACAACACTGAGGTGTATGGGGGGTGGCTACTCCTTTCCCTGATTGCTTCACTTTACCCTTGATACGTACCTTATATTGATGAGTGTTAAACAAGGAGGTATCAAGTACCATTTTTAAAGTTTCTGGTATGACGTGATCTGGGATTGAACCCCGGTCTCCCGGACCATTGGTGATATTACGAACCGTTTGACTGTTCGCAAGCAAACAAATAATGTAGAATAAAATTATTAGTGAGAAGTAGCATGACAGGAAAAAAATTAACTGCGTGCATACAAATTAGCTCTAACTCATTTAAGAAAAAAGTGCCAGATAAAATGTTTCTTTAAAAAAAATCATCACACACACCCACACAGGCACGCAAACTCGCAAACTCACACACACACACACACACACACGCATGTACATGTACATTTATATATTTGATTTGTCTGCACACATTTGAATGGTCATATATATATATATATATATAACCATTCAAATGTGTGCAGACAAATGACTGATAATAAAGTAATTTGCCGGTGTAAACAATACTTGAAACCATTATTCTATGTTCAAAGAAATGATTAAATAGAATTATTTTTATTAGATAAAAATACTTGAAATCCTTTTATGAATGCTAACAAATAAGCTCTATCTCTCTCTCTCTCTCTCTCTCTCTCTCATTTAAACAAACTATTTGTTCACAAATAATATGTACTTAATATTCATAAACAGGATTTGACATTAAAGGACCAACAATGGTTGATATCAATAAAACCCAACCAACCAACCAACCTAAATAATTACCAAATTGAGGCCTTAAATGACCCACAAAGATTTGATACACAGTTAAACAAATGAACCTAACAAATAATCTCTTTTGTCAAATTATTATCAAACGTCACATTAAATCAGTATTATACAGTAGATATTTCAAATCAAAGTCTAACGTATAATTTCTTCTTTCGTCTCAGTCTCGTAAAGTGTCGACTAGTGGACAGGTAGATAGCTCGATAGAAGATGTACCAACATTCAGCCATAGAAAGATTGATATTTCCATTGAACGACATTGTCGATCGATCGAGTGATCTAGAAGATAGGTTGTCGGGCAATTAAACATTTGAAAGGACATCTTCGCGCTTGACTGGGCCGCTTGATTGTTGTACGGCGTTGATGTTTATTGAGTGTTACTCACGCTTCCCTCTGCGGCCTTCTGCTAATTACAACCCCAGAAGACCTTAATTGCCTTTGATGGCCAGTAGCGATTGACCGGACACAACTTTAAGGTCGGACAGTAACGCGACTAGTCGTTATGTTCGACCTAACTTCCGCTGCCGACTTACAAATGCGTCATTTAGATTAAGATGGTGGTTCTGTTGACGATTCAGCAGTCTATTCATTTATATGGCATACTGGCATCGAACATATTCTGAATTATTAAGTACCTTGTTTAAAGATATAAGGGCCGGTGTGAATTGGGACAGAGACAGGTAGATAGATTGATAGATATATAGACGTGAACAGACTGACAAAGATAGATAGACAGATAGATTTTAAGAAACTACGATAGATAGATAGATAGATAGATAAAAACGTTAATTATTTGGTTGGTTGGTCGGTCGGTTGGTTGGTGGTTGGTTGGTGGTTGGTTGGTTGGTTAGTGGTTGTTTGGTGGTTGGTTGGTTGGTTGGTTAGAAGGTTGTGTGGTGGTTGGTTGGTTAGTGGTTGTTTGGTGGTTGGTTGGTGATTGGTTGGTTGGTTGGTTGGTTGGTTGTTTGGTGGTTGGTTGGTTAGTTGGTGGTTGGTTGGTTGTTGTTTTTTGTGGTTAGTTGGTTAGTTGTTGGTGCTTGGTGGTTGGTTGTTGGTTGGTTGTTGGTTGGTTGGTTGTTGGTTGGATGTTGGTTGGTTGGTTGTTGGTTGGTTTGTGGTTGGTTGGTTGATTAGTTGGTTGCTTTGTGGTTGGTTGGTTGGTGGTTGATTGGTTGGCTGGTTGGTTAGTGGTTGGTTGGCTGGTTGATGGTTGGTTGTTGGTGGTTGGTTGGTTGGTGGTTGATTGGTTGGTTGGTTGGTTAGTTAGTTGGTGGTTGGTTTGTGGTTGGTTAATTGGTTGGCTGGTTGGTTGGTTGGTTGATTGATGTTGCTTGTTTGGTTGGTTGATTGATGGTTGGTTGGTTGGTGGTTAGTTGGTTGGTGGCTGGTTAAGTTATGTAGAATATTAGCCCTTGTAGGTGATTTAAAGCCAAATCCTGTTTACACACAAACACACACACACACACACACACACACATAAATATATCAAATACTTTTAATTTGTAAAAGAATATTTTGAGGGTACATAATCTTTAAACTAGCCAGAGCTCATTTGTTTGTAAACAGTTTAATGGTTTCAAGTATTCCTATCAAACACAAGTAGTTATATTTGCACAAAATTAACTAGTTGCAGGTATTTTTTTTATCCAATACTCATTATTCAGATTGAAATCAATTATTTGTTTGCACATAGTGAAATCATTTCAAATATAATAAATGATAAACAGTTCCATTTGACCAATAGATGAGACAATAACAGGTACTACAACTTCGGATCTGGGTTGATCTGGTAGTAATAGCAGCGAAAGGATATTCTACATTTGACAAAGCTCTTGGACTAGAACCTCAGCATCAAGTAGTTTCAAGTCATATCCATGACTCTCGTTATTGGAGGTCTTAACTTCTACAGCGGTACAGTCGGCATATTCTATGGCCTTAGTTTAGTTGGGTTTTATGGTAAATCAACCATTGTAAATTATTAATAGCCAAATCCATTTTTATACATATAAACAGTTCTATTTCAAACAATTCAGTTTAACATAAGTACACAGATTAAATGTAAAAAAATGTTCTATTTCTAAAAATTCAGTTTAGCTAAAGTACATAGTTTAAGAATTTTTTTTTTTTTAAATTTATTGCAGAACTTTTGTCCCCTTGGTAGTTTTTGTGTTGTTTCTTCTTTCTCTACGTTTCGGCCAAATTTCACCTCTATCCTTCTTCAGGTGATTTACCGCGACCTCGGATAGGAATGCTGAGTCTTGTAACCGTATCCCCAGAAATTACTGTTTTCCATAGTTGTTGTCTATCGCACCACGTTTTTGACCAAGTGAACCTCTGACCCGCTTGGGTAGGATTTGAAACCGCTATCTTATGACAATGCTCACCTGGAACCGTAGAGACTCAACGCCTCTATCCGCTGCGCCACGGGCCCCGAAACGTAGTGAAAGAAGAAACAATACAAAAACTACCAAGATTGGGACAAAAAGTTCACAGTAAATCTAAAAAAAAATTAATTAATTTTCAGATTAAGAAGCCTCATCTCAAAATGATTCCAAGTACACAGTTTAGTTCTATATGACCCATAGGTAGGACCCTACCAGGTACTACTACACCGAACCGAGCCAGGAACAATGACAATGAAGTGGTACTCCATATTCCACGAAGCTACAGCATTACTGAAGCCCTTCTATCCGATCGTTTAGTGTCTTATCCAGGACACTCGTTGGAGGAGTCTCACCCATCTGAGGAGTTTCAGTCGGTGTATTCTGCATCCCCAATGGACAAGCTGACATAGATCGATAGATAGAAAGCGAATCAAATATAGATTCGTCATTCGTTTGCACATAGTTAGATGGTTCCAAGTATGGCTATGTATCACTAACAATACAATCAAACATCAGTGATTTGTTCACACCGTTGAATAATGAAACAGTTCTTTTTCAAACAATTCAACTAAGCATTACTCATTTGTTTGCAAGCAGTTTAAATGTCAAAAACTTCTATATGACCCATAGATAAGAATTTATTAGCGAGCTGACGTTAGGAAAAAGAGAGAAATCAGACACGTGGTCACAGAAAAAGATCATTCCCTTTATTACTGATGTTGCGACTTCTTTCTTGACCAACGGAGTGGTGTTATCAAATCAATGAAGGAACAGCTAAATTCGTAGTCCGCCCTCTCTAAGGATCGGGCAGTTTAACTAACTTTGAAATCCAAGATGTTCCTTGTCGCTCAACCAGTAACTAACCACCAGACTTTTTTTCAAAAATCGCCGAGTCTCCTGTGTGACTGCTTCTTGCACCTACAATGAGAGTTTCTGTAATTAAAAGTCAGGTGCAAAAAGGCATTCATAGATAGATAGGAACAATATGTGATAGATAGATAGACATTTAGATTATCAACAAAATTATTCTAAATTTTATAAATACTTCTTAAAATATTAGTATTGCGATTAATTATGAGATATTTAAAGCAACTGTGAAAAAATTATTGTGAATTTTATAAAAGCGCTGTCTTTTAAAACATTGATATTTCCATTGTGTATGAAGTGTTCATTTGTCTTGAACAAACGTGGGCAACTTTTTTTCAAGGAGGGAACCGCATGTGACATGACGCATCACAGTCGGGCCTTTCTGCTAAAAAAATCGGGATAATTTTGCGTTGAAAAGGGCAACCATTTTTCACGATGGAAGTCTATGCACGTAACCAGCTGAAATAGGATAAAATTTATTTATTTTTTTCTTTGATAAAAAGATTTTTTAAGAGAAAATTGATGTCTTGGTAAAATATTATCACTCTGCTTGCCAATAGCCCGGGGTTCAATCCCACGTCACGTCATACTAAAGACTCAAAAAATGTTACTTGATGCCTCCTTGCTTAACACTCTGCATAAAAAGGTATGGATCAATGGTAAAGTGGAGCAATCAAGGGAAAGGAGTAGCACCCTCTCCTACACCTTGGTGTAGTAGCTATGGAAAAGGGAGCCTTCGGGTCACCCCCGACTAAAGGGAGACAACTTTACTTACTTGCTAACTTGATACCTAACAGATTGATAAAAAAATACTTCAAAATCAGTGTATGTAACAAAATATGATGTGTGTCTCGAAGAAAAAATTTAATATTTTCACAATTCATGAATGAAAATTTCAAATTTCAAATTTCAAACAAAATATGATGTGTGTAGCGAAGAAAAAATTGAATATTTTCCCAATTCATGAATGAATATTTCATTAGAAAGAATTTTCTTTAATTTACAAGTGTATGTTAAACAATGTCAGCCAAATAATTTCACGAAACAAACAAAATTTTTATTAAACGTATTTTCCCCGTCACATTAGACGGACATTCAGGAAAGTACTTCCTGCCGTATGTGACCCGTGGGTCGTATGCGACTGGCGGGCAACAGTTTACACATAACGGGTTTAAAATGTGAACTTTATTAGACATTAACATCGAACCCATGAGTAGCAGGTAACCAACAATTTTATCCACACGGCCATTATTCCGAGAAGCCGTTTATAATGTATCAATATCAGAATTGTGCAACCGGAAGTTAGCATAATGTTTTTCTGCACTCTGTTAGACTGTGTGGTTTGCTTTATTGACATTAAATGAAACCAAAATGTTTGCATTGTGTATTGTGCTTTCTTTCTTTCTTTCTTTCTTTCTTTCTTTCTTTCTTTCTCAGGATTCTTTGAAATCTTTCATGTCAATATAAACATCAAAGGAATCTAATAAAAGAGTATTGAAAAAAAGTTTTAAAAGACCGTTTGTTTTCTTATCGTAGGAACATAGATGTAACTTCTTTTAATAATGAATATAAAATACTATTGGGTAGAGTGTTTGCCAATGGTCCGGGAGACCTGGGTTCAATCCCATGTTGCGTCATACCATATTTACCAACCCCTCCGCTCGGGCAGGATATGACAGGTCAATTTTTAAGCGGAGTTTAGCAGGTTTGAATTCAGAGTATTCCTTCTCCTAGACTAGTTGCCTCACCAAGGCTGAAGAACCCAGTCTGCCCTACTATTTACCCATAGCTGGAGGGAGAATTATTGGATTCATACCTTTCCCAAGGGTATTAGTGCTATGTGAAATGCAATGAGTCTCGTCCAGGATTTGAACTCGTGTCGTCGTGTCCAATTCCTACGACGATAACCATTACACCACAGGCACCTCCAGGTTGCGTCATACTAAAGACTTTAAAAATGGTACTTGATACCTCATTGCTTAACACTCTGCAATATAAGATACGTATCAAGGGCAAAGTGGAGCAATCCAGGGAAAGGAGTATCGCCCTCCCCTACACCTCGGTGTAGAAGCTATTGAAAAGGGAGACTTCTGGTCGCCCTTGACTCCTTAGATTCTACATAGACATTCAGATCTTTCAACAATTTTGTTTATCTCATGTTTACGGCTTTCTAACGAAGTAGTAGTACCTGTTTCTATACGTCGAATAGGACTGGTTGGTTAGTTGGTTGGTTGGTTTTATGGCGTATCAACCCTTTTCGGGTCTTTTAACGCTGAATTAAGTCATTCTGATAAAGGTTTCTTTGGTTTTGTTTTATGACATATCATCCATTGTATGTTATGTAATGCCAAATCAATCTTTATACGTATAAACAGTTCTATTTCAAACAATTTAGTTTAGCATAAGTACACGGTTTAGTTCTGTTTGACCCAGAGATAGAACCCTATCAGAGTTGATCTGAAAGTGATGGCAATAAAGGGGTACTCCGTATTCCCCAAAATTCAAGCTTTACTGGAGCGTCACCATCAGATTTTTTTGTGGCATATTCAAAGCCCTCATTGAAGAAGTCATACCCCTCTGCAAAGATGCAGTTGGTGGATAGAGAGAAAGGGGGAGAGAGAGAGAGATAGAGAGAGAGAGAGAGAGAGAGAGAGAGAGAGAGAGAGAAAACGACTGAAAGAAAGAGAGAAAGAGATATAATCAAGGGACTCTGTGCTATCATCATATTCAGATGATGACTATTTCTTTCATTTTCGGCTTTTTGAGAACTGGATAATAACATTTAGAAATTAACCTCTTTACTATGCAAAAAACGAGCGCAATTTACATAATTCAATTTCCATAAAAGTTTGAATAAAGGAAGATATAAATCAAAATTTACATGTATTTATACTAACGATATATAAAAAATGAACAAAAGAGGATTTGTTATTCTAGAAAAGTCTTTAACAGCAACTCGGCATTGAATTTAGGTTTTTAAAAATGGATAAATTCAAAAAAAAAAAAAAAAGAGAGAAAAACTTATTACCCAGGTCACAACAGAAAAGGTTGAGGAGAAAAAGAGATTAACACAATTTACTTTAGGTCTACGCCATTGGGGGGAAATCTTTCTTCTCAGGAAGAAGAAAAAGTTTTAAGAAATATATTTTGTCGCTTTGTGTTATTAAATTGGAATAGTTTTTTGAAACCAGATGTTGCAAAATAAAAGAAGATAATAAAAAAGGACAAAAAATGAAAAACTGATCACATCATGAGGTTTCGTCTGGTTTGGTTTTATGGCACATCAACCATTTTAGCCTATTCAATGTCAAATTCTCTTTATACATATATATCAAATAGATAATTTGTAAGCACATTTGGTTGATAATCTTTTTAAACGAGATTAAACTCATTCTTTAGACATAGTTAAATCGGTCTAAGTATTTCTTTGTATCACTAACAATTCAATTAAACATCAGTCATTTGTTTACACACAGTGAAATGATCCAACGGTTCTATATCAAACAATTCAATTTAGTATTAGCCATTTGTTTGCTCACTGTTTAAATCAGGTGTTACCACTCCGAGCCAGAGTGGACCTCGGAGTGATTGCAATGATGGGGTACTCCGCATTCCCCTAAGCTACAGCTATACTAGAATCTTACCATCAATGTGTTTAATGTCATATATAGGCCATTTGTTGGTGGGAGGTAGCAGAGATGCAGTTAGTGTATATAACAGCTCCAGTCAATTGGCTGAATTACATCATGCGATAACTTAATAAGGGCTTATATACCGTGAAAACAATCAACCAACCGAATATCTAGACAAAAAAATATTTTTAGAAGAATATATCATTGATCTCGCAGTATTTATTCATATTGCATATAGAGTCCTGTCTGCTAGGGCGGGAGTATACGCCGACTGCATCGATCCAGAGGGGTAAGAGCCCCCCCCCCATCCAACGAATGTCCTGGATATTACCGTAAACTATCTGATAGAGTTCTGGGGAGGGTGGAGTACCTCTTCATTGCCATTAGTCCCTGATCCATTCTGACTCTGAGGGGTAGTACCTGTTAGGATTCTCCTCTATGGGTCAAATGTCATCATCTTATCGTGTTGCCAACACGGATATACCTGACCCTCTCTCGCCACTTCTCCTTATCGTTCTCCGCTTCTAGCAGGTCCTGAATTATCTGTGTGAAGTCGCATGATTGGAAAACATTTAACTGTGCGCAAATAAAACTATTAATGTGAACAATACTTGAAACCATTTAACTCTGTTCTAACGAATCAACGGTGACTCGTTTTAAAAAGTTATCTGCAAACTATTTGTTTATAAATCCTATATTTAATATGTATATGTATAAATAGGATTTGGCATTAAATAACGAAAAAGGCTTGATATGCCAAAAAACCCAATTAACCTCTCATATTGTTCAGAGGTTTTAAGTAATCAATGTCTATTCCCTTTTGTTAAATTTCAGGATAGTTTTTTGTAAGTAGTCATCATCATCATCATCATCATCATCATCATGTCGTGCTGCTAACACGGATATCCCTGACCCTCTCTCGCTACTTCACCCTATCGTTCATCGCCTCTGGCAGGTCTTCATTGCTACATCCCGTATCCTCACATAGCTGCTGAATGTATGTTCGAGCTGGTCGTCCTGCTTTTAGCCGGTCATATGTCGGGGTCCATAGGAGTATATCACTTATAAGCTCATCCCTGCTTCTCCAGCAGTGTCCTACATGTCTGGTTCGTCTAACTTGGATAGTTTTCGTTATGGGAGGCAGGTGCCTTGTAGGGTGTTACTGTTATATTTTGACCTTCGACCCGGCCCAAAAATACTATTCCAAGGTAATACACCGGAAGGAAAAGACACATTCCAACGGCCAGTAATCGAAAGAGATCGCGTGGATGGATTAAGGCTTATGATATGGGACAAGGTGAAGGTCCCATTGTGTCATTACAGTCATGCACCGGAAGAGAGTAACCTCTTAACTGCATGACAGTTATTTCCGCTTGAAGACGATTAAACATTCGATTTCAAAGATCCAGTAGGCGATCGTGTGGGCGTTGAATTATTATTTAACTCAGTTGAGTTTGGGTCCCAAAGCAGTTGCCTGCAGAATTCCAGACAGCTAGAGACCAGATGTGGTAGGGAAGCCACACCCGACCGAGGGGGCCCTCGGAAAGCCCCGATGGAGTTGACCCCAACATCAAGAGAACACGAAAGACACAACGTGACGGTCATAACAGTGGGGTCAAAATATGAAGTTTATGTTCGGTCTCCAGCACTCTCTCACACGCAAACCTTACAAATAAAAGAGAGGTAAATATATTTGTTAAAAAAGTCTTCCTGCGTTATCCTTCATGCGTCTTTATCCTGCGTCCTTTATTCCTGCGTCCTTCATTACTGCGTCTGTTGTCATTGCGTCGGTATGTATCCAGTATATATATGTATGCAACATTACCACCAGGACTTGTTTAATATTGCTCGCAGCATTCTTGTGTAATTGCCGTCTAGCTTCTTCTCCAGTCGTTTAGTTAGCGCCCAAGTAGTGCATCCATACAGCAGTATCGATACGACCGCTGCCTGGAAGAAACTGCGTTTCATTTTATCGGTCAGGTCTGATTTCCATATGATCGATAGCCTATCGATAGCTGTCCATGCCTTCGTTAGCCGCGTGTTGATGTCCTTTTCGGTTGATGAGACGCTGCTTCCTAGGTAAGTGAATTTGTCTACTAGTTTCAGAGAGGTTCCGTCTTGTAAGTAGTACTTACCCGTATTACAGAGAAAGTGCAAAATAGATATTATTAAAAGATTAAAAAAAAAGGTTGCTTTTATTACTGTTTATGATAATTAATTGTAAGCCGGACTTGCCCATATGACTCATTGGTTAAAAAATGGTTATCATTTAAGGAAAGATAAAGGATGTATAGTCGATAAGTATCCCAAAAAATATTTTTATCGCTTATTTACGACTGGTCATTGTCTGGTTTACGTCGAAGATAGTCGGTGAACGGTAGATCCAGGTTCGTTCGGAGAACTCACTTACTCTCTAAAACATTTAAAACTTAATAAATATTTCGAACAGATATTTAATTTTCTTCATTTTGAAATTTTCTTCCTGAATATTAGGTGTTGATTTATTAATTTATTATGTTGTAAAAGTATAAAAAATGGTCATTATTCCCTTCGAAATTTGTTTTTCCTACCCGAGATAACATTATATAAAGTAAATTAAGTTGGTGACCGTAGTCGAGGGTGACCCCAAGGCTCTCGTTTCAATAGCTACTATACCAAGGTGTAGGGGAAGCGCAACTACTTTCCCTGGATTTTTCCACTTTACCTTTGATCTCTCCCTTCTAAGTGTTAAGGAAGGAGACATCAAATACATTTTTTTGAGTCTTTGCTATGACTCGACCTAGGATTAAACCTCGGTCTCCTGGGCCATCTCAGAATTTTTAAATATAGGTGTTTTAAGCAGTTTTGTTTTTTTGAAGGCTTGGTAAAGATTGAGTTGAATTGAAATTCCTCTGAGAGCGACACTTGACCCTAAAAGAGGAAGTCTTTGAGTGTATAAAAAAGAAAACAGTCCCCTGTGTCTTATAACGATAACTGAGTGTGAGACATATTCTATCTTAGGTCGAGGTTGAAGATATTGAGAGAAAGATTGATCTAATAAAAAGCCTAGTCTAAGCTAGATCTTATAACACGGTTTAAGATCTTTCTAACAATAGCTGTAACAATCAATCAGGGTTTGATTGATTTCTGATCAAAAATGGAGGAGCCTTTGCAGTACTGACATTTGGTTGAATTCTTTGTTTAATGGTATATCAATCTACCTGAGTTATTTATTACTGAAGCAATTGTGACATTATTTAAACCATAGCTAAGGATGGGGTAAAGATGTTTATATCTTTCCCAAGGTTTATAATCCGAAAGTGAACGTCATAGAACGATGGGAACTCGAAAACTACATTGCCCAGTTGTCAGTGGCTGTGGCTGTAGGATACACCGACTGCATCTCTGCAGAGGTGTAAGACCCCACCCCAACGAGTGTCCAGGATATGACACTAAACAATCTGATGGTCAGGTTCCAACGATACATGAGCTTAGGGAATGTGGAGCACCCGCTTCATTGACTTCGCTCCCAGGTCCACACAGGCCCAGAGTAGTAGCACTTGATAGGGCGTTATCTATCAGTCAAATAGAACTAAGCTGCGTATTTATTCTACTCTGAATCGTTAGAAATAGAACTGCTTTGACATTTACCTGTGTGTGGACTAAAACTGTACTTGTACTAAACTAAATTGTTTGAAATATAACTGTTTGACTAAAGTGAATAGCTTGAAATAGAAATGTTTTGATAATCAAACTGTGCACGTACATTTAAACGGTGTACTTAAGCTAAACTGAATTGTTAGAAATGGAACTGTTTTTGATATTCAAACAGTACTTACTCTAAACTGAATTGTTTAAAAGAGAACTGTTTTGGCCTTTAACTGTGTGTAAGCAAAATCTATTCTTATACTAAACTGAATTGTTTGAATTAGAACTGTTTGAATTAACTGAAAAGCTTGAAATAGAAATGTTTTTGACAATTAAACCGTGTACTCATGCTAAACTGAATTGTTTTATATAGAACTGATTATTTGTATAAAAATGGATTTGGCATTAAATATCCTAAAAGGGTCGATATGCCATAAAAACCAACCAACCAACCAACCATCGAAAACTACGAATTCGCTACTCAACCCCTTAACTATGGGGCCCCAGGGACTCCCAAGGAACTTTGCTGACTTAGTGTTTAAGTATTTAGTTAGTATAGCATTCACTATGATAGTGAATTGATCTGCGAGAGGAGGTAATTAACGCTCATGATAAAAAGGCTACTAATTTAAGGGCTCCTACAGTGGATCGAGATCTTTAAATTAACGAATTGATCAGTGCATCAACCTTACATATGTTATCCTTTTGTAGAAAGCGACTCATAACGACCCAATTTTTATGACTATTCCAATTAAATATCTTTAAAACCAGCATATTTATCGTTGGAGCAAGCACTCTTGTCCCTATACTTTATTACAGAAAACAAGGCTTTGTCTGAAAATTCTTACCTAAAATCAATAATCGTCTTTTGTTTAACGAAAGTAATTATTCTATAGTGGAAAAAAAACAACAACTGCGAACCAGAAAATTATTAATAGCAAATAACAATTTGTTTAAACTTACTGACATTTTAAGAATGTTATCGATTTTATATTCTTCTCTTTTAAACTGTTCTCTTCGTTATGTTAATAATGACACTATGTAACTCAAATTTTGTTCATGGATAGAATGTGTTCTTTCTTAAATCCTTATGCTGTGAGATGTTAAAGTATAGAAAATGGCCATTACTGCCTTCACAGCCCTGGATATGTAATACAAATTTCTTTCCCGGACAGTATAATATTTGTCGCTGCCACCCACCAAGACAGGACTTGACTCAAGGTCAAAAGCCGAAGGCCGATTTAAGTGGGGATAAAAAGGAGGGGAAGGTCGGGAACGAGCTGAGACTCGAACCCTGCTAGTCATTAACCCACTAAGTGCAATGTGGGTCTAATGAGTCAAGCAGTATCACGGACCTAAATATAGATCCGGGCACCTATGCCAGAATATAGCTTTGAACTAGACCGCGAAGTCTAGTGCTATACAAGGGGTGCATAGGGAACAAAAAAGCAGCTCGCCCACCCGAGGCTGGCCCAACCGGAGTTGGGGGCCTTTCGGCCTCGAATCTGCCAACACGAATGCCAGACGGCCCAACCAAAAGGCTAGTATGCTTTATTTGTTATTGTCAATTTAGAAAATGACCATTATTAAATTTCAAACTTTGTTTTTCTGACCAGGATAACACTATGTAAGACGCGGGATGTCCTTGTGGTGTAATGGTTAAAGAGCTAGATTGCGGGAACTTAGTGAGCGTATTTGAACTCCCGTCACGTGATTACGTTTATTTTCAGACAAATTTTCTTAGGAAAAGTATGATAAGCCTAATCCTTCCAGCTATGGGTCAAACAGTCCAACAACTGTTCTTCCTGAAGGATGGATCTTGCATTGAATGACCTACAAATTTTGATGTGCTATAAAACAAAGAAACCAACCCAAAATTATATTAGACAAATTTTCTTCCAAGAATTATGCGTTTTTATTATTTGCTTATGTTTTTAAAGTATTGAAAATGGCCATTATTCGCTTTGAAAATTTTTTTCTACCCTATATAACATTATATAATACACATTTTCTTCCTATTAAGTAAAAGGAAAATTGGCGACAGTAGTCGAGGGCGACCCTTTTCTATAGCTACTACACTGAGCTGTAGGGAAGGGCGCTACTCCTTTCCCTGGATTGCCCCACTTTACCCTTGATACGTACCTTATATTGCTGATTGTTAAGAGAGGAGGTATCAAGTACCATTTTTAAAGTATTTGGTACGAATCGATCTGGGATTGAACCAAGGTCTCCCAGACCCTTAGCGAACACTCTACCCACCAGACCAATAACCCGGTAGTCATTTGTTAATCATAAGGGTAAAGGTTTAGAAAATTACTTGTTTCACTTCTAACTTCGTTTTCTGCTCAGGCCTGTTGGCTGGAGCTGTGGAATACAACCGACTGCATCTCTGGTGAGGGGTAAAAGTCCCTCAACGAGTGTCCTCGATAATACACTAAACAATCTGATGGTGAGTTTCCAGTAATGCTGGAGCTTTGGGGAATGCGGAGTAAACCTTCGCTGCCATCGCTGGCCCAGAGTGGTAGCACCTGATAGGGTACTATCTATGGTTCAAATAAAACGCAACTGTTGTTGTATATTGACCTTCGACCCGGCCAAACATGCCATTCCACAATGGTGCACCGGAAGGAAGTGACACATTCCAATGGCAGTTATGAGAAGAAATCGCGTAGGCGGACTTGGCTGAAAAAATGGGACAAGGTAAAATCCCATGGTACACTCATAGACTGATGCACCGGAAGAGAGTGACTTGTGAACTCCATGACAGTTATTTCCGCTTGATGACAATCAAACATGCCATTCCAAAGATTGAGTGGGCGATTGAATTATTATATAACTCGGTGGGGACAGGAAGTCAGGGAGTTGGAGAACAGACGAGTTGGAGGCAAGTTGTGGTAGGGAAAGCCACCACCCGGCAGAAGGGGCCTTTGGGACCCCCGATTGAGTTGGAGGTCTGATGAGTTGGTGATAAGATGTGGTAGAGAAAGCCACAACCCAGCAGAAGGGGCACCCGGTACCCCCAACGAGTTTGGAGATCAGACCAGTTGGTGTGAAGATGCTTGAATGAGAACATGTCCCAGAGAGGCTGGGCCCCCAGGCCCCCTGTTGAGCAGCCCAGGAAAACGAGAAACACAACGCTGATGGCCATAAGAGTGGGGGTCAATATATTGCAGTTCTGTTCGGTCTCCAACTCCCTCTCACACACAAAACCTTTCAAATAAACTGAGAGGTATATTTTTTAAAGAAGTCTTCGCTCGTCTTTATTATTGCGTCAATATGTCTTCAGCATGTATATGTTTATAGTTGTAGCATATGACTATTCAACACTGTGTGCTTATGCTAAACTGAATTGTTTGAATTAGAATGTTTATGTGTTTAAAAATGGTATGACTCTAAATAACCTACAATGGTCAATATGTCATGAAACCAAACCAAACTAACCCTTTCTGCCCAGGATAAGACGAAGTAAGACAAATTTTCTTCACGGATATTTGGTGTTATTTCTTAATTTCTTTTGTTGTAAAAGTATAAAAAACGGCCATAATTTTCTTCGAAACTTGTTTCTTTCAACCCAAGATAACATTATGTAAAATAAGAAAAGATGGCGACCTAAGTCGAGGGTGGCTCGAAGGCTCTTTTTTGAATAGCTACTACACCGAGGTGTCGGAGAAGGCGCTATTCCTTTCCCTGGATTGCTCCATTTTACTCTTGATCCTTACCTTATAATGTTAAGTATTAAGCAAGGCAGCAATAAGTAGCAGTTTTTGAATCTTTGGTATAACACAACCTGGGATTGAACCCCAGCCTCCCGGACCATTTGCGAACACTCTACTCAATAGGCCGATGGCTCTAAAATTTTAGAAAATGGCCATTATTCCTTTGAAATTTCGCTTTCGTGCTTTGGATTTTGAAAATTAAGAATTAGCCTATATTCATTGTAAAAAATACGCAAATTCGCACATTTTCATGTAGATAATATAGATCTGAATAAAAGAAAATATCAATCAAATTATATATATATATATTTTTTTTTTTTTTTCTAAAGTTATCCCAAAAAGAGAGAAAGTGCTGTAATAAATGTAGTTTTCACGATTTTTGACTGACTTTTTTCTTGTTCTTGACTCCTTCTCTTTACCAAGTCTAAAGAGCGCAAACTGCTCTAATTACCCAATAAGTGCGCTAAGCTTAATGGTCAAGAGACTATCTGCGTTTTATTTCACGTTTATTTCCTTGGGAAAGGCATGAATCCATCTGTTCTGCAAGATATAATCATAGTAAGCCGGACTGGGTTATTGGAGAAGGAAGCTTTGAATGTAATACGATTTTGTCTCCGCTTAAACCTTGTTCTTGAGTCACTTAGAGCACGTGGTGGTAATTTACTAAGCTTTTTGCTTAGATGTGGCACAAGGCCATAATAAAGGGGCACCCAACTTACTGCACGTGGTGAAGGTTTTGAGTAAATACGTGGTGCATTCAAAAAGTTTCCAGACTTTTTTGTACAGGCATTAAAAATTGTTATAGGCTCTTGAAAATGCAGTATGTTATTGCTATACATCTTATGAGATGACTGACCAATGTTTATGATTTTAGGTTAAAAGGAACAGCTACAGCAGGAATTGGAATACACCCTACTAAAGCCTGATTGTCACAGTTGGTGAATTTCAAAAATGCAATCTGGATGTGAGGACACATTAGAAGAACGATGTGCTGTAAAATTCTTTTTTAAACTTGGAAAAATGCCAGAGAAACGTATGGAATGCTTCAGACAGCTTTTAGACCATTTTGCATGAATCGAACATCAGTTTTTGAGTGGCATAAGAGATTCAAGGAAGGCAGGGAGTCTGTGAGGGATGATGTGATGTGTGAGAGGAGTAAGGAAGTCAATACACCAGAATTAATTGGCCAAAGGGTTAGGTTTAAGTTTACTATATTGAGTATTTAAGGGAGTTCAGGAAGAGATTCCTAGGGAAGAGGCCAGCGCTTTTCAAATCGGGTCAGTGGCATTTCCACCAGGACAATGCACCAGTCTACAACTCCATCCTTGTCACAGACTATTTGAGCAAGATGGGCATCAAGACAGTTCCTCAGCCTCCCTATTGTCCAGACTTTGTACCCTGTGACTTTTGGTTATTCCCTAAGCTCAGAGGCTGTCGTTATGAGACAATTGAGGAGATGAGAGAGGCTGTGACGAAGGTCATTGACATGCTTACGCAAGATGACTTCCATGGGACCTTCCAGAAGTTGTTGTAACGGTACAACAAGTGCATTGCGACCGGAGGAGATTACTTCGAAGCGGACTAGAGTACTATCAATAAAAGTGCCCATACGAAAAATATCTGGAAACTTATTTAATGGTCCTCGTATATATGCTAGATTGATTGTTTCTAACGATATGTCACACGTTTTTGGGTTATTTTATGCCTAGAGGTTAGGAAATTGCGTTCATTGTACATTTATATATATATTTTTGTGTAGTTGTTTTTGCTCTTAAATGTAGAATATCAACTTTTTCTCTCGAATAAAGATAAATTGCACAGCAGCATGAATATACGTATTCTTGTCTAATGATAATTACATAGTTTCAAGTATAGTTGGTTATATTTAATTGCATATCAACCATTTTAGGTTATTTAATGCCATATCTTGTTTATACATATTTATTAGATATATAGGATTTGGTTTGTTTCTATTTTATGGCATATCAACCATTGTAGGTTATTTAATGTCAGATCTTATTTATACATATTTATTAGATATATAGGATTTGGTTTATTTGTATTTTATGGCATATCAACCATCGTAGGTTATTTAATGCCAGATCTTATTTATACATATTTATTAGATATATAGGATTTGGTTTGTTTCTATTTTATGGCATATCAACCATTGTAGGTTATTTAATGCCAGGTCTTATTTATTCATATATATTAAATATATAGGATTTGGTTTGTTTGTATTTTATGGCATATTAACCATTGTAGGTTATTTAATGCCAGATCTTATACATATGTATTAGATATATAGGATTTAGTTTGTTTGTATTTTATGGCATATCAACCATTGTAGGTTATTTAATGCCAGATCCTCTTTATATATATATATATCAAATATGTAGGATTTTGTTTGTATTATATGGCATATCAACCGCTGTAGGTTATTTAATATCCCAATTCTCTTTATGCATGTATATTAAATATATCTGATTTGATTTGGTTGTGTTTTATGACATATCAACCCTTATAGGTTATCCAATGTCAAATCTCTTTAAACATATATATTAAATATATCTGATTCGCTTAAGTTGCATGTCAACCAATGTAGCTTATTTAATGCCAAAATCTTCTTTAAACATTATCAAATATATCTGATTTACTCGGGTTGGCATATCAACCTTTATAGGTTATTCAATGCCAAATCATCTCTAAACATATATATTGAATATATCTGATTTCCTTGGGTTGGTTTTTGTGGCATATCAACGATTGTAGGTAATTTAATGTCAAATCCTCTTTATATAAATTAAATATATGATTTATAAACGAATAGTTAGTAGGTAACGTTCCTAAATGAGTCAGGGCTCATTTGTTGGCACACAGTTAAATGATTCCAAGATTTACTTTGTAATACGGTTAATTCAATTAAACATGTAATTTTTTTCCACTTGTTGTATATCGACCTTTGACCCGGCCAAACATCCCATTCCAAAGTGATGCACCGGAAGGAAGTGACACATTCCAATGGCTAGTAATCGAAAGAAATCGCGTAAGCGGATTTGGCTGACGAAATGGGACAAGGTAAAAGCCCATGATACACTCATAGACTGGTGTACCGGAAGAGAGTGACCTCTGAACTGCATAACAGTTATTTCCGCTCAAACATGCCATTCCAAATATTGAGTGGGCGACTGAGTGGGCGATTGAACTATTATATAACTCGGTGAGGACAGGAAGCCAGTGAGTTGGAGATCAGATGAGGTGGAGACGAGTGTGGTAGGGAAAGCCACCACCCAGCATAGGGGCCCCCCGGGACCCCCGATGGAGTTTTGGGACCATACCAGTTGGTGATAAGATCAAGTAGAGAAAGCCAGCAGAGTGAGCCCCCGAACCTCCGGTTGAGCATCAGGAGAACGAGAAGGACACAACGCTGATGGCCATAAGAATGGGGGTCAGTATATTGCAGTTCTGTTCGGTCTCCAACTCCCTCTCACACGCAAGCCTTGCCGTAAAGTGAGAGGTATATTTTTTTAAAGATGTCTTCCCTCGTCTTTACTATTGCGTCAGTATGTATTCAGCATTTATATGTATATATGTATAGTTGTAGTTTAACCATTAAACTGAGTTGTAGTTTAGTTGTAGTTTAACCATTAAACTGAGTGTGTTGTATAGTCATATGACTGTTCTGTTTGATCCATGGAGTGGACGCTAACACATTCTACCACCCCGGCACAGAGTGGACCTTGGAGTAATGATCATGGAGTAATGACACTACATTGTCCAAAAGTCCAGAACTCGACCCTCAGCATCGTATGTTTTTTTTTGTCATATCCAGAAAACTCGTCGGTGGAGGTTTTACATCTCTTCAGAGATCCATCATCATCATCATCATCATGTCGCGCCGCCAGCACGGATATCCCTGACTCTCTCTCGCCACTTCTCCCTATCATTCATCACCTCCGGCAGGTCTTCAGGGTTACATCCTGTGTCCTCACATAGGTGCTGTATGTAAGTTCGTGCTGGTCGTCCTGCTTTTGCACATCCATATGTGGGGGTCCACAGGAGTACATCGCTTATGAGCTCGTCCTTGCTTTTTCAGAGATCCAGCGGGAGTATTCTATTGCCCCAGTCGACAAGGTGGGATATGGTTTCAAGTGACTTTTTTTTTATTTAATCATAGCCATTTGTTTTCACACAGTTATATAGTTATATAGTGTCAAGTAAGTCATAATACTTCATAAAATACAATCGAAATTTCAAGAAACTATTCTTAGAATAAATAATTTATAATTTATAATTGTAAGTATTCCTAGCGAATAAAACCAACTTTTAAACAAATGTGTTTAACTCATCGATTGGAACATAGAATATACTACCACGCCGAGTCAGAGTGGACCTGGGAGTAATGTCCATGAAGGCTTACTCAACACTAGCCAGGTGTCTAACTCATAACATATATGAATACAATTTTTATTTTATTTTAGAGTTATCCTTCTTCTCCCAATTGGTATAAGGTTTTGAGTGTTCGCCAATAGTCCTTGAGACCGTGGGTTCAATCCCAGGTCGTCTTACCAAAGATTCAAAATCGTCCATGGTCCCTCCTTGCTCAACACTACAGCTTGGTCTAGTTTAGTTTTAGGCTATTTTAGGCCAAATCCTGTTTTTACGTATATATTAAAAATATGATTTGTTAACACATTTTGTAAATAAAACGAGTTAAATTACCAAACAGTTCTATTTCTAACAATTCAATTTAGCATAAATCATCAAAATTGAATTGTTCTATCTATCATTAATTACTCAATTAAACATCAGTCATTTATTGACACATAGTTAAATGACCAAACAGCTCCATTTCTAACAATTCAATTTAGCATGTCATTAGTTTGCACTCAGTTAAAATTTTCAACACCTCTATTTGACACACAGATAACACCCTCACAGTTGTTACTATTCCGGGTCAGAATGGACCTGTTAGAAGCGAGGGCATTGACGGAGTACTCCACATTTCCCATAGTTCCAGCATTTCTGGAGCCTCACCATCAAATTGTTTAGTGTCATATGCAGGACTCTGGTTGGTGATAGGGCGTTACCAGTCTGCAGAGATGCAGTCTGTGTAATCTACATGCCCAGTCTATTGGGCTACAGGACACTCCCTGGAGGGGTGTTTACCCCTCTGCAGAAATGCAGTCGGTGTATTCTATAACCCCAGCCTACTGGGCTATCAACGTTATAGATAATAATCAAGAGTGAGTAAAGAAATACAAGGAAAGGAATGGCACCCTCCTCTATACCTCAGCGTTGTAGCTATTGAAAAGGTAACATTAGGATCGCCCTCAACAACGGTCGGCCAACAATTTAACTAGGCCGAATACTTAAGCAAGGTTGAAGAACCCAGCCTTAACAACAAAATAGATTCATGTCTTTCCAAAGGGTATTAGCATGAAGTTAAACATGATTAGCCGCGCTCATGATTTGAATTTAGGTCTTCGAATACATTTTAGAAAACGGCGACTACTACGCCATGCGCGTCCCTCTATTTATAAGCGATAATGTATATAAACTGAATAGTTAGTCTTTTGATGATGATGGAGCTAACAATCTGTTTAGCAAATTCACTTTAAGATAAAACATCTCTCTCTCTCTCTCTCTCTCTCTCGCTCTCTCTGTCTGTCTCTCTCTCTCTTTGTACATTCTGATTTGGTTTTTTTCTTTATTTTTTGGAGGGGGTTGTCAGTAAAATGAATGCTTAATGGTCTTAGAAAGAGTATCAGAAAGAAATATCCATGAATATTCGAGCTCCTTTATTCGTATTTTTGTCCTTTTGTTTTTTTTTTTTGTTTGTTTTGTTTTGTTTTGTTTTGTTTTTAATCTTTCTATCTCGTTACTCGTCACTTCAATTCTATTTCTAAAAAGAGCATATTTAATTGCACTAGTTGAAGTACACGTCTACATAGGGTAGAGGAGTAAAACTTGAATTGCAACCGGTTGTAATGAATTCTGTATTAATTGAATTGTCAGTCTATTCGGGAGTGATGAGGTCATTTCAATTCTATTTCTAAAAAATGTGTATTGAATCGCACTAGTTGAGGTACTCGTCAACATAGGGTAGAGGAGCAAATCTCGGATTGCGACCGGTTGTAATAATGCAATGTGTATTTAATGAATTGTCAGTCTATTCGAGGTTGATGAGGTCATTTCATTTCTATTTCTAAAAAAAAAAAAACATATAAAATCGCACTAGTTGAGGTACTCGTCAACATAGGGTAGAGGTGCAAATCTTGGATTGCAACCGGTTGTAATTATGAATTGTGTATTTATTGAATTGTCGGTCTATCCATGGTTGATGAGGTCATTTCAATTCTATTTCTAAAAAAAAAATCAAATTGTACTAGTTGAGGTACTCGTCAACATAGGGTAGAGGAGCAAATCTCGGATTGTAACCGGTTGTAATAATGAATTGTGTATTTATTGAATTGTCAGTCTATTCGAGGTTGATGAGGTTACAATCTTTTGAGTAAAGAAAAGTCAAGATGAAAATTCTTATTTCTCTTTTTTCTTCCATTTTTTTCTTTTTTTGTTTTTGTAAATTCCAATCTTTTGTTTACTTCTTTTTCTTTTTTTTTTTTGTGTCAGCCAGTTTCTGATATCATCCTGCGACACTTGCATAAACAGATTCAATGCTTCCCGTTTGCAGTGTCTTCCTTTGCTAAGATAGAGTGTTTGTTTTGTCTTGATTCTTTGTGTTAGTCTCTCCAAAAGTTAGTTCCATTGTGTGTAGAGAATATCTCGCGCCAGGTAATTGCTTTTCGTTTTCCTGCCAGCAATGTTCTAAATCAACAAACTCATATGAGACAGCATCTCGTTATCGACGGTCGGGCTTCTCCTGCTGAAAAGAATATTTAACATTGGAAATCCTGAATCACGCAATGGAGATTTGAGCCGCGAGGCTTTTTAAATAAATACTAGCTGAAATACTCGTTTACATAGGGTGGAAAATCACGACTCGGATTGCAGCTATTTTGATGGGTAAAACGAATGCTTAACCTTTAAAGAGAGGGCAAAACTTACAACTCAGGTAGCAGAAAAATGTTCGAAATTCTTTAATACTTTACTTTCAATTTTTGCTTGTTGTTTTTTGCTTTTTGTTTTTTGTTTGTTTCATCTTTCAATTTTTGTCCTCATCTCTTTAATTCCATCTTCCAAAATATCTTTTAATTGTACTAGTCAAAGTATTCGTCTTTATAGGTAAGAGAGCAAAACTTGGATCGGAGCTGGTTTTGATGCGAATAAAATGATTCATCAGACAAACATTCTCTATATGGCTTGAAACAATGAAAATTAACGTTGTCTAAATTACATGAACACGAACTACAGCCATTTGAAAGGGCTTGAACTCCTGTGTCTTTTGGGCGACTTCTACATTTTATTCGATTCAAATTAACGTTCTCTTATTCATAAAACAAAAAGAAACTTTTTCAAGTCATACGCGCTTTCTTTCTTTGTTTGGTGATTGTTTTTTTTCTTTTTATTTTATGTTTAATTGCAAATCAACCCTGATGGGCTATTTAAAGCCAAATCATGTTCTTTAATATGATTTCATGTTGGTGGCCATAATTTCATAAGTTTTAATAAAATAGTAGAAATAATTTTCTTTAACAATGTCTCTCAAGACGGTTGACTCTCAGCCACCACCTTCAAACAAGTTAAGATAAAAATGGTTGGATGTTTATCATAAGAACAGTTTGAAGAATACGGTAAGGACTTAATCGTATAGGTCCTCAGGTGGTATAATGGTTAGCAAGCTACACTAGCAGACCTTCATGAATGAGTTCGATTCTCATTGGGTGCTCCATTCATGCGGCTTTGAGCCGTATCTAAGCAAGTGTAGGTCCTTGGACTTGACCTGATAATTGTTCGTATAAGGCATTTCCGGCCGCCTGTCTCGCCTAAGTGAGGCTGGAAACGGAGTGTTGCGGGTCACGTCACCTTCTAGTGCTCAGGTCACGGAGCGCTCAGCCACAAGGATCCCGAC
Organism: Sepioteuthis lessoniana; assembly: GCA_963585895.1. Taxonomy (NCBI): domain Eukaryota; kingdom Metazoa; phylum Mollusca; class Cephalopoda; order Myopsida; family Loliginidae; genus Sepioteuthis; species Sepioteuthis lessoniana. The sequence continues at coordinate 18,843,026 of OY757927.1, read as the reverse complement.
ATCAGGCATTATGGTCATCACCTTGGCCAACACGTGATATTATTTCATATGTGTTTGATGGGTGTTACCCCTCAGCAGACACGCAGTAAGCTTATTATACGGCCCTCACCGACAGGGCACATCTTTCTTCATCTTTTTCAACTATCACACACACACACACACACACACATACACACACACACACACACATATATATATGCGTGTGTGTGTGTGTGTGTGTTACATGCTTGATCAAAATAGCACTCCAAAGAAAATATGTTATTTTAGGGGATATATATATATATATATATTAAATATTTTATCCCCTAAAATAACATATTTTCTTTGGAGTGCTATTTTGATCAAGCATGTAACATTTTATTTCGATTGGAGCTTTTTGTCCTAATCATTATCATCAAGTTGTACTGATTAACGCATTCCCTTGGCGCCCTCTTGCCATCCGGCCCTATCACGTATCACTCTTGGCAGGTCTTCTACGCTGCATCCAGTATCCACGCGGAGCTGATGTATCATAACTATGTTAGCATTCCAGCACTGATGTATCACTTATTAAATCCTCCTTGTTTCTCCAGCAGTGGCCTGCATGTTTTGCTGGTCTTGAATGGATGGTTTGTGAGAAGGGAGATAAGTGGCCGTACAACTGGTATTTTATGAGAAACTGCTTTGTAGACTTAATCCATATTTACCAACCCCTCCGCTCGGGCAGGGTATGACACAAGATCAATTTTTAAGCGGAGTTTATCAGGTTTGAATTCAGACTGTTCCTTCTCCTAGACTAGTTGCCTCACCAAGGCTAAAGAACCTAGTCTGCCCTACTATTTACCCATAGCTGGAGGGAGAATAATTGGATTCATACTTTTCCCAAGGGTATTAGTGCTATGTGAAATGCTATCAGCCTCTCCAGGATTTGAACTCGTGGCACCGTGTCCATTTCCTACGACGATAACCATTACACCACGAGCAACTCCTACTTTGCAGACTTAATCAGAATAGCATACATCATTCTTGGGCAGTTTCCATCAATCTTTTTCTCCAAGCGTTTTGTTAAAGTCAATGAAGTGCAACCATATCATAGTACTGACATTGCTACTGCTTGGAAAAATTCTCGTTTCATTGTATTTGAGAGATAAGATTTCCACATGATTGATAGCCAGTCTATATCAGTCCATTTATTTCCTATACGTATATTGCCATCTCATTCTGTAGATTAGATTCTGCTGCCGAGGTATGTAATTTGGGAAAGTGGTACGTAATTATTGTGTATTTTCATTTTGAAAAACTAACAAATTTTTGAAAATTAAATACTTATTTTTTGATAAAATTCTTCATTGATGTTTTCTTTGTTTTATTATTTATTTATTTATTGCTTGAAAGTTTATGTTGCGTACGCTTAGTTGAATATAAATAATCTGAAATCTTACTTTGGTTGAAATAAACATGGAAACTAAAATGAGGACAGAGGTCTGTGGTGTAGTGGCTAGCGTTCTGGATTGTTACATCGTAGTAAACGATTCGAAGTCCAGTCGAATTATTGCGATCACTTTCAGACTAATACCCTTGGGGAAGGCATGAAACCGCTTTATCTCTCAGATGTATGCAGTTAACAGGTTTGAATTCAGAGTTTTCTTTCTTATAAATTTGTTGCTTAACCAAGACAAAATAATCTAGTCTGCCCTACTATTTACTCATAGCTGGAGCGTGAATAGTTGGATTAATACTTTTCCGAAGTGTGATGTGAAGTGCGATCAGCTTCGTCCATGATTTGAACTCGTGTCGCCGGTTCCATTCCCTACAATGATATTCATTACACCTCTGGCACCAGCTATATGTTAAATTATACCAATGCTCTTCTTCAGGGATGGTTTTAGCATTAAATAAACAACGAAAGTGGTTATGCAATAAAACAAAGAAACCATATTATATATATATATATATATAATGGACGTTTATATATTTTTCGTTATATACATTTTATTTGATTTATCTCGTCAAGCATCCATCGCTGTATGAACAATTGTCATGATATCAAAGTCCTACAGAAGGTTATTAAAACCGAAACGTTTAGCGTTGGCTTTACATCAAAATAAATTTATCTAATTAGGATTATTCTGTTTTTCACCTTTCTTCATACTGTTAGATTCAAATCCATATTTTATCATCATCATCTTGTCTTGCCATCAGCACGGATATCCCTGACCCTTTCTCGCCACCACTCCTTATCGTTCATCACTTCTTGCAGGTCCTCAGGGCTACACCCCGTATCCTCAATGAGCAACTGAATGTACGTTCAAGGTGGTCACCCTGCTTTCGCTTGGCCATGTGAAGGGGTCCATTGTAGTACATCACTTCGTCCCTACTTCTCCAGCAGTGTGCTGTATGTCTGGTTCGTCTAAATTAGATAGTTTTGGTGATGGGTGGTACTAGGCCGTACAACTGCTTCTCCGTGGAGTGTTGCCTCCAGGAGCTGTTCAGTATTGCTAGCAGCATGCTTGTGTAGTTATCGTCAAACTTTTTCTCAGTTAGCAACCATGTAGTGCATCCATATAGCAGTATCGAAACGATCGCTGCCTGGAAGAAACTGCGTTTCATTGTATCGGTCAGGTCTGACTTCCATATGACCGATAGCCTATTGATAGCTGTCCATGCCTTTGTTAGACGTATGTCGATGTCTGTCTCGGTCAATGAGACACTGCTTTCTAGGTAGGTGAACTTGTCAAATCTTTATTTACTTTCATATATAAATACATATTCCAGCTATAGGTTAAAGAGTACCTCTGCAGTTATTCTACAAGGATTGATTTGGCATTAAATAACCCACGAAAGTTGATATACCATTAAACAAAGAAACCAAACCAAATATGCAGGTTCTTCATCAGATCGTTTAACCTTCTCTCGAAGACCGGCAAACAAATTGTTTCCAATTATTCATAGACACTCAATTATATGAAATATATAAAATGTAAGTCGAACACGTACACATTCCTCAGGATGAATAGGTAATGATTGCAGGAGTCTAACCCATAAATAACATTATGAGATAAATTGTTAGTATTTTCTATTTTTGTTTTAAAATTTCATGAAATAATAACACAGAAACTTAGCAAAATAAATAAAATATAAATGAAATATTACCCTACGAGAAAAAAAAATTGAATGGAAAAATTGAAGATTTGTTTTGTAAATTTAAATAGGTTATTGGACGACATTTGTCTCTTCAACGTGAAATTCATTCAATTTTGTTTGTAAGTATTTTAGTTCATTGGTATTTCTCTCGTACGTAAATTTATTTCTCTTGTACGTAAACATATTTATCATAAGTTTAGGTATCTTATGTTGTCAGTCTTTCTCTTGTTGGCAAACGAATTTTACATGTATGTAAATGTATATATCTTTGGTTGGAGGTAATTTAGTTCATTGGTATTTCTCTCGTACGTAAATTTATTTCTCTTGTACGTAAATATATTTATCATAAGTTTAAGTATCTTAAGTTGTCAGTCTTTCTCTTGTTGGCAAACGAATTCTACATGTATGTAAATGTATATATCTTTGGTTGTAGGAATTTTAGTTCAGTGATATTTCTCTCGTACGTAAATTTATTTCTCTTGTACGTAAATATATTTATCATAAGTTTAGGTATCTTATGTTGTCAGTCTTTCTCTTGTTGGCAAACGAATTTTACATGAATGTAAATGTATATATCTTTGGTTGTAGGTATTTTAGTTCGGAGGGAGTTCTCATTTTTGCAAGTATATTTCTCTTGTAGAAAATTGTATTTATCGCGTGTTGAAGTTATCCTACGTCGTTGATATTTTGTGAGCAAAAGGGATTTCCCTCGCTGGTAAATGTATTTTGTATATTAATGCATATCTAACGTTGTAGGTGTCTACATTGTAAGTCTTTTCTTGTATGTATTCTTCCTGTGGGTAAATGTATCCATCATTGGTTGAAGGTAATTTATTTTGTATATAATACTTATTTACGTAATTACCAACCCCACCACATGAGCAGGATGCATCACAAAGTCAATTATTTTTAAGCGAAGTTTAACAGGTTTGAATTCAGAATTTTCTTCTCCTAGCCTGAAGAGATCAGTCTACCCTACAATTTTACCTATTGCTGAAGTGGTTGGTTGGTTGTTTCGTTGGTTGGTTGGGTGGTAGGTTGGTTAGATTTTATGGCATATCAATCTTTGTAGGATATTTAATACCAAATCCATTTTTATACAAATAATCAATGCAGTTTAGATGTAAGTACACAGTCTAATTGTCAAAAACATTTATTTTTCAGGCTATTTTTCAAGCTATTTTTCAAGCTATTTAATTTTTCAAACAGTTCTAATTCAGATAAATCCGTTCAGCTTAAGTACGCAGTTTAGTCCTATTTAATTCCAGTTTTATACAAATAATCCGCTTTATTTCAAACAATTCAGTTTAGCCGGCGTGCACAGCAATTCAGTTCATTCAAACAGTTCTAATTCAAACAATTCAGTTTAGTATAAGTATAGATTTTCTTTACACACAGTTCAATGTTAAAACATTACTAAACAATTCCTGTTAACAAAAGTACAGTTTCAATATCAAAAACAGTTCCATTTAAAAAAATTCAGTTTACCATAAGAACACAGTCTAATTGTCAAAAACATTTCTATTTCAAGCTGTTCAGGTTAGTCAAACCGTTCTAATTCAAACAATTCAGTTTAGCATGAGTATGCAGTTTATTTCTATTTAACCCATAGATACGGCCCTTATCATGTGCTACCATTCCGGGCCTGAGTTGAATAGGGAGCAATGGCAATGAAAGGGTGCTCCGCATTCTCTAAAAAGCCTCATCATCACTGGAACCTCACTAGTAGATTTTTTCGTGGCATATCAGGACATTCATTGGGGCGGGGTCTTACCCCCTTGCAGAGATGCAGTCGGTGTATTCTACAGATCTAGCCGACTGGACAACTATTGCTGGAGGGAGAATAGTTGGACTCATACCTTTCCCAAGGGTATTAGCTGAATGGGACTGCAAACAGTCTCGCTAAAGGATTTGAACTCAGTTCCCCATGTTCATTTCCTACAATGATATCCTTTATACCCTTACCAAGCCCTACAATTCTCACATTAGTAGTAATTTACTAAGCTTTTTGCATAGATGTGGGAAAATTCCGAATGAATGGGACTCCCAATGAGATAAAAACTCACTGTCGGTTTGGTTTCTTTGTTTTAATGGCATATCAAACTTTTGTAGGTTATTTAATTCCAAATGCATTCTCCTAGAAGACTAGTAGTGGTGCTATTTACCCCATAGCTCGGAGGATAAAGGGGTTCATACCTTTCCCAAGGGTATTTGCCCGAAAGGGAACGTAATAGCGCGACTGGGGTACGTACTCACTTTGTTCGATTTCGCAGTCTATCGTTTTAACCGTTACCATATTTACCAACCCCTCCGCTCGGGCAGGATATGACACAGGGTCATTTTTTAAGCGGAGTTTAACAGGTTTGAATTCAGAGTTTTCCTTCTCCTAGACTACTTGCCTCACCAAGGCTGAAGTACCCAGTCTGCCCTAGTATTTAACCATAGGGTATTAGTGCTATGTGAAATGCAATCAGTCTCGTCCAGGATTTGAACTTGTGTCGCTGTGTCCATTTCCTACGACAATAACCATTACACCACGAGGACACCCCCTCTAGAACTCACTCTTGCAGGTTTGCCATCCAAGGAAGCAATTTTTGTATAGAAATGTACTTCCTTTGTATGTAAATGTATTTCTTTTGGATGTAAATGTATGTATCTGATGTTGGAGGTATCTCACGTTGTAGGTGTTCCTTTAATTGGTAAATGTATTTCAGCTGTACCTCAATGAATTGTATCTTCATTCATAGGTAATTCTCATATCTATAAATGTATTTTTCGTTTAGGTAAATGTATTTCACTTCTATGTAAATATATTTCTCTTGTGTATAAAAGGATTTATCAAGTTGTAGGTGTCATGTTTCTCCATTTAATGGCATATCAACTCTTGTACGTTATTTAATGCCAAAGCCATTCTTCTAGAAGGACAATAATGGTACTATTTAACCCATAGATGGGAGGATAAGGGGGTTCATACCTTTCCCAAGGGTATTTGCACGAAAGTGAACGTAATAGCGCGACTGGAGTTCGAACTCGTTTACTACGATTCCGCAGTCCATCGCTTTAACCATTACACCACGAGGACGTCCCCTGGCTGTTTGACACACGCTTGTCACAGCAGATAGGTCGCAGCAAACTGGAGTAGGACGGGTCGGGCCTCCGGAACCTTTAACGCACCCGTTTTGACAACTGCCTTCAACTCTGCCAAAATCTCATTACTTGTTTTCTTATATAGAGATTTTGGAGAACAAATCGAATATTCGCGAAAGTTCGATGTCACTAGTGAAACATGTGATATTACATCTGTGATTATTTTAAAATCGTGTCTAACTTTGCAGGTCATTCTGCCCGCACGCGCTAATCTCGTGACACCTTCACTGATTGACGATAGAGCCCGTCCGTAATATTACACAAGTTCGACCTCTAGCTTCGCTATTAAATTCACTTTTGGACAAATACCCATGTGAAAGGTATTGACATTATTATCCATCCATCTATGTGTTAGATATAATCACAACTGTCCTAAAAGGATGGATCTGCCATTAAAAAACCCGAGAAGGTTGGTATGCCCTTAAATAACAAACGTATAACAAACTTAAGTACTTCTCTTGTGTGTAAATATATTTATCTTCGGTTGGAGGTATAGATGGATATAGGTATTCTCTTGTTGGCAAATGTATTTCTCTTGTAAATAAATGTTTTTCACTTATATGTAAATATATTTATCATATATCTGGAGTATGTTTTATTTTAGGCGTTTCTCTTGTTGGTAAACACATTTCTTTTAGAGGTTAACGTATTTGTTTGTATGTGAATGTAATCATCTTAGGTGGTACGTAATTTTCAATGTCCACACCGAGCCGATGTATGTATGTCCTTGATAGTCAACTATGAGAACTTTGTTTATGAGGTAACCCTTATTTCTCCATTGATCAGTCAACTGGGATTATAGAATATACTGACTACTTCTCTTTAAAGGGATAAGACTCCCCCCCCCACAACGAGAGTCCTGGATATGACGCTAGACGATTTGATGGTGCTGTTCCAGTAATGCCGGACGTTTGGGAAATTCGTTACCATCGCTCCCAGGTCCACTCTTGCCCGGAATGGTAGTACCTGATAGGGTCCGATGTATCGGTAAAATAGAACTAAATTTTGTACTAATGATAAACTGAATAGATTGAAATAGAACTGTTTAATAACAGAACTGTTTTTATATTTAACTGTGTATAAAAAATAAAAGACTATACTAATACTAAATTGATTTGTTTGAAATAGAACTGTCTTTTGACACTATAACTGTGCACTTATGCTAAAAAGAATTAAGCTAAACTCAGTTGATTGAAATAGGAGTGTTCTGATATTTATGCTAAACTGAATTATTTGAAATAGAACTGTTTTTGATATTTAACTGTGTATAAATAAAAGACTTTACTAATACTAAATTGATTTGTTTGAAATAGAACTGTCTTTTGACACTATAACTGTGCACTTATGCTAAATAGAATTAAGCTAAACTCAGTTGCTTGAAATAGGAGTGTTCTGATATTTATGCTAAACTGAATTATTTGAAATAGAACTGTTTTTTTAACTGTGTTTCAACAAAAAAAATACTTAAACTAAACTGAGTCGTTTGAAATATAATTCGGTGTTAAATGACCCGAAAAGAGTTGTTACAAAACAAACCAACCAAAATTTATTTCTCCAGCTGTGACTAGATGCAGTCACAAGAACGTATATAAATTGATGAGAATTATGATGATTATGATTAGGAGGTTCCCGTGGTGTAATGGTTATCGTCGTAGGAAATGGACACGGCGACACGAGTTCAAATCCTGGACGAGACTGATTGCATTTCACATAGCACTAATACCCTTGGGAAAGGTAGGAATCCAATTATTCTCCCTCCAGCTATGGGTAAATAGTAGGACAGACTGGTTTCTTCAGCCTTGGTTAGTTTAGGAGAAGGAAAACTCTGAATTCAAACCTATTAAACTCCGCTTAAAAATTGACCTTGTGTCATATCCTGCCCGAGCGGAGTGTAGTAAATAGGATTATGATGATTATGATAGTGTAGGTAACTTCGTTTGTTACCATTTCTCTTGTAGGTGATTTTATCTTTATTGTCGTTAAAAATGTTTCTCTTTTAGGTAAATATATTTATCTTAGGTTGTAGATATTTTAGTTTTTAGCTATTTCCCTTGTAGGTAATGTCACTTCTCTTTTAAGTAAATGCATTTCTCACGTAGGTGTGTGTATATATATATTACACTGTAGGCAACTTGTTTTTTTTACCTATTTCCCTTGTAGGTAAATATATTTCACTAGCAAATAAATGCAATTATAATAGGGAGTGTATATTTCAGATTGTATCTCTCTCTCTCTCTCTCTCTCTCTCTCTCTCGTAAGTAAATGAGTTTCTTTTGTTGATAAATGTATTTGTCTTACATGTAAAGTTAATTAAATTAGGTTGTAGGTATCTTAGTTTATAGCAATTTCTCTTGTAGGTAAATATATTTCCGAAGTAGGTAAATGTGTTTCTTTAGTCGGTAAATGTTTTTTTGCCGAAAAGGTAAATGTATTTATTATTTGAAGTAGATGTGTCAGGTTGTTGTGTTCTGGTTAGTGAACACAAGTAGTAGTAATAATAATACAAATCACTATATGTGAGGGAAATATTTATATTTACAGGAAAGAGTATTTACAGGAAAGAGACTGTTAGTAAATAGAACATAGTATTAGTGATAGAGTAATGATATACTTCAACAATAGGAACGGCTCGTCTGGTCTTACTCGTAAGCTTATTTTATTTCTTGTATGTGATACAAGAAGGCACGAGGCCTTATGGTTTTTGGGGGAGGGGAAGGGAGCGGTCTTGCTTTAACTATAATTTCTAAGGGAACCTAGCTAGCCACATTCGCCGACCCATTCAACAATACAATATATAATCACTCGTCCATCACCATGCACGCAGCAACCACCAAAATACCACCTTTTTTCTATGAAAAAGTCCTACTTAAAACCCGAAAGTGATGCATGATTTTATTTACAATGTATGATTTTTTACAATGGATATGATGGGAATGGGAGAAAAAACCCCGAAAAACATATATACACGAAAAACAAGGAAAAAATCCGCCGTTTTGTTTCCCTCCCATCCCCCCGTCTATAAAATTGGAGGCCTACTGTTTTCCGGGTCGAAATAAACCGGAAACAAGCCGGAACTACCCTAGGTGGAGCGGGAATCCTAATCTACAGAGATAAAAGAAATAAAGGGTCGGGCGTGGTATGGGTCGATAGAAGTAGGTAATATGATTTTTTACATATGAATATTCAAGATCTTCAATAAAAGCGGGCTGGGATTCGGGTTGAGGTACAAAAAATAATAGGGAGGGGGAAGATCTTGAGAAACTAACGACTAGATGACGGGGACAATAACACACAACATACTGCTAACAAGGTTACAAGGGGGAAAAACAATTCTACTTACCAGGGATGGGGTCCCTAAGGACCCGTACCGTAGACGCCATGGGCCGGCAGAGGAGGGAAGGATGACTCCAACGTTGCCCCCTTTCGTACGACCAGGCTCGCTGCAGTCACCCACCTTTTGCTGAATGTTATGCGATCCAAGCGTTTCTTATCGCATCTGATTTTGACCCTCAGCTGATGCCGAAAATACAAAACCACATCACGATGAGAAAAGTTTGCATCGTCATACAATCCCTTGTTTCGCGTCGTCCAAATCACCATTCGGGCTACAGCTAGGATCGCGAGAAACACCACTGCTTCTCACCATGAAACGGAGGAAGAACGTTGTCTACGGCGTAACCAACGTCGAGCAGCACAAGCTTTTTGGGTTCGATGCGAGCCGTCCACTCCCCGACGTGATCCCAAAACGGGCGGACTCGCTCGCAGTAGTAGAAGGCGTGCTCAGCAATTTCTTCAAACCCACTGCTGCAGCGAGAGAATCAGGCATGTCTGCTAGGCCCGCTTTGTAGTTCAAGTCGCGAAGGGGCAACGCATTCCGTGCAAGTCGCCAGGTGAGCGAGAACTCGGAGTTGTTCAAGAAGCTCGATCCTGGCGCCCAATTCCAGTCGGAGCAGATCTCCCCCGCCGTCCAGCCGCGCCGCTCGCTGAGAGGATCAGAAGCGGAACCCACCACTAGCTCCCGATACAGCTCCTTCCGAGGCCATGAAAGGTCACTGGATCCAAGAAGGTTACGAAGGGCCTTTCGGCACTCGCGGACAAACAGTGCTTCGCCCAGAGGCCTACGTCGACCTTCAGCCTTTGGGTCTGAGTTGAGGCGAGGAAAAGTCCGACTCGCCTTTCGTCTCCACACTGAGTCCCCCGTCAAGACACGGCCCAGATATGCAAGTCTTTCAGCAAGCCAGTGGCTCTCCAGATCAGGCATACCCAGACCCCCGTTGCGAGTACGTTGGATACAGACCTGCCTACGGACCATCGGCCTTGCACCTCCCCAGAGCAATCTGGAGAGGGATCGTTGCAGTGCCAACCGATGTGCCTTAGGCAGAGGAAGTACAGCCAATCGGTAAAGGATCAAGGGGAGGACGTACGCGCGCACGCCTCCGCCCTGCCCTTTAAGGACAACCTCCTAGAAAGCCAGATTCCCACCTGAGCATTCACCTTAGCATGTACTTCTGACCAATTTCGCTCCAGTTGGAGGTCGGGCCCAAACCACACCCCGAGGATGCGGATTGGTCCGTCACTCCAGCGGAGGGGCCCTGGAAGAGTATTGCTACCCCTCCAAGCACCGAGCCGCAAACCTTCGCTTTTGTCAAAATTGTCCTTGGCCCCTGCAATCCGTTAATACTCAACAACCGCCTCTTTCACAGCCTCTATATCCTGGCGGCGGGATACAAAGACTGTGCCGTCATCAGCGAACGCGGAAACTTGTCCCGTCATCCCTAAGCCTGCGTAGGAGGGGCTCCAACGCGAGGACACAGAGAAGAGGAGACAGAGGGCAGCCTTGCCGGACCGAACGCTCGATCGCGATCACCCCCGAACGCCTTCCGTTCACCTGCACCACTGCCTGAGGGTTGTGGTACATCATGCTAATCCATCTGCGGAACTCCGGTTTGAACCCGGCAGTCTCCAAAACAGACGCCAAGAACCGATGGTCTACCCTATCGAAGGCCTTGGACTGATCTAAACTGATCAGCGCGGCTTCGGTGTCGTCTTTTATCCCCTCTAGGACCTCGCGAATCAAGTGCAGGTTGTCCTGGATCGATCTTCCCTTCACAGCAAAGGTCTGCTCGGGGCTGATCAGATCGCTAATGACAAGCTGTAAACGGTTCGCTAAGACCCGGGCCAAAATCTTTAACTCTGTGTTAAGCAGAGTTATGGGCCTGTAGTCGTCTAAACCCTCCCAAACATGCCTGCCACCTTTCTTCAGCAATGTGATCACACCCTTGGTAACGCTACCAGGGACGACCCTGGTTGAACATATCCGTCAGAATAGGTACAAACATGTGCGACATCCTCACGTACACTTCGTAGGGCAAACCATCTAGTCCCGGAGACTTGTTGAGGCCGACCTGCTTCAACACATCACGGACTTCGCATTCAGTAACCACACCCTCGCAGCCAGCCGCTTCAGCCGCCCCAAGACGGGGGAAGTCGGTGAGATAGCTACGAAACTCCCGGAGCGGGAGATCAGTGCAGCGGGCAAAGCGATCCCGAAAGTGCGCCCGAAAGGCGTCACGTATCTCACGACCCGATCGCAGCAGACGCCCGTCCGGAGTCTTGACAGATGCGATGTACCGATCGGGGAACCTTCGCACTTCTTCTTCACGCGCAGTCGCGTTCGATTTCACAGCTTCGTTGAGAACTCTCTTTAGCCTAGATCTAACTACTGATCCCTTGTAGCGCTCGCTACTCTCACGCTCAAGGTCCCTCCTAGCTAGCTCTACACCTAGGGAGTCCCCCCCCAGCCACCGCCCGGGAAAGTCTATCATCTATAGATTTCGCCTCCACGGTCCTATCTAAGTTGAGCTGTCGACCGTATTTGGTGGCGAAATCTCTAATCCTATGCTTAAGAGAAACCCACCACCTGTTCCCGGTAACCGCCCCCACTAACGCCTGCTGAATTAAGGATTCTAGCCGATCCCGGAAGTCCCGTATCTCCAGTAAGGAGGTATTGAACTTCCAGTAGCCGGCCAGACTAGGCCTATTTGCTAATCGCAGACTGACTCTAATAAGTTTATGGTCAGTCCACGCTATCAAGTGGAACGTGGGACAACTAACAAAATCAATGTCAGCTCTTCTCACTAACACTCTGTCCAAGTAGGAACCTACTTTGGCAGAGGGCGATCTATCTTGCCACGTCCACATCTCCCGCCCTGGGTGATCCAGACGAAACCTGTCGACGAGGCCGTGACGAGTCACGAAGCCGACAAGGCTGCTTTCACACCTTCCCAATCTGTTAGCTCCCCGCCCGACCTTATCTATCTTGGAATCAAGGATCGCATTCCAATCACCCATTAAGACTAGCCGCTTCGTATCGTCCAGGAACGGCGCCAACCGACGAAAAAAGGAAACCCTCTCCGCAGCGATATTGGACGCATAAACCGCAACCAGACGAAACTTGAAACTTTTCACGGCAACATCGGCCACAACCAACCGGCCCCCGTCACCTGCAAAAACAACGTCAACATCAGCATCAAGGCTGCGTCCAACTAGCAAAGAGACCCCAGCGCTGGTGCGGCTGCCATATGCTGAGAAAACGTTAAAATCGCTTTCCTCACCCGACAGTCGGCACTGCAAGTGAAATGAGTCTCCTGCACTGCAGCAACATCTACTCCGAGTTCTTGAGTTCAGCAAGCAAGCGCGTACACTTGCTTGAATCCCTCATTCCCATCACATTCAAACTGGCAAGGTTTAAAGTCATCAGTCCCACTTACCTTACTCAGTGTCGACTATGGGCCGGAAATCCTTCGGGGTGAGGATGCCGACGGCCTGACGCAGGGAACCGGTGCCGAGCTCAGTGCTAACTCGGTCGTCCCTGGTAATTCCCCGGATATCCATGGGGTGCCTCAACTTTAGTGACCTATAAAATGATGGGTGAACTAAAATCGGGACCCTGTCCGAACAAAAAGGAAGCATTTTTTTGAGGGAGGAATGCTCCAATTCCGCCAGCCTCAAATCCGCACAGCTGGCTTCCTGAATGAAGCGCCACAGCTCCCTTGTGCGGTTACCAGCTGTGCGAACAAAGGTGGTCACCTTGGCTGCATCCCTAAACAAATACGGGTTTGATATATTTTTTTCATTTATGGATTTGAATGAAAATAATGGCTTTAAGAGTGTCTTTAATTGATGATCTGTGATTTTTTATGGGTCTGGTTCTGTACAAAGGGTGATTCCAATTAATGGTTTTCTTATTTGATTTGTTTCGGAATGGGTCCTTGTATGTGTTGATGATGATGACGGTGATGGTCCAATTCTGTTTACGGATCTAGATCGGGAGAAAATTTTGGGCGTGGTGATCGGAGAAAGAGAAGGAAGAGTTGGTAGGAGGGGGGTTCTTTTGGTGTATGTTGAGCTGGGGAGTGGGGAATATGTGCTGGGCGTTGTGGGTTATTTTGTATGATTGGCGTTGGTCTTGGAGTTTTTTCTGTTGGTTTCTGGGGTTGAATGGGCAGGGGTTGTGGTTTTTGTTTCTCCGGTTATGGTTGTTGTTTCTTTGGTTTCGGTGTTGTTGGTAAGTTTTTACATTGATTCTTTTCCCCATCTTTGTCAGAATCCCCACTGTCTCTTCTCCTTTTTAAGTTGAACGTTGTTTCCATTTCTTGTTGATTTTTTGTTTTCTTTTTATTTGGTGTCTGTGTTGTCGCTGGTGCTGCTGCTATTGTAGTAGTAATAGTAGTTGTTGGTTTCGTTGGAGATGATTTCTTTTTATTCCCTTTTACTAGGGTCCACCCTTCTTCCTTTTCGGGTTGGACCCCTGTTTCCGGGTTTGAATTTGTCGATGGTGTAGCTGTTGTTGTGGTCGTTGTTGTCGTTGTCTTGGCGTTTATGGTATCAGACGTTGTGCTGGTTGTTTTGGGTCTAGTGATGGTGGTCTTTTGAGGGCAGGACCTCGAGAAATGTCCTAGCTTTTTACAGTTCCAACAAAGAGGTTTCCTGCCCTCAACGACCACCATCATCGTTGTGTCCCTGTATGTAATTGTATGAGGGATTGAGTGGAACCCTCCCCTATCTAGGATCATAGTAAAGACATAGTCACCGTAAGCGGTTCCATGCGCCGATGTAATGAGTGTGTATTCTTCCACGCCGCCTTAAATACTGAGATAGGCGGCGAGGACATCTCCATTTAGCTGCATTGAAGCATTGCAAACGGTGACTTTTATATGTCTTTTTCCTAGATATTCCGGTTGAAGCCGGAAGTACTTCGTGTTGATGTTGTTAGTAGCTAGCTTTTTAGCTAGCTCTTCTGTAGGTAACAAGACATCCCAGTTTGCAAAACTTCTTCTGCAGATGTATTTCCCTGGGATGCCTGTACTTTTTAAGGTCTCTTCAAACTTTTTCCTTGTTTAAGCTTGCAAGTCTCCTGGTCTTTATGTCGGTTACTACAAACGATAGTGTCTTTGGTTCAACTGCCTGTACCAATTCTGGTATCGGCAAAATTTCATTTTCTCTAAAGTACTTAGCGTACTTGTTTACTCTATCACTTTCATAATCCGACGGTTTCTTTTTTTGTTTTTGTATCTGCGTCGACCAGGAGACTGCATTTGTCGGTGTAGTTTGTCCGGGTGGAATAGTTGAAGACAATGATAAGTCTTCCGGCTTCGGGGAGGGTTCAATGTCGATGAAAATGTCTTGAGTTATCGGTAAATGAGTCGTTGGATTTTGAGATGGCTTCCGAGATGGTTCCCCCATAGTTGCGTTTTTAAAAGGGCAACAAGGGGGAATGGTGTTTGAAATGCGAATGGACTACAATAAATACAATGAATCGTTGAGTGAAAATATGACGGTCGTTTTGTTGTTTTTTTTTTTAAAGTAAAACAGTAAAATCGAGGTTTGACCCTTTTCTCAAACAAGTAACAATAACAATTTGTTTGAGGGAGGTCACGTAGCTGTAACAATAATAATACAATAACAACAGGTTTCAACAATAATAATTACTTACTTTTCCGTAGAATAACGTAAAAAAATCCAAAAAATGACGTGTGGGCTTATCGCCAGACTAATCTCCACTACTGCCACAATGGCAGATGGAACAGCTCATTATGCTGAAAAGGTAGGTGATACCCAACACAGGTTGTAGGTTTTTCTCCTGTAAACCAATGTATTTCTCTTATAAATGGATGTATTTATCTTGCGTGTAAATATAATTATTTTGGGTTTTTAGCAGTTTGTATAGTATGTAAATGAATTTATCTTGTAGGTAAATATAATTTTCTTGGATGTAAATGTATTTATCTTCTAGGTAAGAATACTTCTCTAGCAGAAAAATATATTTCTCTTGCAAGTAAATTTACATATCGTATGTGGTGTATATCTTAGTTTGTATTTTTCTTGTATGTAAATGTATTTCTCTTGTTGATAAATGTATTTCTCTTGGAGGGAAATGTATTTATCTTATTTGACGGAATATGTAGTAAACATTTTAAGTTGGTTTTTTAATTTATGACAAGGCTAACATATACGGTTTAAAAGAAGATCAGAATTATCACAACCATGAATTATTGTAAAAACTATCAACAAAACAATCGATTATTCTTTAAAAAAAAAGAAAAGAAAAAAGTTATTGAAGATATAAGGCAGAAAGGAAAAATAAACATCATTATTAATTTTCAAACTAAATATTTGTCGATGTATACAACAGTCTACATAAAAGAATATTGTGTTAGATTGGGAGAATCGGTTGTTGTGGTGACACAGTTCATGTAAAATCCGGATTCGGAAAAAAATAAGCAAAAAAAAAAAAAACAGAAAAGAATATTGTGTTAGATTGGGAGAATCGGTTGTTGTGGTGACACAGTTCATGTAAAATCCGAATTCGGAAAAAATAAGCAAAAAAACAGAAAAGATGTATGTTTATAGTTTTGGAAAAAATATCAAATGAAAACTATTCATGAATTTCATCCGATAAAAATTTAGGAAAAAATGTGAAAAAAAAATTCTGGAAAAAAGTGTGTACGTAGTTTTGTCAGTATTTCTATTTAGATAAATGTTTAGTTTTTTTTTTCCAAATCAGTATCTGTTGAAGCACGTAAACAAGCGAAATATTAAATGGATAAATAAATAAACCACAAAATTTTATTTTTCACCTCATATATCTTCGATTCACTCGAATTTATATATATATATATATATATATCCACACGGGAAATATGTCGTGAGTATATATATATATATATATATATATGTGTGTGTGTGTGTGTGTGTGTGTGTGTGTGTGTGTGTGTGTGTGTGTGTGTGTGTTTGCTTTGGTTTAGTTATATGGCACATCAACAATTGTAAGTCATTATGGCCAAATCCATGCATATGAACAGTTCTATTTCAAACAAGTCAGTTTAGCATAAGCACACAGTTTCAATGCCAAAACAGTTCTATTTCAAACAATTCAATTTAGCATAAGTACACTGTTTAGTTTTATTCGACCGATAGATAGGACCCTATCAAGCGCTACCACACTAGGGTAGATTGAACCTGTGACCAATAGTAATAAAGGGGTACTCCGCATTCCACAAAGCTCCAGCATTACTGGAGCCTCACCATTAGATTGTTTAGTGTCATACCCAAGATACTCGTTGGGGAGGGATTCTTACCCCTCTGTAGGGTTGCTGTCAGTTGATTCTGCAGCCCCAGCCGACTTGGCAATATATATATATATATATATATATGTGTGTGTGTGTGTGTGTGTGTGTGTGCATCTGTGTTTGTGTATGTGTGTGTGTGTGTGTGTGAAAAAGAGGGGGAAATACGTGTAGAGGAAAGCATCCGATGTTTGATTGCTAACATGCTGGACTGCGTGTAAGCGAGTTCAAACTAGACTCTCGCTATTACGGTCAGTTTTGATCTTATACTTTTGGGAAAGATATAAATACCATATTCTCTCCAGCTACGGGTCAAATAATACCTCTACTTTTCTTCTTCAAGCACGGGCATCTACTTTTGTTAACCCACGAAGGTTGATATGTCATTAAACAACGTGAGCAAATCAATAGAAAATGCAAGAAAATTTGCATAAAAATGATCAGTGCATGAGAAGTTCTAAAACCTAAAATATCAAAATTGCGCTTTCGTTGTGTCAGTGACCTCAACTTCAGTCTTTCTGTCTGATGATTGTGCGTTTCTAATGAATGAAACAGGGATGTCCTCATGGCGAATTCGCAAAAGAGCTTCAGATTTTGTGAGTTCGAATGTCAATGGCGCTATTACACTAATTTCGGGCTTGTACTCAAGGGAAAGGCATGAACTGCTTTACCCCTCTAGTTATGGGTTATATAGTATCACTGCTGTTCTACAAGCATGGTTTTTAGTATGATATAACCCATGAAGGTTGATATGCCATTTAAACAAAATAAATTAACCATCGGAGACACAGACTAAACAAGAACATATTTTTTGTACTTCAGGTTATATATATATATATATATATATATATATATATATATTGTCATCCACAGACAGACTGTTTCGTTGTATCACAACTCTTCAGTGTGGCTAAACACGTAAGACGCTTGAAGCTGGGATCGAAGCCTGCCCAACTTCACGTTAGACTTAGTATCAGAACGCTCGGCCAACAAACGTACCACATCGGCTTAGGGAATTATAAGGTGTTATGTAGCAACATCGGCAGCTGCGTTCGTTTGTTTACATTTTATACCTTACCGGATACCAGAGTGCTCAATTCGTTCGAAGTGCTTTGCATTATGCGAGCAGCAGCCGAGGGAGAGCATATATATTGTCATCCACAGATAGACCCTTTCGTTGTATCACAACTCTTTAGTGTGGCTCGACACGTAGGACGCTTGAAGCATGGATCGAAACCCGCCCAACTTTAAGTTAGACTTAGTATCAGACCATATATATATATATATATACTTCTTTAAGAAAAAACAACGAAACCGGTCACATGGTACATTGAGCTCTTTACCAGGAAAATTTTAAATATTCATTCATGAATAATTTCTTGTCCTGATGGAATTACTCCCAACTCCGGTTTAACTGGACCAAGAATACTATATATATATATATATATATATATATATATATATATATATATATATATATATTACAGATTCAGAATTATCCCGAAGATTCGTTGTAATATACCACGATACAAAAATATACGACCAAGATACGAACACGTGAAGTAGACATAGAATGTTCGTTATGCATCGGAATCCGAAAAGCACGAAATTGGTTCAGGTACAAAATTTTATTTACCTTTTTGAGTTTAAGGTTTTTCGATATGAGGAGAGAGAGACACAATTTCTTTTTATCCTGACTTTTCCATCGGACTCCACCAAGTGTTTTCCCCGCCGCAAACCACTGGTCTGGCCTCAGCGAGCTCCGAAAATCAGCTTTCTTCGTCCAAGCCCAAATCTCAACTCACTGCTTTTTTTTTAAATCCCCAAATCCTCAGCTCGCCACTTCCGGGCATGACGTCTTTTACGTCCCCGGTCTCATTTTCCTATCTGGGGTTTTTATTGTGACATCTGTGATTGTCACATCTGCCCCGCGCGCGCGTGAACACCTGCAGTCAATATGTGCACCTAACTAACCCATGCACTAAGCCGAAAGGTTATCAGCCCAACTAAACCGAAAGGGAAGATATACAAAACGAAAAAATGATAATAATATAAATTATATAACATCGTGAGGTATACCCAGGGTAGATAGTTTCTGTCTTTTTAAGCTCTTCTACTTTTGCACTTGTGTATTGAGCACTTTTACGTATTAGCATAGGTAACTCTACTTGCCCAGTCGGCTGGGGCTGTAGAATACACCGACTGCATCTCTGCAGAGTGGTAACCCCCCCCCCACACACACACACGCACAAACGCGTGTTCGGCACAAGACACTAAACAATCTGAATATGAGGTGCCAGTGATGCTGAAACATTGCGGAATGTAGAGCACCCCCGTCATTGCTATCGCTCCCAGGTCCACTTTGGCCCGGAGTGGTAGCACCTGTTTAAGGTCCTACCTATGGGTTCATTAGAACTAAACTGCATACTTACGCTGAAATGAATTACAGGAAATAGAACTGTTTGACTAAACTGAATAGATTGAAATAGAAATGCTTTTGACAATTAAACTGCGTGTTTACATTTAAACTGTGTACTTATGCTAAGCTGAATTGTTTCAAATAGAACTCTTTTTGACATTGAAACTGTACTTAAGCCTTACTGAATTGTATAATATAGAAGTATTTTGATATTTCACTGCGTAAACCAAATCTATACTTATACTAAAGGGAATTTCTTGAATTAGAACTGTTTGATAAACTGAATAGCTTGAAATAAAAATATTCTTGGAAATTAAACTGTGCTCATGCTGAACTGAATTCGTTTAGATGGAACTGAGTATTTGTATAAAAATTGATTTGGCTTTAAATAACGTTCAAAAATCGATATGCCATAAAGCTTAATCAATCAACCGACTGAATTGTTTGAGATAGAACTGTTTGACTAAACTGAATAGCTTGAAATAGAAATATTGTGACGATTAAACTGTTTATTTATGCCAAACTGAACTACTTGAAATAGAAATGTTTTGACATAGAAAATACCTACTTATACTGAACTGAATTGTTTGAAATAGAACTGTTTTTGTCATAGAAACTCTACTTATGCTAAACTGAATTTTTTGAAGTAGAACTGTTTTGACATTTAACTATCTGCGGAAAAAATCTATCCTTATACTATCCAGTTTGAATTCGAACCGTTTGGAAGAATTGAATAGCTTGAAATAGAAATGTTTTTGATAATTAAACTATGAACTATGAACTGAAGTGTTTGAAATAGAACTGAAGGTAGAGACATAAAATCAATGTTTTTTAATTGTTATTATATTAGCTTTCAGAACGTGCAATCTTTTTCTTTAGTTTCTTGTCCCCCAAGCTGGTAAATCGTACCTATATCGTTTTTCTACAAGGATAGATTTGGCATTAAATTATCAACGAAAATTGATATGCTCTTAAACATAGAAACCGAACCAAACCATCGTATATAGTGTTTGTGTTATTCTTCTTATTATATTGTGTTCTTTTATTCCAACTAAAACAATAGACGCAATGATTTTTACTTTAATAAAGGAATTATTCAAGGACTAATCGCAGCGACCACTAAAAATAACATGTATGACTATGTTTAACTAAAAGACACCCAAATTCATTGAGAGGTTGGTTCAGGAATGAAAACATTACCATCACACCCTCTGATAACTTGCTCAGTCGGCTGGGGTTGTTGTAATTTACGAAGGTCTTTACTTCGATTTAGCACAAGGCCAAATGAATGGGGCACCCAATGAGACTCGAACTCACTCGTGTAGGTTTGCTAGTCTAACTTGCTAACCATTACACCACCAGAAGTGCCCTGGGGTTGTAGAATACACAGACTGCATGCCTGCAGAGGGATAAGACTCCCCCAAGCGAGTGTCCTGGATATGACACAAAACAAACTGATGGTGAGGGTATACTAACTTTGAGGAATGCGGAATTCCCCGCCATTGCCATAGCTCCCAGGTCAACTCTGACCCGGAGTGGTACCGCTTGAAAAGGTCCTATCTATCGGTCAAACAAAAACTGAATTGCTTGAAATAGAATTGTTTTGATATTTAAACTGTTTACTGATGCTAAAATGAATTGTTTGAAATGGAACTGTTTTTATATGCGAAACTGATTTGTTTGGAATGGAATTGTTTTTTGGTATTTAAATTGTTCTTACGCTAAACTGAATTGTTTGAAATAGAACTGTTTTGATATTTTACTGTGTTTAAAAAAACTATACGTTTACTTATATTAAACTGAATTGTTTGAACTAGAACTGTTTGACATACGGCCTTTCAACTGTATAATCAACCAAAACTGCATAGGATTGAGTACACGCAATTCTTGGTCATGTATATGTTGCGGGCTTGACTCGACAGAGATATTTTTGAAGAGTCAAGCCATATTTGAATATAGGACTACATATGGACTACGTACCTCCTGAATCTTCTCAGCTTGGCCTTTGACATAGGGTAGACAGACTGTGGTTAGTTTTCGAGTAACGTTCTCTGTCATTCGATACAGGATTTAGTGTTGAAAAGAAATAGATTATCAATGGTCAGTAATTAAGGCAGGCGTTACTCACAGTCTAGGAATTTCATATGCACTGGCCTTACCGTAGAAATCCATTCGTTGTCGGCGGGGTTGGTTTGGTTTGCTTTGTTGGATTTTATGGCCTATCAACCCTTGTTGGTTATTTAACGCCAAATCTATTTAATGCAAATAATCAGTTCTATTTCAAACAATTCAGTTTAGCATAAGTACACAGTTTAATTGTCAAAAACATTTCTATTTAAAACAATTCAAGCAATTATATATAATAATTCAGTTTAGTGTCAGTACAGCTTCAATGTCAAAAACTGTTTATATTCAAATAATTCAGTTTAGCATAAGCACGTAGTTTAAATGTAAGTATAGTTTAATTGTGAAAAACATTTCTATTTCGAGCTATTCAATTTAGTCAAGCAGTTCTAATTCAGCTAATTCAGTTTAGTATAAATGTACACCTTCCCCGGCCGCGTATTTTAGATCGATCACTGATACTGTCGATGGGTCAATCAGGACTCTTTTCTGATTGACTGGAGTTCAAACTAGCTTAGTCTTCTCTTATTCGGCTACCCAAAGCTGCCCCACTCTGACAAAACTCTGGTTCTCACTGTTTCTCTCACCGTCCCAGCGAGTTGCTGCCGATGATAATCTTGCCGTTGGTTTGCCAGTACAAAGGATATATGGATTATCGTTCTGATCGTCTTATCGTCTTTGTTCCTGTCCCATTGGTCGTTGTGTTTCACACTACCAATGATAAGGTCAATGATGATGTGCCGTGGTAAACTTGTCTGATGTAGTTGAAAAATAAGAATATCAACTCGCAAATAAACTTTTAAATGCAGGTTTAGTTACAGTAGCAGATATATAATCTTTTTCAATTATTCAATGTTGAAGCGGGTGTATAAGAAGTAGTATTGCTGGGTATGAAATGCTGGTAAGTTGAAATCGGTCTGGTGGATGGTGGGTGAGGAACGTTGTAGCCAAAAACTACAACTATGGATTCGAAACGCACCCTTCAAAATCTGGAGACGATCTATCTTTTGGGCAAACAAGCTCTTGCTTAAATAAAAAAAATTGCCGACAAAATTTCATTTGATTACTCAATATTCCATTATATCTACATCTCCCTTTCATTTTTCTTCCATCTTGACATTCACAAGTGCAAGGTCGACAATGGGCTTTGATAACTTCCAAAAGTTATAACTGCATCGTTTTTATTTTTGAGTATCTAAATTTTAATCACATACCACTTCCAACAACGCGTCAATCTGCAATTGTTTACAGGAAACGATATAATCATATCTATTTTTAACTTCAGAGAATCAAACTACGTGTTTTGCTAAATCTGTCAAACCAAACAGTGTTCAAAGAAAAAGGCACCAAATGGCTTTGTTTAAAATTACAATTTTAACCTACAACTTTAGATATGACGAAGTTTTCCGTTTATGCTTTTAATCATTCCTATGCACCAGATTGAACCTTAATTCCCAAGGACGATGCACTCATTCACCCCCACGTATCACATGACTCTCAATTACTCAATGTGACGGTGACGACCACACATATCATCTAGAACAGATTTTTAAAAAATCTTTTGTAACAAATTTTTTAAAAATTTTTTTGTAACAGATTTTCAATGAAGTATTAATCCTCCCGATGTACTTCGTTGAATAAGTGCAGATTTTGTTTGCACACAGTTAAATGTCTAAACAGTTTTATGTTAAACAATTCAGTTTCGTATAAATACAGTTTCAATGTCAAAAAACAGTTCTATTAGAAAAAAATTCTGTTTAGCATAAGCACGCATTTTAAATGTAAATGCAGTTTCCATTTAGCATGAGTACGCAATATAAATGTAAGTACAGTTTGTCAAAAACATTTCTATTTCAAGCCATTCAGTTTAGTTAAACAATCCAGTTTAGCATAAGTATGCCGTTAGTTCTATTTTACCCATAGATAGGACCCTATCAGGTGCTACCACGCCGGGCCTGAGTGGACCTGGGAGCAATGGCAATGAAGGGGTGTTCCGTATTTCCCAAAGGCCTATCAGATTGTTTAGTGTCATATACAGGACACTCATTGGGGGCGGGTCTTACTCCTCTGCAGAGGTGCAGTCAGTGTATTCTACAGCCCCCGCCGACTGGGCAATGTCGGTGGAGTGTTTGAATCCGCCAACTACATATCCAGCAATGGAAAAGTCCTTCACTCCTGTAATTATTTATTGCATACAAAACACAGCCAGTGGTGAGTTGGACTAAACCACATCCAGTGATGAGGGTCCAGTTCTGGAGTTTTAGTTGGTAGGGAGTCACTCCTTCCTTGCCATTTCTTCCAGGTCCACTCTGAAGTAAATGTACCAGTTAAGGTGTCATCTATGTATCACTGTTTACGATAATGAAGAGTTTGCTCGTTTAAAATTGTTATGAAGAGACATTTTTGTATAATTTGAGTGGTTAAACTAACTTCGATATAAAATATTCTCTGCAAGAGCTGACTTGTTGTAAAGTCTGCCATCAATAGAAATTCATTGCATATTGTGTAGAAAGGTATTGTCAGTGGTCAGGAATTACTGCTACGATTTCGGACGAAATAAGCTGATGCTTTTTATAAGGCATGTTATATCTTTGAAATAAATATAAGCTTCATTTGGATCTAAAACATAGTAACCCAACCCCTCCACCATGAGTAGGATGTAACATAACATCAATTCTTTACTGGAGTAAAGCTGAATTTAGTGTTTTTTAATTCAATTTTAAATGTCTAACCAAGGTTAAAGTACCCATCTTGCCTTACTATTCACTTATGTCTGGGACGAGAGCAGATGGATTCCTGAATTCACCAGAGAATCAGCGTGAAGTCAAATGCAAACAGACTAATCGAGGATCTGAACACTGATCTCGATTCAAATTTTCTCTGACAATAGCCGTTACACTAAGAACGCCTTCACATTTGTTTCTAATGTAACTAAAAGATCTGCTTTTTGTCTCAAAGAATATACCAGATTTTTATTCGAATGACATTTAGACTGAACTGGAAAAAATAATGAAAGAAGGTGAAATTCCGTCTAGGCACGAACCGTTCCCAACAGAGGCGACATTGTGAGTCAGACAAAAGGCTAGATCGCTTTTAATAATGTGAAAAGCGAAATTAAAAGCGCGGCGCATGCGCAGCAGACAGCGCGAACCGGAAAGTGGGCAAATAGGCGGGGAACAATTAAATCAAGACGGAAATCAACAACCTTGTTTGTACTTTCACGTTCACTTTCACTTTCACTTTCGTCGTTTTCTCACTCAACTTCTTCCTCGGTTTTTCTCACTTTCTTTACTTATTCTTTTTTCCCTCCCTTTTGGCATTTTCCCTCGTCGAATTTAATTTTCTTCTGTTTGCCGCGATGTCGTGGAGGAAATTAATCCCGCGCTTAAAATGGCCTTGGCTTGTAATTATTCTTTTACTAAATTAACATTTATCTTACTAGGTACATAAACAACTACATCGATAACAATCTTCTTTTATATAAAATTTGTTAATGAAAAACCTAATTTTCTTCTTGCAGTAATTCCTGACCACTGATAATACCTATCAACCTCATTTGGAAAGCATTTCTCTTGGTAGTTGATTGGCTGGTCTTATATATTTTTGACTTTGTCTTCGGTGACTGACTCGATAAAGTACTACCTCTGAAAGCATTATTACGCATGATAATTGCTACTTTGAACTTGTTTCATAGGGCTGGGTTATGTTTTTGTAAGAGGTTGAGTTTTGTATTTGAAAGTGGTTTAAGTAGGTTTTTTTTAAAGCGGTTGGGTGATGTTTTAGATGTTTTCGGTAATGTGATCGAAAATTGTTCGCTTATGCTTGGTTAAGTATGATTTGTTTTATGGCACATCAACAACCATGGATCATTTAATGCCGTTAGAAGCATAGATATAAAAAAAAAACAATTTTTGTGGAAATATATTTTTGTGAAAAAAGTAGTTTTGTCAGCGTTCTTTGTAGAAGAACAGTTTGTAAAAAGCCTGTGGAGTATTTATGTGTTTGATACAATCCTATCTTCTTCAAGAATCCCAAAATGTCATTCGGATTGACCTTCTCAGAAAGTTCATACAGGTCACCCACCTTGTAATGTCTAGAACGGATTTCATTGAAATCAATACATTTTACCAATATATGTTCCACTGTAAATGGCAAATGAATGTCGATACTGAATGGGGAATATTCTCTTTTAAGCAAATATGAATGTGTTATGTATGTGCAGCTTATGTAGAGTCGAACAAGAATTAGTTTCTCGTTTCTCGTTCTTCTGTAACTCTGGTAGTTCTTTTAGATAGTTGGGTGGATTTTTTTTTTCAGTTTACTGTTGATGCAGATATTCCAAAGGGTTTGTCATTTATTTGTTATGAACCTATTAATTGTTGGTTTCAAATCCGTGTATGGAATTTTAGTGCTTGTTTTGATACTGTGTAGCGATTTCTGTCAGCTTTATCCACTTTTTGATTTCTATAAATGCCGACATGACTCAGTATTTAATAGAAGACGATTGATTTCGTGTTGCAGAGTCTATGGATTCTGTTACAAAGTTGAATAATTAATCATATTTACCAACCCCTCCGCTCGGGCAGGATATGACACAAGGTCAATTTTTAAGCGGAGTTTAACAGGTTTGAATTCAGAGTTTTCCTTCTCCTAGACTAGTGGCTTCACCAAGGCTGAAGAACCTAGTCTGCCCTACTATTTACCCATAGCTGGAGGGAGAATATTTGGATTCATACCTTTCCCAAGGATATTAGTGCCATGTGAAATGCAATCAATCCAGGATTTGAACTCGTGTCGTCGTGTCCAATTCCAACGACGATAAACATTACACCACGGGTAACTCCTAATATTAATATTTGTTTATAGTGTAAATTTTGAGAGGCATTGTGTTTGAAATAGTACCCAGTTAGCTTTTGTAGATTCCACTATGGTATTTTCTCTAAGATGATTGAAAAGTAGTCGCTTCCACATGTATAGTCATGCTCCTCCACGTGTAATCCCTGTATGTGGTTTGCATCAGAGTTAGATCTATCGCTGGATATGACCCTGTTTGCGGGTGCAAGTATTTGTTCATTTTATTTTTGCAGAGGCAAAAGTTGTTTTTTTTTTTTTTTCTTTGTGGTTTTCTATTATCTGGCTTTTTTATTTGCCTCTTTGCTTTCACATATTCTTTTTTTTTTTTTTGGCAAATAAAAACTCCCAATAAATAGAAATGTTTTAGGAAGTTATTTTTTAAATGATTTATTTCTTATCGTATGATGTTGTGGTTGGGTGTTATATACATCGAACCAATGTTTATTGATTGGTATAGTGTTGCCAACACTGCAATTGCCTGCATGTTTGTATCCCCAGGAAACTGGTATTGTGGAATGTTGTTGTCTTTTATCAATGTTCCGCCTGATACTCTGTCGGTAATCCTGTTTACCATGTTCTATGAGGTAATATTTCATATTTATGTCTTGGTTTGGTTTGGTTTCTTTGTTTAATGACATATCAACCGTTGTAGGTTATTTAATGCCAAATCTATTCTAGAAGAACAGTAGCGGTACTATTTAACCCATAGCTGGGAGGATAAGGGGGTTCATACCTTTCCCAAGGGTATTTGCCCGAAAGTGAACATAATAGCGCGACTGGCGTACGAACTCACATACTACGATTCCGCAGTCCATCGCTTTAACCATTACACCACGAGGATATCCCCCCTCATATTCATGTCATTGTTTTCTTAAAGAAATGTTTCTAGTAAGCATTAGACCAGTAGTCATATGCTTACGACTAGAATCATTTCGTTGAGATTTGATTTTGTTTTCTTAAAGAAATGTTTCTTGTAAGCATTAGACCAGTAGTCATATGCTTACGACCAGAATCATTTCGTTGAGATTTGATTTTGTTTTCTTAAAGAAATGTTTCTTGTAAGCATTAGACCAGTAGTCATATGCTTACGACCAGAATCATTTCGTTGAGATTTGATTTTGTTTTCTTAAAGAAATGTTTCTTGTAAGCATTAGACCAGTAGTCATATGCTTACGACCAGAATCATTTCGTTGAGATTTGATTTTGTTTTCTTAAAGAAATGTTTCTTGTAAGCATTAGACCAGTAGTCATATGCTTACGACCAGAATCATTTCGTTGAGATTTGATTTTGTTCCTCTAATTTTTCCATTGGATTATTTTATTATACATAGTTTAGTTTTGCTTTAATTTGTGATGTGGTTTTAGCTTTAACGTCCATTTCTTCAGGATTTTTAATTCATTTGTTATTTCGCTCAATGTATATATCTTTACTGTTCTTCTTTCTTTAATACGGTTTCTTTTCCTATTTTTATTTTGTGGCCATCTTTCATTGGTCTCGAACGTATCGAAGATGTGTGAGATTTGCTATTTTAGGGATAGATTTGGACGAAGTATTTTTATTCTGTTCTTTTTTTTTTTTAGTTTCATCATTCGTTTGCCCTCAACTGTACCATTTTTTTTTTAATTAGCTCCAGGAAGTTGTTTTTGTTTTCCTGTTTTGTTTCACCTTGTTTGGTACCGATCTGTAATTTCCTTTACACTTGCATACGAGTGTATTCCCGTGTAAACCTCGACAATCTTTCTCGCTTCAGGAAAAAGTACATTTCTTTTGTGTTTTACTTGTATTATTTATTTTATCCCGTTTGCATATTTCCTATATTCTTGAGAATGCAAGATGATTTTCATAGCAGTTTACACATCTTTTTATTCGGCATTTACCTTCCGTATAAAATAGATTTTTTCTTCACACTTGCCACACATTAGTTGCCTTCTGCATATGTCCTTGTGGTGCCCAAATTTCTGGCAACTGAAACTCCGAAAGGGACCTTGTTCATTAAATTCAACATTTTAGCTCTAAAACCAATTTTTATTTCTTAAGGAATTGTGGGGGAGTAGAATGTAAGTATATAGGTATCATGCATGGATTTTCTGGTCATGATAATTCAATTCACAATATAATTCTTCTACTTAAAAAAAAGAAAATGTGCATAGAAGTCATCATCATCATCATCATCATCATCATCATCATCATATCGTGCCTCTAGCACGGATATCCCTGACCCTCTCTCGCCATTCTCTCTATCATTCATCGCCTCTGGCAGGTTTTCAGGGCTACATCCCGTATCCTCACATAGCTGCTGTATGTATGTTCAAGCTGGTCGTCCTGCTTTTGCTCGGCCATATGTGGGGGGGTCCATAAGAGTACATCACTTATGAGCTCGTCCCTGGTTCTCCAGCAGTGTCCTGCATGTCTGGCTTGTCTAACTTGGATAGTTTTCGTGATGGAAGGCAGGTGGCCGTATAGTTGGTGTCTTGTGGGGTGTTGCCACCAGGACTTGTTCAATATTGCTCGCAACATTCTTAAGTATTAATCTGTAAATATTAGGAATTGTAGACAAGTAGAATTGTAAGAATATAGGTATTAATTTGTATGGTCTTTCGTTTGTGTTCTGTGACATCCCGTTTCTGCTATGCCATTTTAATATCTTCTAATGTTCAAATAAATTCCTAGCTTCTTATTACTCTTATTATTCTTATTTACACCTGTTTAACATCTCAGGTGAGAATGTTTTATATTTGTAATTGAGAAATTTTTACAGTTTTATGTTTTCTGTATTTTTTCTCATTCGCTTCCATCATCAGGTTTCCACTCATAAGCTTTTAACCAATTTGGGGGTTGATCTGCAAGCTATCATACTTTAATTTAGCGTAGCTATTGATATGACTGCAAACTCAATCTTGTGATATTTCAAGGCGAACTCGGTGACTACTTAACTAGAGCAAGTTCTTGAAAGTGTTATCATATACCCATCATATCCCACCTCCGTAGATGACAATGTATTAACCCACAGCGCACATATAGTTTGGGAATATCGTTAATCCTTAAACACCTGTAAGAAATCTGGTTCTTAACTCTTTGAGATATTTTGGGCTATAAAGTACAAGCTAGAGAACCTACTGTTCAAATATTTTCAAAACTCGCACAGTTACTCGAAAAAGAATTGTGCAATATTCCCTATATGCAAATGAAGAACATTAATAGACCACAGGCATTTAGAAAGTGACATTCATCTGAATGGTAGCTATACCAAATATTAACAGCTTTATATATAGAATAGGCATGTTTTTCTTTTTAGAAAGTGTCATTTATCAAAATGGTAACCATCGACAACATACTTAGAAAAAACCAAAATGGCTTCCGAAGAAATAGATCCACGACCTCACAAATATTAACCATCCGCAGAATCCTTGAAGGTGTACGGGCAAAGAACCTACAAGCGACATTAATATTTGTCGACTTTACCAAGGCTTTCGACTCCATTCCCAGAGGAAAAATGGAACAAATACTACTAGCGTACGGCATACCTAAAGAAACCGTAGCGGCAATAACGATTCTCTATAGAAACACTAAAGTAAAAGTACGATCACCAGATGGAGACACAGAATACTTCGACATTGTAGCAGGAGTACTACAAGGGGACACGCTGGCTCCGTACCTCTTTATCATTTGTCTAGACTACGTACTTAGAACATCGATTGACAAAATCAAAGAGAATGGCTTCGAACTGACGAAGAAAAGAAGCAGAAGATACCCCGCAACAACAATTACCGACGCCGACTACACCGATGACAGAGCGATACTGGCAAATACACCTGACCAAGCCGAAACACTTCTGCATAGTTTGGAACGAGCAGCAGCAAGCATAGGCCTCCATGTTAATGCACACAAAACGGAATATATGTGCTATAACCAAACGGGGGACATCTCCACTCTAGAAGGAACCCCTCTTAAACTAGTAGACAAATTCACGTACCTAGGAAGCAGCGTCGAATCAACCGAAAAGGACATCGAAACGAGGTTAACGAAAGCATGGACAGCTATCAATAGGCTATCGACTATTTGGAAATCAGACCTAACCGATAAAATGAAACGCAGTTTCTTCCAGGCAGCGGTCACATCGATACTGCTATATGGATGCACTACATGGACGCTAACAAAACGACTGGAGAAGAAACTAGATGGCAATTACACAAGAATGCTGCGTGCAATCCTGAACAAGTCCTGGCAGCAACACCCCACAAGACACCAACTGTACGGCCACCTGCCCCCTATCACGAAAACTATTCAAATTAGACGAACCAGACATGCAGGACATTTCTGGAGAAGCAGAGATGAACTCATAAGAGATGTACTCTTATGGATCCCCACACATGGCCGCGCAAAAGCAGGACGACCAGCACGAACATACATTCAGCAGCTATGTGAGGATACAGGTTGTTGTCCTGAAGTCCTACCTAGGGCGATGAACGATAGGGAGGAGTGGCGAGAGAGGGTCAGGGATATCCGTGCTGCCAGCACGATATGATGATGATGATTGGTCTATGAATAGAGTGTTCGCCAATGATGTGGGAGACCAGGTTTCTATCCCAGGTCGAGTCATACCAAAGACTCAAAAAATGATTCTGACTTTCTTAGTATTCAGCATTATAATGTAAGGATCAAGGGTAAATTGGATCAATCATGGAAATGGAGTTACACCCTCCCCTAAACTACGGTGTAGTAGCTATTAAAAAGGGAGCCTTCGGATTGCTCTTGACTATGATCGCCAACTTTACTTATTTGTAGAATAGTTAAGTATGGCTTTTTATAATAGACCACATTCATTTAGAAAGTGTCATTCAACAGAATGGTAGCTATACTAAATACTGACAGCTTTATATATAGAATAAGTATGTATTGCTTTTTGATGTAATGTAACACTATGTAGGTGGTCCGCCAAGCAGACGCTCCCTTTGTCTGTTTTGGCATGAAACCAGACAAAGGGTTTGGACTTGAGATCTCGACGTGACCGGGAGTAGGAAGGGAACGCCAGTCAGGAGTTGGACAAAGGAACTCACAGAAGGCAGTTGGCGAAGGATGACGCGAGTGGCCAGTCGACACTGGACAGCAGAGAGACCAGTTGGCATGAGAGAGAGTCCAGCGTAGTGAGGGAAGACCGGTCAAAATAGGTTGGCATTCCCAGTAGCTTTATAGAAATTTCGCTAGAAATCCACGCTAGCGTTAGTCTACATATGCACATAGGGAATGCTATGTTTCATAACTCCTCTTCTTGTACTTTGAGTTAACCCGAGCCTTATTGTTCATTTGTTCTCTTTCCTCCCACTCCATTGATTGTATTTCTTGTAGCTATGAATGTACAATACCCCTATCGGAACCACTAGTTGATCACCGGCCAAGAAGTGAAATGGTTTGAAGAAGTTGACGTATTCGGGGGCGCGAGGGGGTATCGTCACAGTAATGACGATGTTCCAATATTTATTTTCTGACAATACATTTTCTGCCAATGTTTTTACCTTCTTTTAAAAGTTGCACTTAAAATATACATTTTCCTTATATTCCTTTTTATCTGTCTGTATTCTGATAAATTTCAAAAATCTGATCCAAAGAGAATTTGTTGTTTCAAGTGTCTTTTTTGTAAGCAACTATTCGTGAGAAACGGAGACAATTTACTGTGATTCTGATCCTATATGTCTTGAGGATTCTTAATTTTTGCGCTAGAATTTGACGTTTCATAAAAGTACCTATTGATTTATTTAGTAAGCTATTAGTAGTGTTTGGTTTTTTGCTGGTCGTTTGCTACAAGACCCACCGTGGTGTCCAACCTGTGTTGGGAATTTACCCAAGGGGATGCCTATTCGTCTTGGTTGAGACGGAGATAAACTACCAGTATACTTGTGTTTGGAGTAGAATTCCGTGTCTCTGCCAAGTTCAGGTTTTCGATAGATAATACTTAGTGTTATACAGTTTAACTGTTATCAAAGTCTAATTGTTTCAACACAATTCTAGCAATAGTGGTGGGTATTTGTTGGCCAAAAGAGCGATTGAAGAATACGATCGTGACAATCATACATGTGCTACGGCTTGATGTGATAAGGCTATTGATTAAACTGGAACTGCCCGACCGCCAGTCTTGCCAAGTATGTCTGGTGGTCAGTAATTGGGTGATATTGTTTATAAAACTACCGGATTTTGGCATGAACTGGACATTGGAATGATGGTTAGAGTGTTCGCCAATGGCCCGGGAGACCTGGGTTCAAACCCAGGTCGAGTCATACCAATAAGTCAAAAAATGGTACTTGATGCTTCCTTGCTCAGCACTCAGCATTATAAGGTAAGGGTCAAGGGTAAAGTGGAGCAATTCGGGGAAAGGGGTAGCGCCCTCCCCTACACCTTTGGGCAGTAGCTATCGAAAAGGGAGCCTTCGGGTCACCCTCGACAAACGTTGCCAATAACAACAAAAAAAAACGTTTATAAAACTGGTTGGATCTAGGAGGTACCCGTGGTGTAATTGTTATCGTCGTAGGAAATGAACACGGCGAGACGAGTTCAAATCCTGGACGAGACTGATTGCATTTCACATAGCACTAATACCCTTGGGAAAGGTATGAATCCAATTATTCTCCCTCCAGCTATGGGTAAATAGTAGGACAGACTAGGTTCTTCAGCCTTGGTGAGGCAACTAGTCTAGGAGAAGGAAAACTCTGAATTCAAACCTGTTAAACTCCGCTTAAAAATTGACCTTGTGTCATATCCCGCCCGAGCGGAGGGGTTGGTAAATAAGATAAAACTGGTTGGATTTAAACAGTATTAAAAAATCTGACACCAGAATCGAAATCAGGAACAGTTTTGCGGTGAACATTCACTGCAAATTGACACCCACTTGCTAAACCTTATGAATTAGCATATCAAAAAAATCCTAAAGATTGTTTCTCAGAAGAGCAGTCATAACTACATTGAAAAGAATTTTTTTTCATTCAAAAATAGACACCTCTAGGAACAATGAATTTTTGGATTTTTTTAAATCAACAAATATTCGGCAATGGCCTGGGAGATGTGCAATTAATCTCAGGTTGAGTCATAAATTCAAAGTTAAAGACTCGAAAAGGGTACTTGATACCTACTTGTTTAAAACTCAGCGTTAAAAAGTATGTCTCAAGAGTAAAATGGAGCAATCCAGGGAAAGGAATAGCGCTTTCTCCTTTACCTCTGTGTTGTTATTGAAAAGGGAGCTTTCGGGTCGGCGTCGACTACGATCGCCAACTTATATATATATATATATATATAATAAAAATGTTGGTTGTCACTATCTCACTTCGTGTGTTTGTGGCGATATAATTTGAAAAGTGGTCAAAATCCGTGATAGAGCTATTATATCATAATATAATATAATAAAATATAATATTATAATACTAAGCAAATATATATTAGTTTTTATATTGTACTTGGTTTGCCACAAACTAACAAAGTGATTTAGTGACAACTAACACATTTATAACATTAGTTTTTATATACATTTTATAGCATGGAAGCGTGTCCTCAACCTCAGGCTTCGTGACGCCATGAAACTGTTGGTTCCAGACAAGCTTCCAAGCTATTAATTATATATAAAAACTAATACATACATATATATATATATATATATATATATATATATATATATATATATTAGGTTTTGAAAGTGATTTATTTTTTTGTTTTGCATAAGTCGATAAAAAGTTAACACAAGTTAATTTATGAAGATCCGTAACCATCTTAAAACCTGTATGTAATGCAAATACCACTAATTTGATTTCTTCAAGCAAATATCATTCAGTCAAACGGATATTATTAGATATTATTTATTACTAAGTTCTCCAGCATTAAATTTCTGTAACGAAAAATATGATTTGAAATCCTTGGGTTTAACGAGAAAATAATATATCTGAAACCGTTCGGTGAACTTAAGGAATTAAACTTAGTTACATTGAAACAACTTTATGGTGGTAAACCATAACACCTTGAGCAACCTTTTAATAATTAACTACTTTTATACTTAAGCTAATTAACTTTAAACCCTTGGGTCAATATTATGCTAATAAGCTTGAAACCTATAGTAAGCTTGAATGGTAGCTGGGTGCAAATAGATAAAACATTAACAAAAAACAAAAAGCCGGATGAGAGAAGAGTTGAAAAAGTTGAAAACCTTGTCCTGTGTGACAGGATATATTTGATATAGCAACCTTAACTTGAAATAGAACTTAACCTGGACTTGCCGTGTTCACCCAACTCGGTCGACTATTTAAGAAGTAGCAAGGGTCAGCCGGAGAATATCACCCTCACAAGGTGATAGTTGGGATTCGATGTTCTGATGGACTGCGAAATCGTTGTGCGCAAGTTCGTACTCCAGTCACGCTATTACGTTCACTTTCGGGCAAATACCCTTTGGAAAGGTATGAACCCCCTTATCCTCCCAGCTATGGGTTAAATAGTACCACTAATGTTCTTCTAGGAGAATGGCTTTGGCGTTAAATAACCTACAAATATTGATATGCCATTAAACAAAGAAACCACACCAAACCAACCGTAAAATTCTAGACTCAACTCCAAAGAAATTAACGAACAACTTTAGGATCAACTTTATATTATTAGAATTGAAAAACCCAAGTCAGTTGAATGGAACCAATTCAGTCAAGTAGATTGTAAGCAATTGTTTCAATATTCCAATACTTGTATAAAAAGAAAGGTTTGACCAATTTTCCAGCCTGCATAATTGAAAGCTTTTTCGCTGATTACATTACCTACGATCTACACATGCTCAATGTCTGATAAGATTACAGAAGTTTTAAGCGATGCTCTAAATCGATTAGGAAGATAATACACTTATACAATAGCCATAACGTCTGGCGAAAGACTTTAGACAGAAAAGACAAAAGAAAATAAATGGCAACAGATCATTTACAATCCTTAATCATTAGATTCAATGCTAAGCGTGACACTCGCATTAAGTAAAGAAGATTATTACTGGGAATGATAGCGTACTGGTCGTTCAATAACGGCGAGTCGGAAAGGATGTCGGTTAAGTAAATTTATGGCACATCAGACGCAATTCTCAGACAACTGAGATAAAAGAGATTTTTTTTAGGAGGAAATAAAGGGCGGACATCTTGAAGAAAGAAGGCGAGATACTGAATTGACCTCATCTGATTAAAAACATCTACATCAAAATGAACCAAACCGAAAGTTCCAGCGTCGATTAGGTGTGATTGGTCTCAGGAGAGTGTTGATTCTTTAACAATACTTATAATTATTAGTATTTTTATAGTAATGTTATGAGCAATGTATTGTATAATAAAATCTTTTGCAATGCAACTTTAGAGTAAAACAATTTGACATGCAATTCTATAGTAAAATCATTTGCAGTGTAATATCATTTGCCATTCAATTTTATAGCAAAGTCATTTACATTATATTTTATTATAAAATCATTTCCCACACAGTTCTATTGTAAAATCATTTGCAGTACATTTTATAGTAAAATCATTTGCCATGCTATTTTATAGAAAAGTAATTTACATTATATTTTATAGTAAAATCATTTTCCATGCAGTTCTATAGTAAAATCCTTTGCAATATGTTTTATAGTAAAACCAACCAACCAAACAAACAAACAACCAAAAACAAATTAATGAACAAAACTAAAACTAAATCTAAAAATGTATGATTTAGATCAAATACTTTTTTATCAAATCACTCAAAATTATTTGGGCCAACTCGGCTGGGTCAGTTGATTACACTGACTGCTTTTCTGCAGAGAGGTAAGACATCCACAACTAGAGTCCTGGATATGACACTAAACAATCTGATAGTCAGGTTTCAGTATATCTGGGGCTTTGGGGAATGCAGAGTAATCCTTTATGGCCATCGCTCACAGGTCCACTCTGTTCCGGAGTCGTAGCACCTAATAGGGTCCTATCAATGGGTCAAACATAACTAAACAGCGTACTTATGCTTAACTGAATTGTTTAAAATAGAACTGTTTTTGATATTCAAATATTTGCTTATGCTAAACAGATTTGGTTGAAATAGAATCGTTTATATGTATAGAAATGGATCTAGCATAAAATAACCTACAACAGTTGATATACCATAAAATAAAACTAAACGAAACCAATCAAATTTACTTCTGTATTTGTTCTTTAATTAACAAAATACAAGTCACATACAGTGAGGGGAAGGGTTTAATCTACTGATGTCAGTTTTAGACCTCTAGAATAAAAACGTTTAACACGATTTTCTTCGTTTATCCTCGGAAATTTATGCTGCGAGAAAAGAATAAAACAATTAGATTGTCTCGTAAAGCAATGCGAAACTTTACTGTTTTTGTATCTTTGATGATTTTGATTTAGCTTGGTTATGTTTTATGGCACATAAACCATTGTAGGTAATTAATCCTATTTCCCCAGCCCCTCCGCTCGGGCAGGATATGACACAAGTTCAATTTTAAAGCCGAGTTTAACAGGTTTGAATTCAGAGTTTTCCTTCTCCTAGACTAGTTGCCTCACCAAGGCTGAAGAACCTAGTCTGTCCTACTATTTACCCATAGCTGGAGGGAGAATAATTGGATTCATACCTTTCCCAAGGGTATTAGTACTATGTGAAATGCAATCAGTCTCGTCCAGGATTGAATTCGTGTCGTCGTGTCCATTTCCTACGACGATAACCATTACATCACGGGTACCTCCTGTTGGTAATTAATACCAAATCCATTTTTATACATATAAACAGTTCTATTTCAAATAATTCAGTTCAGTATAAGTATAGTTTTTTTTACACATAGTTAAATGTCAAAACAGTTCTATTTCAGACAATTCAATTCAGCATACGTGCTTAGGTTCAATGTAAAAAATAGTTCTATATCAACCAATTTAGTTTTACATAAGTACACAGTTTAAATGGCAAAGCAGTTCTATTTCAAGTTTATCAGTTTAGCATAAGCACAGTTTAGTTCTACTTGACCCATAGATAGGACCATATCAGCTTCTACGCCTCTGGGCCGGACGGGACCTGTGAACGATGATAATAAAAGGGTACTTCGCATTTCCCAAAGCTCCAGCATTACTGGAACCTCAGCATAAGATTGTTTGTGTTATATCCAGCACACTTGCTGGGCGGAGGGCTTAGTTCTCTGCAGAGAACCAGTCGTTGTATTCTACAGTCTCAGCCGACTGGGGAATTCAAAAATAAGACATCCGTACGAACAAATATACAAACTATTATAAAAACTCTTAAGAAAATCTATTTCTTCATAATATTAACCATAAAACAAAGAGAAATCATTTACTTGAACCTTCATTACTGGTGTCAAATTATAAAAAATAATTGGGAAATCGAAACATGACAACAAAACAATTCATAAAAAATCATATTATCTTCGGAATTTTAAAGAAAAATGTCTTTTAATCGAAACCTTATATATCATTACTTTAAATACTGAAATATTATTAAATGCTGATAATTAGCGGATATTCCAAAAATTTAAAAATCAAAACAAAAAGAAACGGTAATTTAAAAGGAGTATGTTTTTTGGACATAAAATAAAATGAAGTCTCACTGTTTTTAAGGACAGATTTTGTCTTTTAATTGATAAATATTTTAAAAGGCGTTCTATCTATTTGAAAAATTTTACGCGTAAAATACCTTTAGGAAAATGAAAAATTATCGAATTAAAATACAAAAATTAATTTACAGATTATAAATAGGCCGTCGTCGAATTATTAAATATTGAAAAACTTTCAGTTTAAACACATGAAGTTGATTTTTAAAAATTTTACTAATTTAATTTTAATAAAGATTTTTCATCTTCCAGTTATTTTCTGATCAAAAAAAGGACAAGAAGAAAAAAGAATTGCGCATTGCTGGTGTTAATTTTTTGATACATGAGCAATGCCTGGAATCGCCGCTAGTTTTATGTTAAAATCATTAAAAATGCATTCTTGAAGTAAAATCATTTGCAAAGTATGTTATGGCAAAATATTTTACACTTCCATTTAAAATATCCAGTCGGCTGGCGCTGTAGAATACACAAACTGCTCCTCTGCAGATGGGTAAGACCACCTAGAAGGAGTATCTGGGATATGACACTAAAAATTTGATGGTGAGGTTCCAGTAATGCTGGAGCTTTGGGGAATGCGGAGTACCTCTTCATTGCCATCACCCCTAGGAACACTCTGGGATGAAGTGGTAGCACCCGATAAGGGTCATCTCTGGATCAAATAGGTCTAAACCAGGTTTTCGAGAGTTGACAGTTTTTGCATTTAAACTGCGTATTTATGTTAAACTGAATTGCTAGAAAGAGGACTGTTTTTACATCTAACCTGAGTACTTATGGTAAACTGAATTATCTGAAATAAAACTGTTTTTAGATTTAACTCTGTATTGCCCAGTCGGCTAGGGCTGTAAAATATACCAACTGCCCGTCTGCAGTAGGGTAAGACACCCTCTTCAAGTGTCCTGGATATGACTCTAAGCAATGTCATATTGAGGTTCCAGTAATGCTGGATCTTTGGGGAATGTGGAGTACCTCTTCATTGCCATCGCTCCCAGTTCCACTCTGACCCGGAGTGGTGGCACATGATGGGAAATAACACTAATATGTGTACTTATGCTTAAGTAAATTAATCGAAATAGAACTGTTTTGATATTTAAACTGCGCACTCATGCTAAACAAAATTGTTTTTAGATTGAAACTGTACTGACATTAAACTGAATTTTGTGAAATAGAAATTTTTGCCATTTAGTTTTTAAGGTACCCGTGGTGTTAGGAGGTGTCCGTCGTGTAATGGTTATAGTCGTAGGAATTAGACGCGGCGACACGAGTTCAAATCCTGGACGAGACTAATTGCATTTCCCATAGCACTAATACCCTTGGGAAAGGTATGAATCCAATTATTCTCCCTCCAGCTATGGGTAAATAGTAGGGCAGACTGGGTTCTTCATCCTTGGAGAGGCAACTAATCTAGGAGAAGGAAAACTCTGAATTCAAACCTGTTAAACTCGGCTTAAAAATTGACCTTTTGTCATATCCTGCCCGAGCGGAGGGGTTGGGTAAATAGGGCCATTTAACTGTGTAAACACAAAATCTATACTTAGTCTAAACTGAATTGTTTGAAATAGAAATATTTGATAAAAATGAATATCTTGAAATAGAAACGTTTTTGACACTTAAACTGTGTACTTACATTTAAACTGCGTAATTACGCTAAACTGAATTGTTTTGAATAGAACCGATTATTTGTATTAAGATGAATTTGGCATTAAATAACCTACAAAGGTTGATATGTCTTAAAACCAAAAGAACCGAACTACCAACCAAACCTTTTTAAAGTAAAACTACTTATGGACCCCCACAAATGGCCGATCAAAAGCAGGACGACCAGATCGAACATACATACAGCAGCTATGTGAGGATACAGGATGTAGCCCTGAAGAGCTGCCAGAGGCGATGAACGATAGGGAAAAGTGGCGAGAGAGGGTCAGGGATATCCGTGCTAGCGGCACGACATGATGATATATATATATATTAAAGTTGGCGACCATAGTCGAGGGTAACCCGAAGGCTCCCTTTTCGATAGCTACTACACCAATGTGTAGGGGAGGGCGCTACTCCTTTCCTGGATTGCTCTACTTTACCCTTGATCCGTACCTTATAATGCTGAGTTCTAAGCAAGGAAGCATCAAGTACCATTTTTTGAGTCTTTGGTATGACTCGACCTGGGATTGAACCCAAGTCTCCCGGGCCATTGGCGACGAGACGAGCTCATAAGTGATGTCCTCCAATGGACCCCCACATACGGCCGATCAAAAGCAGGACGACCAGCTCGAACATACATACAGCAGCTATGCGAGGATACGGGATGTAGCCCTGAAGACCTCCCAGAGGCCATGAACGATAGGAAGAAGTGGCGAGAGAGGGTCAGGGATATCCGTGCTAGCGGCACGATATGATCAATGATGATGACATACAATGCATTTATATATTTAAGTTATTAGCAGTATGCTTTATAGTTAATTAATTTGCGATATATGTTTATTGTAAAAAAATGTACACTATTTTATAATGAAATATTTGATAATGCATTTTTAAAAAATATATTTTTATAATTAAGAAGTGTTTGTTTTTACTCAATGTATAACCAAACAGTTTGAAGTAGAGGAGCTAAATTTTTATACTTATACATCTATGTTACTGCAAAAAAGCCGAACTTTCCCGAGCGTTTCCGGGCCGATAACGGAATAAATCGGAATATTCCAGAAGGAAATTTAAGCAAGCAGACGATAAAATAAGTCAACCAATTTGTTGACAAAACGCACGAACACAAAAAAAAAAAAAAAAAGAAGACAATTTTTAATGGATAATGTTACCAAGCTTTTCAGGAGAAAAAGAATAAATCAACAGTCAATGTAAGGTAATTTTCAATATGAAAAAATAGTTTGAATTTTTATTTTATCTATTTTGTGTTGGGGGGATCAATTTTTTGTCTTTTTAAATAATTTCTTTCGTATTTATGCACTTATTGTACCGTGCAGAAGTTATAATGTTTTAATTTAGAAACCCATTCTTACCCTGGGGAGGGGTGTTTTGTAACTATTCTGTACTTTTACCTAATAATTTAATAATAATCCAGGTCCTGCATTTTAATTTGGAGTTACAGTAAAATTCTCTTTCCATTTAAGACACAAATAGTATACAGCAAGGATTCTATAACGAAGCATATAAAATCATTCATACATTTTTAAAGGATAATATAGTAAAAGACATTATATTACTAACCAGTTTATGAACTCTTGTCTTGGAATGGATTCGCCTCTTATTTTCGAAGTCTGTTTAACGCTGTCTGAAAGCAAAGAAGAGGGATATTCTTTTAGCGAGCTAGAAATCTTTTTCGAATGACGTCTCGTCGTTTCAACTGAAATCTTTTGAAACCGAAAAGCGTTGCTGTACGAAAAGTTTATATTGTGCTGCTAAACATTATTTCAATGGATTATACACACACACACACACACACACATATATATATATATATATATATATATATATATATATATATATATATATATATATATATATATATATCGAGTTAATGGTCCCTTCCGACGAAAATTTCGACTGGGCACATCAGCGTAAGTTGGAAAACTATGAGGATCTACGAGAACAATGTGTCAGAAATGGCTGGATAACTATCGAGGTCTGATGCCGGGATTTCTTTTCCAATTCATCCTCTGTATTCTTGACCATTCTTCAACTTTCACCATCAGACAAGAGGAAAGACATAAACAAGATCCTAGACATGGCTCTAACTGCATCAGCGTGGATATAGCAATGACACACAGTGAAGTCATTTCAACAAAGTCTTATGGTATCGTGAGTTACTGCTGGGGCGCTCGGGGTTTGCAGGAATAATACTGCAGCACAGAAACCATGTTTGAACCCAGAGTCATCACCTGATGAGGGTTTTTTTGGAAGCAATGCTGCTGTATAAATATCAGTCATTGTATGATACGCACACACACCCACATACATACATACATACATACATACATACATATATATATATATATATATATATATATATATATATAAATATATATATATATATAGAGATAGATAGATAGATAGATAAATAGATAGATAGATTAAAAGAAATATTGCACTTATAAAGTACAGTTTAATTCGAAAACTTTCCACTGACTCATTAAGATGAAACCAGGACGTCTATCCATTATGATTTTCTCTTCGTTGCTTTTCTGGGTTTTATTTCAATTTAGAAAATCTTAAGCTTCATTGTCAATTTTACTTTCATCTCGGCTCATTTGCACAATTCTAACACATTATCCGTTGAGGAATTATTTGCAATTATTTTATGTTGCATTTGGAATATTATTGTTTTGATTTGTCTTTTTTCTATTTAAGAAAATTTAATTCCAAATCTTATTTGATTTCGTCACTTATAATTACGATTATTCTGTGTGACATTTAAGACCAAATTGAATGGATAGAATTCACTGGAGCAAGTGTAAAAGGA
Source organism: Sepioteuthis lessoniana (assembly GCA_963585895.1). Classification (NCBI taxonomy): domain Eukaryota; kingdom Metazoa; phylum Mollusca; class Cephalopoda; order Myopsida; family Loliginidae; genus Sepioteuthis; species Sepioteuthis lessoniana. The sequence goes on along the minus strand of OY757927.1, from coordinate 18,800,669 downwards.
AGTCTCCTTTTCTTTCTATTACACCTCTTGTATTCCTAACCGATATTAACATTGTTGAAGTCTAGGTGTTATCCAGGGATGTGTATATCATTTCGCTTTCTTTTATTTTCATTACCTGGTACATTAGCATAGTGAAATCAACATGATGTTAAGTTTATTTTTTGTTGTTAATTAACACAAGAGTTGGTCTTCTGGCCAGAACTTGCTGACCTGTTTGTGTCTCTAAGTTGAAGAAAATTACATGTGCCTCATTTTACAGGAGAAATTCCGTTATGTGCATATATTGCAGGTAAGCATTGGGACAGATTACGCTTTTGAACTGTTCCTAGTGGATCATCTCACACTTGCGTGTCATGTTGTTGCATTAGATTATTTACCAAGTCAGCTGGGGCTGTAGAATGAACCGACTGCATCTTTGCAAATGGGTAAGACCTCCCCACTGAGTGTCCTAGATATGACACTAAACAATCTGACGGTTAGGATCCAGTAATGCTGGAGCTTTGAGAAATGGGGAGCAACCCCTTCATTGCCCTCCAGGTACACTCTTGCCAGGAATGGTAGCACCTGATTGGGTCCTATCTATGAGTCAACTGGAGCAAAAAATTCGAACTTATGCTAAAGTGTATGACTTGTATAGATCTGTTTTGATATTTAAACAGCGAATTTACGCTAAAGTGAATTGTTTGAAATAGAACTGTTTTGAAATTAAACTGTGTGGACAAAAACTAACTTATTCTAAAATAAATTATTGAATTAAATCTGCTTGACTAAACTGAATAGCTTGAAATGTTTGGTCTCTGTCCTTATGCTAAACTGAAAACTTTTTAATAGGACTGCTCATTTGTATAAAAATAGATTTGGCATTAAATAACATAAAAAGGTTGATATGCCGTAAAATCCAAACAAATAAACGAAAGAACAAACAATAGATTATTGTGTTAATTACATGTGATTTAATCTTTGTCACAACATAACTGATAATTGTTAATTCTTCATTTCTGAGTCGTTGTTCTTCCACTATTTCACAACACCTATCTATCTATCTATCTATCTATCTATCTATCTGTTTGTCTATTTTAATGTGAACAAATTTTAAGGACGTATAAAAACGATATTGAAAAATATGAGAATAATGGTCAACACCAGCTGACACAGTTAGAAGAAACCGAAGAAAAATGAAGTTCACTTACCCCCAGCTCAGCAGGGAAATTACTTCGACTTTCAAGAAATTTTCTTAAATGGCAGAAAACTGCAATCCTTTGACTAGTTATAAGTGCTTTGGAATGGTGATCCTCTGTGAATTTGCCATTTCACCCCCTCCATATATATATATATATATATATATGTATATCCTTGTAATAAAGTGTTTATGCGTTCGCCTGTTATATTTTTTTGTGTGTATGTCTATACATGTGCGTTTGTGGGTGAAATAAGTGACCTTTCGTTAAGACCTGCCAGGTGGAAGGCAGTAATAAATCTATCATTATCTCAAAATCATTTTACTTGTTGAGTTCTCTCTCTCTCTCTCCCTCCCTCTCTCTCTCTTCCATCAATCTATCTATCTATCTACACACACACACATACACACACATATATATATATATATACATCAAGAATCATCCACAGACAGATCTGTTTCGTTCTATCAGTACTCATCAGTGTGGCTAGACAGTATCTTCCCGTAGCTGGGATCGAAACCCGGTTGACTCAAACGCCAAGTCCAAGCTTCTAACCATTTAGCCACGAGGAGATATTAGCTGCGAAGTAAATTTTAAACAGTTATAAATCACAATTAATATTGTTTACATACATCCGTTCAAATAGTTGCTGAGACCTCAATTCATCTTTTGAAGAGGCTTGCATAGACGCTAATGGCAACACGATTACTTCTTCGCTAGAGAGCTCAACCCCAGGGGGTAGGGGAGTATATATATCTAAATAGTCATCCACAGACAGATCTGTTTCGTTCTATCAGAACTCATCAGTGTGGCTAGACAGTATCTTCCCGTAGCTGGGATCGAAACCCGGTTGACTCAAACGCCAAGTCCAAGCTTCTAACCATATATATATATATATATATATATATATATAAAGATAGCAGAAAAGCATAATCCAAATATATGAATTTATTATGAATTAAAGTCCACCTTAAACGTTTCGGTTTAAGTAACCATCATCAGCACTTAGATATCAGAGTAGTTCACATAGCGACGCACACTTGCTGAGCTGACAGGAGTAAATGAAAAGTATACAACGTCGACTTTAATTCATAATAATTCACCGCTTTAAATTGTTTTTCTGGTATCTTCATATTGACGGATTTTGATCCATATTCATTTTCATATATATATATATATATACATTTTTATTAGCGGAATATACATTCAAAATGTGCAAAAAGGGGAGCATAATTAAGGAAGACGTATCCAATATAAGTAGGAGGAGGATAAGAAACAATTGGTAGTAGTCGTAGTAAATTATGGAATAAACTTACGTCATTAACTATTCTGACGTCAAAATAGCGTGACGTAATAGACAGGAAAATTTTTTACAGATCCGCCATCTTTTCTGACTTACGTTGCGCAATCGTTGGCATCTAACGTTAATTTTTGACAAAATCAAAGACAAAAAGCAAGAAAACAATAAGCGATATCATGGCCATCAAGAAAAATGATAGACACAACGAGAATCCTAAATTGGACGACGAAACATCTCGATCTTCCCAGGATTTGCGGGGAAAATTCCGATTCAAGGTTTTGTCGAAGCACATTTTTCAACATCATCAAAAAGCAGTTAACTTTGAGGAAGCTAAAGATGAGAAAAATTTGGACAATTATTGCAAGGAGAATCCAGTCTTGGATGACGAAATGTCCACATCTTCCCAAGATTTTTGGGAAAAATCCCGGTTCAAGGATTTGTCTAAGGTCATCTTTTTGCATCATCAAAAAACACTGAAATTTACAGATGTGAAAGATGAAAAGAATTCGGACAATTTGCAAAACCAGAATCTTATCTTGGATGAAGAAACGTCGTCTTCTTCGCAAGATTTCTGGCAAAAATCCCGATTTAAGGATTTGTCTAAGGTCATCTTTTTGCATCATCAAAAAACACTGAAACTTACTGAAGCTAAAGATGAAAATAATTTGGAGGATAGAAAAAACAAGAATCCTAGCGTCAATGAAGAAATATCTCCATCTTCCCTAGATTTCTGGGTAAACCACCGATACAGGGATTTATCCAAGATCATATTTTTGCATCATCAACAAGAAGTTAACTTTACAGAAGTGAAAGAGAGTTGGGAAGCATCCAGATTCAAGGATGTGTCTCAGCGAATCTTTGTGAATCAGAAAAAAGTTCGTTTTATCGAACCGGAAACGAAAATCCAATGGCCGATATGCTTAAAATGGAGAAGAAAAAGAACCAGTATTAACATCTGATGCTGGATATGATCTAAAAACCAACTGAAATTGTGATAATTTGCCCAGACAATACAGGTACATTATCCCGTCATTTAGCACAATATTTGATTTGGCCTGATGATAAACTGTTCCCGATTTTGACGTCATTTTTTTTCTGTCTTCAGACCAAAAAAAGAGACGTTAAGACTTTATATCTTATGTTCTAAAAAAACAAATTTTACACCTCTTTAATTGTTCCAATGTTGATTGTTTCATTTTTAAATTATTCAATTTTTAAATTAATAGTTTGTTGTTGATTAAATTTTACATTATAAGTTCATTTCTTCTGTCGTATATTTTTCTTTCGTATTTATATTTATATATATTATATTGTAATGATTTCTTCCGTATTTCTTTTCAATCGTCGTCTTATCTTTACTCTTGCTCAATATCTGTTCTTTCAAATGTCTTAGGAAATAATTATAATCTTTTTTATTAATCAATAGTACCGCTCACGAGCAAATATATATTCGAATTTAGTTCAATTCTGATGAGATGAATTTTTTATCGTGGCCGTATCTAAAGATTTATCCAGCAAATAATAAACATATATCAATCCATACTAATTAATGAGCCAACATCAAATCTTTCGGTACTTATGCATCTGTTACCGTGAAAAATCCGAACTTTTCCGAACGTTTCCGGGCCGATAACGGAAAGAATCGGAATATTCCGGAAGGAAATTTAAGAAAGCAGACGATAAAATAAGTCAACCAATTTGTTGACAAAACGCATGAAGAAAAAAAAAAAAAAAAAAAAAAAAAAAAAAGAGAAAAAGGCAATTTTTAATGGATAATGTTACCAACTTTTTCAGGAGAAAAAGAATAAATCAACAGTCAATGTATAGTAGTTTACCATATGAAAAAATAGTTTAAATTTTTATTTTGTCTATTTTGTGGTGGTGGGGGGTCATTTTTTTGTCTTTTTAAATAATTTCTTTCGTATTTATGCCTTTATTTTACCGTGCAGAAGTAATAACGTGTTAATTTAGAAACTCATTCTTACCATGGGGAGGGGGTGTTTTGTAACTATTCTGTACTTTCACTTAACAATTTAATAATAATCCAGGTCCTTCATTTGGTGTTACGGCATCTGCAGGCATAACTTTTCCTCGTCATTTTTTACGTAGCAAGGATACTCACATGCCCGGCAACTTTTAATTTTGCCAATAAGGTTTTTTTTTCTTGGCGGAATTGGATCACCATTTCTGCACATTGTAGATTTTCGCTTAGCTGTGATAAATTCATGTTTACACTTGTTTGTAACTTAGTAAACAAACTGATTGAATTATTTTATCTTAAATTTGATTAGCTAGGCATTTCGGCATATTCCGATTCTTTCCGGAAACGCTCGGGAAAGTTCGGCTTTTTTGCGGTAACATAGATGCATAAGTACCTAAATTTTTAATGAAATTCTTTGGTAAAACCATGTACTATGCATTTCAAATGATGTGGGCTTAATAAAATCTATGAAGTAACTGCTGTTTAGAAGGAGTCTTCGTGGTAAGGTTGCTAACGTGCTGGACTGCGACGTCCAAGTACACGAGTTCGAACAACGGGCGTGCAATAAAATTTGAACCAACTTATCCTTCCTGCTATGGGTTAAATAGTATCCCTGCTGTTCTTCTATATAGGTGGTTTTGGCATCGAGTAACTCACGAAAGTTGATGTGCTATTAACACAAGAAATTTAAAAAAAAACCTGTCACGTGGTCTATCATTGAGGGGAGAGAAATATGGAATTTCCCCTACCCCTCCGTGTTTGAATTAAGAGGAATAAGGAATGTAGATCAACTTCGAAGAAAGTAAAGAATGTAGGTCAGGCTATCAGTACCCCGTAACCTCACCCTGATGGAAGAGATAGTAGTCTGAATGAATCACCTGACAGGGTGAAGGAAGAAGAAAGAGGACGAATGATTGGTCAGTACTCTAAAGTGGATGTAGCGCCCTTTTCGTCAGCGGAAATAGGGATAAAGAAATCAGTTTAGTGAACGGAGGTCACCATGAACGCACAGGCGAATCTCATGCCAAACTCCGGGTAAAGAAGCAAAATAGAGATCTTGGACAAGAAGGATTGATGCCTTCCAGCCAAGCTGTACAGAAAATTCCGCTAGCCTGTAAAAGAGAAAATACTCTCAGAAGGAACCCGTTAAAAAGCTAAGTAAATATTAAGACTGTTTCTCTCTCCACCCTTCCTAAGTACTACTATTACATACTCTCTCTCTCTCTCTCTCTCTCTCTCTCCCAATTTAAAGAAGGAAGAAAGAAAAGAATAAGGAAGAAAGACATTTATATATGTTGATATTATCCGCTGATAATATAGCTGACACGTTACATATGTGTGTCCGCATGTATTAAAAACCTTGTTATATTTTATATCTCTCCTCGTGTCGAAATTTATTCATTGTGTTGTCTGCCTATCAAGTTTTCTATTGCACGTTTATTTTCAGCTTCATTCGCCTCATGTTATTCTAGCTAAATGTCATACTCGCCTTTAAAAATATTACATGGGAAACTGGAATTGTTGGCTACGATAAATAATATTATATCTAAACCTAGAGGCCCATATCTTCCATTATCCTAGGGATAGGAAGAGGTAGTGGCCTGGTGGGTGTGTTTTTAACGTGAAATTTGGCCACCCCTTGCCAGCGGCGGTCAGTCTAGCCCCAAATTAACCCCAACATAATCTGCCAGTTTCCCTACGCCCAAAAATAGAATCTTAACTGGAACTTATTTGGCGAGGGATGAAGTGCCAGGCTGCCCCGTCTTCACACGTGCGAAAAATAAACTCCCGTCTGGGGATAAGTATTTTATACCGCGTCACAAACCTATCTGCAATTAGCATTATATAAAACCATCTTACTCAAGACCTACAAAACTGGATATTTGTGCTTCAGTAATTTTGCAGTGACTAGACTGACATTGGCATTAAATAACCCACGATGGTTTACATGCCATAAAAACAAGGAAGCCAGAAGCAAGCATAAATGTTGTGAGCATGACATACAGTTGTCTTATTCAAAACCTAGAAAACTGGATCAAAGCGCCTCTGCAATTTTGTGATTACTAGAATGGCTTTGGTATTAAATAACCCATGAAGGTTTGTTTATACGCCATTAAAACGAAGAAACCAAAAGCAAACGTAACTGTTGTGAGCATGACATATAGCTATATTACTCAAGACCTACTGAATTGGATCTTAGTACAATTGCAATTTTGTGAATACTAGATGAATTTGGCATTAAATAACCCACGAACGTTTACATGCCATTAAAACTGGAGAACGAAAAGTAGACATAATTGTTGTGAACATAACATAAGGCTATCTTAATTAAGACCAAGAGAATTGGATCTTCGTGCCTCTGTTATTTTGTGATTACTAAAGCGGCTTTAGCATTAAATAACCCAGGAAGGTTTACATGCAATAAAAAAAAGAAAACCAAATTCAAAACCAACTGTTGTGTGCATGATATGCAACTATCTAACTCAAGACGAAGAGAACTGGATCTTAATGCCTTCGTAGTCTTATAGATACTAGAGTAGTTTTGGCATTATATAACTCATCAATGTTGATATGTCATTAAAATGAGGAAGGTGTGAAAGGAGCAAGAAAGTCAATACACCAGAGTTGGTTGGCCAAAGGGTTAGGGTTAGGGTTACTATGTTGAGGTTTTAAGGGAGTTCAGGAAGAGATTCTGTCGGAAGAGGCAAGCACTCTTTAAATCGGGTCTGTGGCATTTCCACCAGGACAATACACCAGTCCACAACCCCATCCTTGTCAAAGACTATTTGAACAAGATAGACATCAACACAGTTCCTCAGCCTCCCTACAGTCCAGACCTTGCTCATGTGACTTTTGGTTATTGTCTAAACTCAGAGGCTGTCGTTATGAAACAATTGAGGAGATGAAAGAGGCTTTGACAAAGGCCATTGACACGCTCACACAAGAGGACCTCCATGGAGCCTTCCAGAGGTTTTTGGAACGGTACAAGTGCATTGCAGCCGGAGGAGATTACTGGAAGGAGACTAGAGTTTCATGTGTGCACTATCAATAAAAGAGCCCATACGAAAAAAGTCTGGAAATTTATTTAATGATCCTCGTATATTTCTAGAAATGATATACAGAGATCAGATGAATTATATCTCTAGATCTGATACACAGAGATCAGATAAATTATATGTCTAGATATGATATACAGAGATCAGATTAATCATATCCCTAGATTTGATTTACAGGCATCAGATGAATTATATCTTTAGAAATTATATTCAGTGATCAGATGAATCATATCAGTAGATTTGAGATAGAGGGATCAGATAATTTATATCTATAGAAATGATATTTAGGGATCAAATTAATCGTATCTGTAGATTTGATATACAGAGACCAGATGAATCATATCAGTAGATTTGATATATAGGGATCAGATAAATTATATCTATAGAAATGATATTTAGGGATCAAATTAATCGTACCTGTAGATTTGATATACAGAGATCAGATGAATCATATCTCTAGAAATTATATACAGAGATCAGATGAATCATATCTCTAGAAATAATATAAAGAGATCAGATTAGTCATATCTCTAGATTTGATATACAGGGACCAGATAAGTTATATCTATAGAAATTACGAGGGAGGTTTAAAAGTTCTAAGCCTCATCCAGATTTTAGATTTCTCGTACACGTTTCACGCTTGTATAGGCCTCGCTATTTCGTTGTTTAATGACATATCAACCTTTTTTGGTTATTTAATGTCAAAAGCAGCCTTGTAGAAACACATTAGTGGTACTATTTAACTCATAGTTGAGGGTATGAGCCTCACCTGCACAGAAATGAAGTCGGATATCTGAAATAGTAGTCGTAGTTTTATCAGAAGTGGTAGTGTGTTGCAACCTCAAAAATATTCTGCTACGACTCTCTTTTCCTAGTGTGAGACTTCGAACTTTTTGAATGTCCTTCATATGAAAAGAACAGATCAACGCTAAAGTAAAAATTATTGACAGTTTGTTTGATGGTTTGGTTTTATGGCATTCAACTTTTATAGTTCATTTAATGTCAATTCCCTTTTTTATACAAATAAACAGTTTTATTTCAAACAATTCAGTTTAATTGTCAAAAACATTTCTATTTCAAGCTATTTAGTTTATTCTAACAGTTCTAATTCAGACGATTCAGTTTAGTGTAAATATAGATTTCGTTTAAACACAGTTAAATGTCAAAACAGTTCTACCTCAACCATTTAGTATAACGTAAGTACAGTTTCAATGTCCCAAAAACCGTTTTATTTTAGACAATTCAGTTTAGCATAAATGCGCAGTTTAAATTTCAAGCTAATCAGTTTAGCATAAGTACAGGTTTGTTTTATTTGACTCATAGATTAGACCGTATCATGTGCTAACAGTCCGGACCTGATAGGACCTGGGAGCGATGGCAATGAAGGGGAACACCGCATTCCCCAAAGCTCCAGCATTACTGGAACCTTACCATTAGATTCCTTAGCATCATATCATGGACACTTGGTGGGGGTCTTAACCCTCCTCATAGAAACATTCGGTGTATTCTACAGCCCCAGTCGACTGGGCAAATAATAGATAGAGAGCGAACATGATGAAAACAGAAGTCAATTTAACTGCAAAATGTTAATACGTGACCGAATGGGTTCATTTTTTCATTAAATATATATTAGGCAATAATCTTTTTGAAAATTATGAAATATTATCTATCTGGATTTTTGGGCCTTGTTGACCTCTTGATTGGTTTGGTTTGGTTTCTTTGTTTAACGGCATATCAACCTTTGTAGGCTATTTAATGCCAAAGCCATTCTCCTAGAAGAACATTAGTGGTGCTATTTAACCCATAGCTGGGAGGATAAGGGGGTTCATACCTTTCCCAATGGTATTTGCCTGAAAGTCAACGTAATAGTGCGACTGGAGTTTGAACTCGCTTACTACGATTCCGAAGTCCATCGCTGTAACCATTACACCACGAGGACACCCCCCTTGACCTCTTGAGTAGAAAAAGTATGGAAATGAACATAATCTGGGAACCAATAATTGAAAAGGCTAAATTAGATTTTTTTTTTAAGAAAATTACTTTTAAAATATCAGGAATAACTGACGCCATTGTATTTTATGTTTCGAATAGGTCTCATGAGGCTTCTCGTGAAACTTCTTGTGATACTTTCGGATTGATCGTCGTGAAAAAGAATGACGTCATTATTTGAAGAAAATCTTTTTACTTCTTGATTGCCTTGTTTGATCAACCGTCAAACTTTTAAAATAATTTCCTCGGTTTAATCATATCTATCTTAAGGAACACCTGAAGTACATCGGAGGATATAGAGGCCGAAACATTGTGTTTCAACAAATAATGATATAGGTGAGGACAACAGTCCGAAAAACTACAACCAAAATAATGTATATTAAATAGAATAAAAAATTACAATATTAATAAAAAAAATCATCATTTCAATTGAGAAAGAGTCCTTATTATTTTAAATGGATACCGGTCACCTCATGTTGAAAATGATTTTGGCAATATCTTTTTGAAAATAATAATTCTATATCTGGCTTCAAATCACGTCTATTAACCCGACACCACACATATTGCAAATTCTCATTCGTATCTTTTAAGCTCAGTTCAGATTTTTTTCTTTACATTTGTGGAAAAAGAAAACAAGACTTCGCACAAATTAATGTGTTTCTAGACATGGCTCGAATTTTAAAGGTGAGATAATCAGTTTGAGGAATCTCTCAGGGTGAATGACCGTAGTTATATAGTCCAGGAGCGCAAATGGCCTTCGGGCTATATGTCTCAGATGCTAAGTTAAATGCATTTAGTTGATTATAGTTTCTTCCAGGACTGAGAAAGAATTGGAAAGAATAGTATCTATCTATCTATCTATCTATCTATCTGTGACTGTCTGAGTCAATTCGTATCTTCCAATGGATCTATCTGTCCGTCTCACTGTCTATCTATCTATCTGTTGATCTATCTATCTGAATCTATTTGTATCTACCAAAAGATCTATCTGACTGTCTCACTATCTATCTATTTATTAATCTATCGATCTCATATATATATATATATATATATATATATATATATATATATATATATATATCATCATGTCGTGCCGCTAGCATAGATATCCCTGACCTTCTCTCGTCACTTCTCTCTATCGTTCATTGCCTCTGGCAGGTCTTCCTGTATCCTCACATAGCTGCTGTATGGATGTTCGAGCTGGTCGTCCTGCTTTTGCTTGGCCATATGCGGGCGTCCAAAGGAGTACATCACTTATGAGCTCGTCCTTGCTTCTCCAGCAGTGTCCTGCATGTCTGATTCGTCTAGCTTGGATAGTTTTCGTGATGGGAGGCAGGTGGCCGTATAGTTGGTGCCTTGTGTGGTGTTTCTGCCAGGGATTGTTCAATATTGCTCGCAACATTCTTGTGTAATTGCCGTCTAGCTTCTTCTCCAGCCGTTTAGTTAGCGTCAGGGTAGTGCATCCATAGTGTATCTATATCTAAATTTAGTCTAGTATGTTTGAGGTAATGTTTTAAAGATTATTAAACTATGTTAATGCATTGTCTCTTTAAACATTGATATTGAAATTGCCTTAACTAGACAAATGCTTCTTTGGCAGTAGACTGAAGTTCGATTCAGATTTTGATTTTGTGTTCCAGTTTCTTAATACACTCGTAACAATCCCTAAGAGGCAAACGTAACCTGAATATTTTCGCACGGGTTCAATGTGAACACTGATCTACTGACCTTCTGGGCTGCCAGTTGCTTTTCTAGACCGATATTCATGTACATATGGTGTTTTAGACGAGGATGAGTCTACCGAACCGAGGCCTATATAGCTGTTGATCTGCCGTTCTATGTATACCAGTTCGCTTTGATCTATCGATCTCAGTCCGAAACACACTAGGAAAAAATAGGTAGCTAAATAAATGGTATCGAAATTAATATAAGCATTAATATTTCTCTTAAAAGTTAATTATCGAACTTAACATGAAAAGAAAATAAATTAAACAAATAAATAAAAAAGTTAAATTACCGTAAATATAACTGACGGAAGAAATTTGAAAATAAAATAAATAGGTAAATAAAAAAACAGATATTCAATAAAACGAGGAGGTAACTCTATAATCTCTTCCCCCTCCCCCTCACGTGTCTATTCTGTTTTATTTATCCATTGGATCTGAAGAAGTCCTGTTATATTTTTCTTCATGTTTTTGGTTTACACCAGAAACTGAAAAACAGGATGGAAATAAATTTATAATCATAAATTAACCGGTCTTTGGTTTTTTCTTAAAGGAATATTGCTCTGTAAAAAAATTACATTGAGCTCTCCACCATGAAAATTTAAATGTTCAGCTCCTATATATATATATATATATGTGTGTGTGTGTGTACATATATATGGATGAATAAATAAATATATATGTGTGTGTTTGTGTCTTTGTGTGGGTCTGTGTATATGGTAATATCTATCTATCTATCCATATAAGCCAATTAATATCTATCTATCTATCTATCATCTTGTCTTTCTTTTTATCGATCAGTTAGTCTCTTTATCTGTCCCTCTAACTCAGTCTATCTTAATAGATTCATATCTATCTTAATATATTCATAACTATCTCTGCATATCTATCTATTTATCTCTGTTACTCCGTTTTTATCACTCTCTCTACTTTTACATATATATATATATATATATATATATATATAGTACAATTAAATGGAGACTCAAACTCGGTTAAGCCGTCATAATAAATTTATTTCGGCGTAGAATATTATTGGTATATTCTCCGTCTCGTCAGATGACTCTTTTTACATGCTCTGTATTGTCCCAGAGATGCGAATGAAGAGTTACAGTTCGTATATAATTAATGTCACCGTAATTCACAGAACAAGTGATTTCATCGTTTTAAAGCGGTCAAAGCCACGATAATATTAAATTATCTTTCTCCACCGAAAAAAAACAAAGAAGTGTACTATAGCTTAATACTTGTATCCGATTTTGAATTCCAGACCGATAAAATGAAACGCAGTTTCTTCCAGGCAGCGGTCACATCGATACTGCTATATGGATGCACTACATGGACGCTAACAAAACGGCTGGAGAAGAAACTAGATGGCAATTACACAAGAATGCTGCGTGAAATCCTCAACAAGTCCTGGCGGCAACACCCAACAAGACACCAACTGTACGGCCACCTGCCCCCTATCACGAAAACTATTCAAGTTAGGCGAACCAGACATGCAGGACATTGCTGGAGAAGCAGAGATGAACTCATAAGAGATGTACTCTTATGGATCCCCACACACGGCCGTGCAAAAGCAGGACGACCAGCACGAACGTACATTCAGCAGCTATGTGAGGATACAGGTTGTTGTCCTGAAGACCTGCCTAGGGCGATGAACGATAGGGAGGAGTGGCGAAAGAGGGTCAGGGATATCCGTGCTGCCAGCACGATATGATGATGATGATGATGATGACTCCCGTGGAAAAAATAGTTCGATTACAAGTTTCGTACACATACCCGAGTTCGACATGAAACGCCTGACGAAGGCCGAATGACGTATCAACCGAAACCATGTAAATATAAGAATAAAGGGGAAGACTATAGTCTGAATACTCCAAGTTATTCAAATGTTGCCTGTATTCTTATATATAAAAATTAAAATACAGATATTCAGTGTTAAAGTTGATGTATATATCGTGTAACGTTTCGCATTTTATAATACAAGTATTCTTGCCCGTGGTGTAATGGTTATCGTCGCAGGATATGGACACGGTGGCACGAGTTCAAATCCTGGACGAGACTGATAGCATTTCACATAGCTCTAATACCCTTGGGAAAGGTATGAATCCAATTATTCTCCATCCAGCTATGGGTAAATAGTTGGGCAGAATAGGTTCTTCAGCCTTGGTGAGGCAACTAGTCTAGGAGAAGGAAAACTCTGAATTCAAACCTGTTAAACTCCGCTTAAAATATTGTCCTTGTGTCATATCCTGCCCGAGCGGAGGGGTTGGTAAATATGATAATACAAGTATTCTCAAAATAGTTTTGAAATGCTGAAAAATATATTGATACTGCTGTGTTATTTACCATACTAAAAAGGGCAATGACGTAATTTGAAGTTGATGTATAGTAGCCTGTGTCCCGCGTTTATAAATCGGCCTAATTTTGGTGACCTTAATAAGATGAAGTTTTGGTGGGCACAGTGTTATTTCAGTACTTTCGTTGTGGTGAGGATAGATATCTGTGTGCCTAAATGCCAGAGAAGTGTGCGATGGATAACCGTGCGGACAAATGTTCCCAGGATAGCTGCCAGGACAGATCTTTGCGTGTCTTTTGGTCAGAGAAATGAATGGTGGATAACCGTGAGGACAAATGTCTGTGTGTCTTTTGGCCAGAGGTGTGTATGATGGATAGCCGTGAGGATAAATAGTTCTGTCTTTTAGCCCGAAGAGTGAATGATTGATAGCTGCGAGAACAAATGACTGTGTTTCTTGTGATCAGAGAAGTGTTCGATGGATAGCTGCGAGGACAAATCTCTGTGTGTCTTGTGGTCAGAGGAGTGTGCAATGGACAAACGCGAGGACAGATCTTTGTATGTCTTATGGTCAGAGGAATGTATGATGGAAAGCTGTGAAGACAAATGACTGTATATCTTGTGATCAAAGAAGTGTACGATTGATAGCAGCGAGGACAGATCCTTGCGTGTCTTTTGGTCAGAGAAATGTATGGTGGATAGCCGTGAAGACAAATCTCTATCTTGTGCTCAGAGAAGTCTGCGATGGATATCCGTGAGGACAAATATTTGTGGGACTTGCGATTAAAATAGGGGTGTGAATGATAGCCGTTTCGAACTACTATGTTGGATGAAGATTCTTCGAAAAGTGGCTTTTTACCTGACTTTTATGCGAAGTGTGGTTAAATTTTTGTTGTCCTTTGGTTTCCTGTGCAGCTCACAGGTTTTCAACTTCTTTCTGAACACAAGATATTTTTTCTTGTTTCATTAAGACTCTCTAACACCAACGCAAGGAATTCCAATTTTACTTTTATTATTTGTCTGTCTATAATTGGGTTTGATTTGGTTTCATGGCATATCAACCATTATAGGGAATTTAAAGTCAAGTAAAGTTCATTCATATATTTATCAGATATATATGATTTGTTTACATAAGTCTATAAAGTATCACTAAGAATTTAATTAAACATCAGTTATGTGTTTACGCAGTTAAATGATCAAACAGTTCTATTTCTAACAATTCAATTTATTGTTTGTACTGTTTAAATGTCAAACAGTTCTATTTGATCCATACATGGGACTATATCAAATGCTATCAGTTTAGGTCTGAGCGGATCTGGCCGCGATGGCACTGAAGAAGTACTCTGCTTTCCTCAAAGCTCCAGCATTATTGTAGCCTCACCATCAGAGGTTTTAATGTCATAATCAGAAGACTTGTTGATGGGGTGTCTAACCACTCTGCAGACTGCAGTTGGTGTATTCATCAGCACCAACCGACTGAGCATGACTAAAATTAATAAAATATACTATTGATTTTTTAAGTAAAAAGGGGGAGTTGAAAGCGAGCGAGCAAAAGAGAGAGAGAGAGAGAGAGAGAGAGAGAGAGAGAGAGAGAGACAGGGGCTGACAATTAAGTATTTCTCGTGGTTTCTGATACTAACTACGAAGACTACTTTCTTGGCTTTCTTGACTGTGTTGATGGTCGGATTGACTCATTTTCGCTCACACACACGCGTGCCATTCAAATCCATTTTCCCCTTTGAATTTTCTTGGACCTTCTATCCATGAGGTATCCTCCTACTACTTAAAAAGATACCTTTTCCTAAACTTTTCAGGCCATCCAGCAACTTAAAAAATGACCACTAGACTGCTTCTGGTGTTCGCATTCAGCTGACGTGGAGAAGTCATTGCTAGTCAGCTACACTGGTGGGTCCATGTGTTGGAGACCATCGGAAAACGTCGCTTATGAGTTCGTGCCATCTTCTCCAACCAGCTGTATCCTCCCTTTTTCCCAACAAAGGTCGACCTCGGATATGCCATGAAACAAAGAAACTAAACTATACCAATTCACAAAGGAGTGTAATGCGTTTAAATTCGTTCATTTAATACAAAGGTAGCGAAATTAGCAAGATTTTGAAGCGTATTTGAGAGATCAGCTAATAGCTGTCCGGAAATGGAAGTGACAGCATTTGCTTTGCTTGTGTGTGATAAGTGGCTGTATACTAAGATAGGCTCAGAAACAGTCGTGGTGTAATGGTTATCTTCATAGGAAATGTACACAGCGAAGCTAGTTCAAATCCAGGACGAGGCTGTTTGCATCTCACGGCTGTTTTTCTAAATAAAGGGTGGGGCTCTAAATAACCCACGTAGGTTGATATGCCATAAAACTAAGAAAAATAAACAATCATCTTCCTGAAGTTAAGTTGATAGTTTATCTAGTTCGTTCATTTTTTGGTAATGTTTGCTCACCTATGCATCAGCTTAGGTTTTTCCATCAGATTATCATATGATTGGATACTCATGTGTTAGATTCACTTTAACATTCCTGTACTCAGTGGGGAATATATATTTATTCTAATACGTTATTTTTTTTCGTTTTCGGATTTCTTTGAGTAACTGAAATATAAGTTATTATCAGTCAATGGCCCAGTCAAGCTGGGGCGGTAGAATACACTGACTACATTTCTGCATTGTGGTAAGACCCCCACCGCAACGAGTGTCCTAGCATTAAACAAGCTGATGTTGAGGTTCCAGCAATGCTGGAGCTTTAGGAAATGCAGAGTGCCTATTCATTGTCACTGCTCCCAGGTACACTCTAACCCTGAATCCTAGGATCTGATAGGATTCTATCAATGGGTCAAATAGAACTAAACTGTGCGATTACATTAAAATGAACTGTTTGAAATAGAACCGTTTTTATATTTAGCAGTGTGTTTAAACTGCGTACCTATACTAAACTGAATAGTCTGAAATAGAACTATTTTGATATTTAACTGTGTGTAAACAAAAAAACTATGCTTATACTTTTATCAAAAGGATTTAATTCGGTGTTAAATGACCCAAAAAGTGTTGATACGCCATTAAACAAAATCCAACGAACGAACGAACGAACCAAACAACCTAATAGAGGTCGAATATTACTCAGAGCGTGTAAACAGAATAGGCTGCTGGTAGACAACCGCATGTGTGGTATCCTGCTCGTTGTCCCGGCTCTTGATGTTTGTTTGACCGTGAGAAAAACAAGAATGAGGATCAGTTTGGAAAGGAAAAATTAACGAACGCACATGCGGATCTTGTAAGTTTTCATGCGTATAAAAAATCCTGAAAATTTCGTTCCCCCTAAGTCCGATTTTTAATACCTGAATTTATTGACTTTATGATAATCTTAGGTGAGGGGTTTTAGTTTTGTTCTGTTGCCAGTAAAATATGCTTTTTCTCCGTCTCTGTCTCTGTCTCTCTCTATCTCTCTCTATATCTCTGTTTCTCCGTCTCTGTCTGTCTGTCTCTGTCTTCCTGTCTCTCGCTCTGCATGTCTGTTTCTGTTGCTTTTCTCTCTCACACACTCTCTCTCTCTGTTTCTCTCTCTGTCTCCCTCTTCTTCCTGCCTCTCTCTCTTTCATCTCTGTCTGTCTGTCTTTCTCTCTCTCTCTCTCTTTGACTCCCTCTGTCTCTTTGTGAGTCTGTATCTCTGTCTCTGCCTGTCTGTCTCTCAGTCTGTCTGTCTGTCTTGCTCAGTCTGTCTGTCTCTCTCTCTCTCTGTTGTCTTGACTCTCTCTGTCTCTGTCTGCCTGTCTCTGTGTATGCCTGTTTTTGTCTGCCTGTCTCTCTCTCTCTCTCTCTCTCTGTGTCAGTACCTCTGTCTCTGTCAATCTCTCTGTCTCTGTATCTTTCTGTATTATGACTATTTACTTGAAGCCATAAGGTTAATCCAGTCCAGTCGGCTTGGGCTGTAGAAGACACCGACTGCTTCTCTGTAGAAGGGCAAGAACACCTCCAGCTTGTGTCCTGTATATGACACTAAACGATCGGATGTTAAGGCTCCAGTACTGCTGGAGTTTGGGGGAATGAGGAGTACACTTTCATTACCATTGTTTAAAGGGCCTCTATGACCCATCAGGTGAGCACCAGTGGGTCATTTAGAACTGTTTAACATTTAAACTATGTGCAAACAAATGATTATGCTAAATTGAATAGTTTAAAATAGAACTGTTTGATCATTGAACTATGTATAAACAATTGACTGAAGTTTAATTGAACTGTTAGTGATACACAGCAATACTTGTAACCATTTAAGTTTATTGACATGTTAAATTGGATTTTTAGAAATAGGACAGTTTGATTCTTTACCTCTGCGTATCTAAAAATGTTTTTACAAATTTTATATTTGTTTTCTTTTACTTCCTTTCTTTGTTTAATGGTAGTAATTTACTAAGCTTTTTGCTTAGATGTGGCTCAAGGTCATATGAATGGGGCACCCAATGAGACTCGAACTCACCTGTGTAGGTTTGCTAGTCTACCTTGCTAACCATTACGCTACCCGAGGCGCCCTTCTTTGTTTAATGGTATATCAACCTTTGTAGGTTATTTAATGCCAAAGCCTTCCTTCTAAAAGAATAGTAGTGGTACTATTTAACCCATAGCTGGGAGAATAAGGGGGTTCATACCTTTCTCAAGGGTATTTGTCCGAAAGTGAATGTAATAGCGCAACTGGAGTTCGAACTCGCTTTCTACGATTCCGCAGTCCATCGCTTTAGCCATTACACCACAAGGACCCCAAACCACTTTAGTATTTGTGTGGAAACAGGATTGGGGATTAAGGGCTCAGTAATGGTCGATATAAACTAAGGTTCATCATTATACATGTTTACCAACCCCTCTGCTCGTGCAGGACATGAAATAAGGTCAATTTTTAAGCGGAGTTTTACAAATTTGAATTCAGAGTTTTCCGTCTCCTAGACTAGTTGCCTCACCAAGGCTGGAGAACCCAGTCCGCCCTACTATTTACCCATAGCTGGAGGGAGACTAATTGGATTCATACCTTTCCCAAGAGTATAAGTGCTATGGGATATGGACACGGCGACCCGAGTTCAAATCCTGGACCTGACTGATTGCATTTCACATAGCACTAATACCCTTGGGAAAGGTATGAATCCAATTATTCTCCCTCCAGCTATGGGTAAATAGTAGGACAGACTAGGTTCTTCAGCCTTGGTGAGGCAACTAGTCTAGGAGAATGAAAACTCTGAATTCAAACCTGTTAAACTCCACTTAAAAACTGACCTTGTCTCATATCCTGCCCGAGCGGAGGGGTTGGTAAATATGATTAGTGCTATGTGAAATACAATCAGTCTCGTCCAGGATTTGAACTCGTGTTGCCGTGTCCATTTCCTACTACGATAACCATAACATCACGGGCACCTCCATAAAAGTTTATCATTATAAGTTACTAAAAAGCATTTAATTGCAAAAAATTATTGGTGTTGGTTTTATGTGCACACAAGTTATCATTAATGCGAATAGATTCATGAAACCATATAATTATACATAAGTTATTCGTATTGAAATATAAAACCAACTAATTGATTAATAATTAATAAGGCTCCGTGTTTTCGTGCCAAATCAACCAATGAGTTAAATACGATGTAGAAGTTACGAGGATCATTAAATAAGTCTCCAGACTTTTTTCGTATATGCACTTTTATTGATAGTACACACATGAAACTCTTGTCCCCTTTGAAGTAATCTCCTCCGACTGCAATGCTCTTGTTGTACCGTTCCAACAACTGCTTGAAGGGTCCATGGAAGACCTCTTGTGTGGGCGTGTCAATCACCTTCGTCACAGCCTCTTTCATATCCTCAATTTTCTCATAACGATAGCCTCTGAGCTTAGGGAATAATCAAAAGTCACAGGGAGCAAGGTCTTGACTATAGGGAGGGTGAGGAATTGTCTTGATGCCCATCTTGCTCAAATAGTCTGTGACAAGGATGGAGTTGTGGACTGGTGTATTGTCCTGGTGGAAATGCCACTGACCCGATTTGAAGAGTGCTGGCCTCCTCCGATCGAATCTTTTCCTGAACTCCCTTAAAACCTCAACATAGTAACCCTAACCCTAACCCTTTGGCCAATCAACTGTGGTGTATTGACTTCCTTACTCCTCTCACACCTCTCACCATCCCTCATAGATTCCTGCCTTCCTTGAATCTCTTATGCCACTCAAAAACTGATGCTCGATTCATGCAAGATAGTCGAAAAGCAGTTTGAAACATTCCATACGTTTCCGTGACATCATTTTTTCCAAGTTTAAAAGAGAATTTTATTGCATATCGTTTTTCTAAATTGTCCTCACGTCCAGATTGCATTTTTGAAATTCACCGGCTGTGACAATCAGGCTTTAGTAGGGTGTATTCCAATTACTGCTGTAGCTGTTCATTTGAACTTGAAATCCTAAAAACTGGCCAGTCATCTCAGAAGATGTATAGCTGAATGTATACCGAATTTTCAAGAGTCTACGACAATTTGAAATACCTGAACAAAAAAAGTCTGGAAATTATTGAAGGTACCACGTACGTCAGCCATATATAAATCGATAAACAAAAACAGAGTAAATACGAGGATAAGTAAATAGATAAATAAATAGATGAGTAATGAATTTTTTTCATTTTCTGTAAAAAAAAAATACATAGTTTTCTTGGAGCCAGGAAAAAATGTCCGCTAACTTTGGGAAGGATTCTTATGTTGTAGTGGCTAACGTGGTAGATCTTGTAATGAGTGAGTTCGATCCCCAGTCAAGCTATTTTGACTAATTACCTTAAGAAAAGTATTAATATCGTTATCTCCTCTTCAACTATGGGGTAAATAGTACCACAACTGTTCTTCTTTTATAATGACTTAGGCATTAATTAAACCACTATACTATTAAAAACGTAACCAAACCAAACTGATTGTTCCGGCTGTCAGCGTTTAAAATGTTTTAAAATAATTGAAACCATGACTACGTACAAATTTTTATTAGATAAGAATGTTGATATCTTATAACAGTGATGTTTTTTATTAAGACTATTTTCTTTAAACTAAATTATCATCCGTAGTCTGCACTGTCTCGCCGTCTAGCCAGTCTCTCTCCAAACACATTGCTTTTGTTTCTTAAAGATCTTCCAAATGCTAGGTTCCTAAACTTTTAGACTATTGAGATGTTATATATTCCCTCTAAGCAACTGGAAATCCGAGTCTCAAAGCATATAAGGAGAGAGGGCCCCACTGTCTCTCATTAACTTTTTAAAGGAACAGTGAAAATAATCAGGAGCAGACCTCCCAGTTTAATGTAAAGAAACCACAGTTTTGAGTGTCGCACAAAAAGTTCTAGGCCTCACTCAGATTTCGTCACGCAATTTTCGCTTTTGTATGGGTACAGAAATTTTGACAGAAATCTTAAATGTTTTTTAAGAAGTGCTAATGTCGCTACAACAATTCTATTCCGCCCTGGTTCCTCTTTCTGGGTAAGGATTTAAATTTTTTCCTCTTTCTGGGTAAGGAGTTTAGATTTTTGAACGGCCCTCGTATATTTATAGATACAGATACAGGGTATCTCAAAAACATGCAACCAACATTGGCATAATGGTTAAAGTGTTCGCCAATGACCCGGGAGACCTGGGTTCAATCACAGGACGAGTCATCCCAAAGACTCAAAAATGGTACTTGATGCTACCTTGCTTAACACTCAGCATTATAAGGTAACGATCATGGGTAAAGTGGAGCAATCCAGGAAAAGGAGTAGTGCCTTTTCCAGCACCTTCGTGTAGTAGCGATCGAAAACGGAGCCTTCGGGTGACCCTCGACTACGGTTGCCAACAATTGAGACAGGCGCGATGGCGGTTATTTGGAACCAGTCGAGTAAAAAATGCATCCTTTGAGCAAGAGACATAAATTTTTTTTTCTTTTCAATTGTTATTATATTAATTTCTATGAAATGCAATATTTTTTGAGTTTCTTGTCTCAGTAATAAATCATTATCATATTTACGGGGTGCATCTATTTTGAGACTGTTTTGAATGATTTTGTCTCCTCATAAATAGTGATGCAAAATATTTTCCCTCTCTTGTCCAAGACTTTGTGATTGAAGATTAATAGTTGGTATAGAATTCAATTTTCAAAGTTGAAATAAAAAAGAACACAACATTATTATTAATCGAGTTATTAACAGTCAAATGGGTACCAAGTATATAGAGACACGCTATATTTATATTCAGCAAAAGCTGCTCGGTAGCGCCAGGAGTGGCAGTACCGCCTTAAGCTACCGAAACTGTGTTATCACCCTGGATGGCGGCTGATGAGGCTAGGGTATCGCACGTGCTTCCACACGTTGTATGATGAAAAAAAAATATATATATAAATGTTTTATACATATATATATATATATATATATATATATATATATATATATATATATATATATGATTTGTTTTCTTTTGTTTGATCATATATCAACTTTTGTGGTATATTCAAAGCCAAATTACACCATCTAGAATGACAGTAGAGATACTATTTAAACCATAGAACGGTGGATCATACATTTCCCAAGGTTTGTACCATGAAAGTGAATGTAATAGCGTGTCTGGAGATCCAGTGTGCTTTCTATTGTATCATATTCCATGAAGTTAGAAACTACACCACGTAGACTCCGCATCTCAGTCTGTCTGTCTGTCTGTCTCAGATTTGTCACGAAACACTTACCTTTACATGGACCCCACCTTTACTGAAATTTTGACAGAAATCTGGAATGATTTTTTCTCCTTTTTTAAAAAAGTCCGAGTGTTGTCACAGCAATAATATTCATCCCTGATACCTCATTTTTTATGAGGTTTAGAAATTTTGGAACGATCCTCGCATATTTATACTTGCTAATATTTATATTTAGTTTCACACACACACACACACACATATATATATATATAGTCATCCAGAGGCAGATCTGTTTCGTTATACCAGAACTCATTAGTTTGGCTAGACATACTAGCTTCCTGTTGCTGGGATCGAAACCCGGTTGACAAAACGCCAATTCAAGACTCTAATATATATATATATATATATATATATATATATATATATATATATCAGTTGGCGGCTGATGAGGGCAGGGTATCGCACGTGCTTTCACACGTTGTATGATGAATAAAAAATATGTACATATATAT
Source organism: Sepioteuthis lessoniana (assembly GCA_963585895.1). Taxonomy (NCBI): domain Eukaryota; kingdom Metazoa; phylum Mollusca; class Cephalopoda; order Myopsida; family Loliginidae; genus Sepioteuthis; species Sepioteuthis lessoniana. The sequence goes on along the minus strand of OY757927.1, from coordinate 18,777,971 downwards.
ATATATATATGATTTTTTTATATATGAATGTCTTAATATATATATATATATATAATTTTTTTTGTCCAACAAGAGAAAAATAAATATTTTAAAATGAATAGATTATGCAAATGAATTCGAATGTGGTTTTTACGTCATATAATTATTCTTCATTGAATAAAAAAGAACCCCACCCCTATCAAAATGAATTCCACCCCCATCAAAACAAACATGTTTTTAGTATCCGGAAGAGGACCACGAATTATGAAACATATGGAGCCTAAATATATGAAATATGAACCTGAAATACCACAATCAAATTCATTTGAAAATCTATATATATAAGCGTCTGTGCATATGTGTGTGTGCGTTTTAGTTATTTGGTTGGTTGGGTTTTTTGGCATATCAACCTTAGTTGGTTATTTAACGCAGAATCCTTTTTTTTTTCTAAATAATCGGTTCTATTTCAAACAATTCAGTTTCGCATAAGCACCCAGTTTTAATGTAAGTACAGTTTAATTGTGAAAAACATTTCTATTTCAAGCTATTCGATTTAGTCAAGCAGTTCTAATTCAGTTAATTCAGTTTAGTATAAGTACAGATTTTGTTTACAGACAGTTAAATGTCAAAACAGCTCTATATTAAACAAATCACTACAGTTTCAATGTCAAAAAACAGTTCCATTTCAAATAATTCAGTTTAGCATAAGCACGCAGTTTAAATGTAAGAGTAAAGTTGGTGACTGTAGTCGAGGGCAACCAGAAGGCTCCCTTTTCAATTGCTTCAACACCGAAGTGTAGAGGAGGCCGCTACTCCTTACCCTGGATTGCTCTACTTTCCCATTGATACGTACCTTATATTACTGAGTGTTAAGCAAAGAGGCATCAAGTACAATTTTAAAAGTCTTTGGAATGACGCGACCTGGGATTGAAGGCTAATGAGTTTAAATGTAAGTACGGTTTAATTGTTAAAAACATTTCTATTTCAAGCTATTCAGTTTAATCAAACAATTCAGTTTAGCATAAATATCCCGTTAGTTCTATTTAACCCATAGAGAGGGCCCTATTAGGTGCTACCACGCTGGCCAGAGTGGACCTGAGAGCAATGGCAATGAAGGGTGCTCTGCATTCCCTAAAGCCCCAGCATCACTTGAACCTCACCATCAGATTGTTTAGTGTCATATTCAGGACACTTATTTGGATGGTCTTACCCCTCTGGAAACAGGTAGACACCTCTCTGAAACTGGTAGACAAATTCACCTCCCTAGGAAGCAGTCTCTCATCAACCGAAAAAGACGTCTACACACGGCTAACGAAGGCATCGACAGCTATCGATAAGCTATCAATCATATGGAAATCAAACCTGACCGATAAAATGAAACGTAATTTCTTCCAGGCAGTGGTCGTGTCGATACTGCTGCATGGATGCACTACTTGGACATTAACAAAACAGCTAGAGAAGAAGCTAGATAGCAATTACACAAGAATGCTGCGAGCAATATTGAACAAGCCCTGGCGGCAACACCCAACAAGGCACCAACTATACGGCCACCTGTCTCCTATCACGAAAAGACATCCAGGACACTGCTGGACGAGCTCTTAAGTGATGGACTCCTATGGACCCCCACATATGGCCGAGCAAAAGCAGGACGACCAGCTCGAACATACGTACAGCAGTTATGTGAGGAAACAGGATGTAGCCGTGAAGACCTGCCAGAGGCGATGCACGATAGAGAGAAGGGGCGAGAGAGGATCAGGGATATCCATGCTAGCGGCACGACATGATGATGACTCCTCTGCAGAGGTGCAGTTAGTGTGTATTCTACAGCCCCAGCTGACTGGGCATGTGTGTGTGGGGGAATATATTGTATTACCTCTCTTAATTCGTATTTTCATGTTCAAAGGATGTACTAAGTGAAACCTAATTTTACTGAACACGAAATCATTTCACACAACAATGTTCTATGGAAAAGCGTTAAATTTTGAAAGTTAGCACATTACGCATACTGGAATGAATCAACGAATGCGTGTACGAAGAAACGCCCCGAAAAATAAACAGAATTTGCACCAATTCCAAAAAAAAAAATCTTTTGACACTTCTACGGAGTTAAAATCGCAATCTATGGCTTCAGATCCAAATTCTTAAAGAAAAATTTCGCTCGGCTAAATAATTTCTAATTTAATGCGTTGTCACTGAAAACATTTTGAAGAGAAAAAAATTAAGAGACAAGTCTATGTTAAGAGGGTTTTTCGTTGGCGTTGATACTATTTCTTCTTTTTGAAATTTCCAAAATGAATATTTTCTTTCGATTCGTTGCGTTAGATGAAATGGAATAAAATAAGGCGTGACAAAGAATCTGGTAAACCCACTAGGACTTGATAATTTAAGTTGCTATTCGGTCTTGATAGATAGCTTCCCCGTCAAGAAATTGTGGTTTTTACAATTAAGTCTATCTTTTATTTTGTCTGTCCTTTCGCAACAGGAAGCTCTATCTTTTTCTGGGCATGCTCAGATCATTCTTCCTGTCAAAGATTTTCTGGCAGATGCGTGTTTCTTTTATATTTCTTATTTGGTGTTTTTTTTTAATGATTTTATTTAATTACCTTATTATCTAATATATTTTTAAGATATGGAATTGCCATTCTCTGGAAGAAAAAGGCGTGTAAACATTAAACACACACTTTTATGATGTTTCCGCTCATGCTGTTAAAATTTTAACTCCACATGGGGAAACAACAGAAAATTCTATGTTTTTAATGTTTAAACATCTTTTCTTTTCCAGTGAATGGCATTTCTATTTCTGAAAAAGCCATAAAACATTAAGAAGAGAATTTTCAGTTTATTGTACATATGCTGAAAAATTTGAGATAATCGAAAGGCGAATTATTCAAGCTATTAGATCGCAAAATAATATAAATTTATCCAAAAGGACCTGCATAATACAAATGTAATCATTTTTAAAACACCGTATATATCAAAATAGAATTTTAAAAGTAAACGTTTGATGATTCACAATATTTACGATTTTTATATTCGATTAAATAATCTCATTTAGAGTGGTACTTAACAGAGATTAACAGTTTCGGGCAAAAAATAATACTAAATACCCCCATATATATATATAAATTGATCATAGTCGAGACTGACCTGAAGGCTCCCTTATCAATAGCTAATACACTAAGGTGTGGGAGCAGCCCTACTCCTCTCCCTAGATTGCTCTACTTTAGCCCTGATACGTACGTTATAATACTGAACTATAAGCAAGGAAGTATCAAGTACCATTTTTAAGTCTTTGGTATGACTCGACCAGGGATTGACCCCAGGTCTCTTGGGCCATTCATGAACGCTCTAACAGCTAGGCCAATGGACCGGTATATATATATATATATATATATATATATATATATATATATATATATATATATAGCTGCGTTCTGCAATCCCTTTGTTTACACATCAGGTGTATCCGGTTCTGTCAAGGATCAATTAGCAACATAATCTCTATAGGGTGCTAAAGTAAAACATGGAATGATATTTAAAACGTTTTTTTATTCTGATTTGTCCAATTTTTGAAAAAAAATTGCGTTAAATCTAAATTTTTATCATTAGCCCTATTATTCACTGATATGTGTGAGCAAGAAAACAAACGATAAAAAATCTATGATTTTCTTAACTCTGAAACCAAACCAAAAAAACTTCTGAAATAAACTGAGTTTCGTAATGGCCTCTATCAAGCCCAGAGCTTAATCCCCTTGATTACGCTATATGGGGCGTTTTAGAAAACAAAACAAATGCAACTTCCCATCAAATATTAGTTTGCTTAAGACTGCTATTAGGGAAGAATGGAATGAAATATCTGAAGAATTTTTTGGAAGGCATGCAAACAATTGAGTAAATTTACAGTTCCGTGTCTTTCTTCTTATTTTGTTGTTTATTTTTTAGAATTAAAATTAATCTTGGTTTATAATAAAGCCATTTATTATTATACAAGAATATTCCTAATACAATACAAAAAGATTAAACAGTTCCATTAGACCCATAGATTGGACCCTAACAGGTGCTACCACTTCGGGTCTGACTGGACTCAAAAGTAATGGTAATGAAGAACTTCACATTCCCAAGACTCCCAAACTGGAGCCTCACCATTAGATGCAGTTTAATGACATACCCAAGACACTAAATTGTTTCAATGGTTTGGTTTGGTTTCTTTGTTTTAATGGCATATCAACCTTTGTAGGTTATCAAATGCCAAAGCCATTCTCCTAGAAGGACAGTAGGGGTACTATTTAACCCATAGCTGGGAAGATAAGGGGGTTCATACCTTTCCCAAGGGTATTTTGCCCGAAAGTGAACGTAATAGCGCGACTGGAGTACGAACTTGCGTACTACGATTCCGCAGTCCATCGCTTTAACCATTACACCACGAGGACACCCCCCCACTAAAATTGTTTCAAGTACTTATACTAAATAATTCAGTCATTTGTACACAGTTAAATGGCTTCAAGTATTGCAGTTAAGTGTTTGCAGTTAAATTATTCCAAGTATTGCCAGCTAACACTCATAATTCAGTATAATTTTAATCATTTGCTTGAACACTGCGAGATGGTCTTCAGTGAAGTTAATGATTAAACAATTCTATCTAAGACAGTGACGACATCCTAACAGGTACTACCAGTGGGGTTTATAGTTGACCTGGGAGTAATGACAATTAAGGAGTACTCCACATTCCCCAAAGCTCCAGGACATTCTTTAGGAGGTTAAGTTTTATCTCTTTGAAGGGGTGCTGTCGGCGTATTCTACAGCTCCAGTCTATAGGACCATATATATATTGGGTTAATTCTATAATTGGCTCCATTGTTTAATGTTGAGCACTTTAGTAATTGTAGCATTGCAGTATTCGCGGAGGGTTTTTTGGTTTTCTTTTGGCCACTGACTTAGTACCCCTTGATTTTTTTCAAGGAGTAGGACGAGGTTGGTCTTTTCTTTCTTTTTACCCCAAAAAACTTTTTTCTTTTTCCTCTGGACCGTGATTCGAGATATTTTTTTTCTCTTGTTCCTGGCCAGGGGTTTTTTGTTTTTTTCTGGTACCGTGAATACTGGTAGATAATTGATTAGTAAATATTTATATATATATATATATATTAAGAGAGCGAAGCAGGGATTTAGCAATAGATGTTTTGAATAAACTCTTTGGTAGCCAAGAGAAGAAAACAAGTTAAATATATTCTAGTGATGAAAGAATTAATGAATATTTTTTAGCATTTGGTTAAGGTAATGTTTATTTCACTCTTTTACAATAATCAATCATTTCCATGTTATTTGTACTCCAAGACTAAAGGTTGAAGCCATCTTTACAAATAATTTGCCTTCTGGATTACCTGAATGTTAATCAAGTCAGGATTTGCGGAGCAAATAATTGATGAGTCATTTTTTATTTTTATTTTTATTTATTTATTTATTTATTTATTTATTTTTTGCTTTAAATGATAAACCAAAATTCGAAGAAGTGGGTTCTCCAACAACAACAATTTCCACCAAATAAATATTTCACTGCTTTTTTTTTTTTTTACTCACCGTTAAACTGTTCGTTTTGATACAACTCACCTTATCATTCAGGTTTAAATGTAACATGGGATCGTTGCCACCACATAGTACATAACATTTAATAATTGTTAACAATAATCAGAAGAAAAATAAGCAAATATAACAAGTATTTTCGTACATATTTAGTATTTTTGTATGTGTGAACATTGGAAATATTATAAAGTTAATCAATATTTTTGTACGTTTAAATACAACTCAATTGAATGTTGTTTATAGGCAGTTTTGAAGTAGTAAAAATGGAAATATTTCTAAAAATCATAGATATTGTATCAATAATTAGATATGTATTTAGATCAATGTTTGTATACGTTTATTCCTAGCTTATTTTTAGCATAGTGCAAGGATACAAGTGAAGGGGAAACTTACTGTCGCTCAAAGTCACTTCAGTAAAACAAAGAAAAAAAATCTGAAAGACTTGTCAGTTAACCACTTCATTACGGTGGGATGAACGTCGATTTCTAGCTGCAGAGGAATCGAGCTAGAAGACGATTGGTTTTTACCACTCTAAAAAAAACACGTCATCTTTGGCAGAATCCATACTGACGGTGACTCAGATTTGAATCAAAATATCACAAAACTTAACAAGAGTAGATTCGATGTTCCAAATTCTGCAGCAAATGAATAGTCTCCGAAAAAAATGACGAGAGATCTGATACCGTCAGCAACTTAGGTTCTAAAGCAGGGAACCATTGCTACGTGACTTAGCATCTCGGATTAAAAAACATACACACGCACAAAAAAGCAAAAACAGTATTTAGGGAATTCAAATCAGACGTAGCCAGTGGAAAATGACTGCTGAGACGGAAAAACCGGAACATTTTCTGCATACAAAATGGCATTTCTACGTCTTGTAATTAAGCTCTGATCTTATTTGAGAAAGACTCAAGAAAAAGAAAAAATAGAAATAAAGACTGGAGAACTGTCTGAGTATGTTAACTGTCCGTGTGTATATTGACATCACTTTCAGTAGATGAGATATTACTGCCCAGGCTTGTGAACTAGTCTTTTTATTTTAGAAGCTTGACACTTAATTTGGCAACGTCTTCTTGTTTAAAAGACATGAATTCTGTTTTATTAGTATTCAAGAAGAGACCAATGCAGCTTGCTGCTTGCTCCAGAGTATGTATTAAAGATTCAGCTTGGACAGGTGTGTACAGTTTATCTGCCACAGAAAGTATAAGAGACGCAGACTACGCAGATGACCTTGTGCTTCTCGTATATATATATATATATATATATATATGAATCGAGCTTTCTGTAGCCGTTAAGCGGATATATGTAAACAATAACAATTGTGATTCATAACCGTTTAAATTTCCTTCGCTTGCGCTAGTTTCCTCGTGGCTGAGTTGTAGAATCTTGGATTGGCGTTTGAGTCAACCGGGTTTCGATCCCAGCTTCGGGAATCTAGCCACACTGAAGAGTTCTGATTGAACGCAAGAGATCTGTCTGTGGATCGCAATATATATATATATATATACAGACGCACACATGTATATATTTGTGTGTTTGATAGTGAGATGAATAAAATTCATGGATTTGGAAAGTCAGACAATTTTCTATTTTTTATCGTAAGTCCAAACATCACAAACACAAGAATTAGGAGGCATTTTCCAACAAAAGGCACTTATGATGTCCACGAGTTCGCAGAAGTAAGATGTTGATGGAAAAATCTGATAATAAAATCTGATACAAAAGCGCCATTTCTTTTTATGAGCCATTAAATATATTTTTTTTAAACCAATGTCTATATTTATGATCAACCATTGATTGTTGACGAAGGAGACACTTATCTCTCGTCGTAAAGCGTCGCGTGTATTTATTTATTCAATTCGGTTGCGAACTAAATAAAACGGAAGATCGAGAATGGTATTTAAAAGAAGGTCAGTACAATTCATGCCATCTTTGATGTGAAAATAAAAGACTATGAAATAATAATGAAATAATAATGGCATATCAATATTCATGTTTTGGTTGGTTGGTTTGGATTTTATGGCATATCAACCATTGTTGATTATTTAATGCCCAAACCGACTCGTTGATCTAGTGGGTAGAGTGTTCGCTAGTGGTCCGGGAGACCTGTGTTCAATCCCAGGTCGAAACACCCCCCAAGGCACCAACTATACGGCCAACTACCTCCCACCACGAAAACTATCCAAGTTAGACGAACCAGACATACAGGACTCTGCTGGTGAAGCAAGGACGAACTCATAACTGATGTACTCCTATGGACCCCCACATATGACTTTAAATGGTACTTAATACCTCCTTGCTTAACACTCAGCAATATAAGGTACGTATCAAGGGTAAAGTGGGGTAAACTAGGGAAAGGAGTAGCGCCCTTCACTACACCTCAGTGTAGTAGCTATTGAAAAGGGAGCCTTCGGGTCGCCCTCGACTACGGTCGTCAACTTACTTACTTACTTAAATGTATATGATTTGTAACCACATTAGGTAAATTTTCTAAACGAGATTGAGTTTGTAACATATTGACCGTCGACCGAGCCGTCAACCAAGAGATGCACCTGTGTAAATAAGCGGTAGAAAGCGAAACAGATGCATCCAGTCGAAGATATCAGAATAACACCTTCACCTGTGGACGTGGTTGAATTCGGTGCAGATGCGTACGCCCACAGGAAGCACGTGTGTCAAACAATTATATAACCAGGTGCCACAGACGGCCTGGGTTAGTCAGTTCGTGTTAGTCAGAGTTCGAGTTGCAGTTGCTGTTGGAATCAGTTGGGGACAAGATTCCGGAGTGTGAACCAGCTCCAGACAGAGGGCTTGGGTCCTCAGTGACCCACGGTTGAACAGCCCTGGCCAGAATGCAAAAGAAGTGCTGCTATTGTCAGAAGAACTTTGGGTCAATATATAGCAGTCTGTCCCCGTCTCCAACTCACCTCTCCCACACAACTAAAATCAACCCTTTCGAATAAAGTGTGAGAGGTATATTTTTATGAAGAAGTGTGTTCGTTCTTTCATTGAAGTTCGTATATCATTGTTGACTATGTTTCCGCACGTGTATTTGTATATGTATTGTGTAGTTGTAGTTGTATGTGGTTATACAATAAGTTCATTCTTTTGTTTACTGCTAAATGGTTCAAGTATTTCAAAGAAGAATATTTCTATTTACAATTAATTATTCATTTTCACAGAGTTAAATGTTTAGTAGTAATACCTCTCTGAAACTAGTAGACAAATTCACCTACCTTGGAAGTAGCGTCTCATCAACCGAAAAAGACATCGACACACGACTAACGAAAGCATGGACAGCTATCGATAGGCTCTCGATCCTATGGAAATCAGACCTGACCGATAAAATGAAACGCAACTTCTTCTAGGCAGCGGTTGTATCGATACTGCTATATGGATGCACGACATGGAAGCTAACAAAACGGCTGGAGAAGAAGCTAGACGGCAATTACACAAGAATGTCGAGAGCAATATTGAACAAGCCCTGGCGACAACACCCCAAAAGACACCAACTATACGACCACTTGCCTCCCATCACAAAAACTATACAAGTTAGACAAACCAGACACGCAGGACACTGCTGGAGAAGCAAGGACGAGCTCATAAGTGATGTACTACTATTGACCCCCACATATGGCCAAGCAAAAGCAGGACGACCAGCTCGAACTTACATACAGCAGCTATGTGAGGACACAGGATGTAACACTGAAGACCTGCAAGAGGTGATGAATAATAGGGTGAAGTGGCGAGAGAGGGTCAGGGATATCCGTGCTGCCGGCACGACATGATGAACGATGAGTTATGCGGTGTAACTGTAACAATGCAACGTTAGTCATTCATTTGCACACATTGAAATAGATATGCATTCGGATTGTAAGTGAATAGTTTGTCGGTAATTCCATGTGTAAACAAACGAGAAATACTGAATAGAATACTTAGTGTTAAAAAAGAATCATCATCACCATGTCATGTCGATAGCACGGATATCCCTGACCCTCTCTTGCCACTTCTCCCTATCGTTCATCGCCTCTGGCAGGTCTTCACGGCTACATCCTGTATCCTCACATAACTGCTGTATGTATGTTCGATCTGGTCGTCCTACTCTTGCTCGGCCATATGTGAGGGTCCATAGGAGTACATCAGTTATGAGTTCGTCCTTGCATCTTCAGCAGAGTCCTGCGTGTCTGGTTCGTCTAACTTGGATAGTTTTCGTGATGGAAGGTAGTTGGCCGTGTAGTTGGTGCCTTGTGGGGTGTTGCTGCCAGGACTTGTTCAATATTGCTCGCAACCCTCTTGTGTAATTACCGTCTAGCTTCTTCTCTAGCCGTTTTGTTAGCGTCCAAGTAGTGCATCCATTCAGCAGTATCGACACGACCGCTGCCTGGAAGAAACTGCGTTTCATTTTATCGGTCAGGTCTGATTTCCATATGATCGATAGCCAATCAATAGCTATCCATGCCTTCGTTATCCGTGTGTCGATGACTTTTTCGGTTGATGAGACACTGCTTCCTTGGAAGGTGAAGTTGTGTACCAGTTTCAGAGAGGTTCCGTCTTGTGTGGAAATGTTGCCTGTTTGATTATAGCACATATATTCCATTTTGTGTGCATTGACATGAAGGTCAATGGCTGCGGCGGATCGTTCCAAACTTTGCAGTAGTATTTCGGCTTGGTTGGGTGTATTCGCAAGAATCGCTATGTCATCGGCTTAGTTGGCGTCGGTAATTGTTTTTGCGGGGTACCTTCTGCTTCTTTTCTTTGTCAGTTCGAAGATGTTTTCTCTGATTTTATCAATCGATGTTCTAAGCACGGAGTCTAGACAGATGATAAAGAGGTATGGAGATAGCGTGTCCTCTTGCTGTACTCCTGCTACAATGTCGAAGTATTCTGTGTCTCCATCCGGTGAACGTACTTTCACTTTGGTGTTTCTGTAGAGAATCGTTATTACTGCTTCGGTTTCTTTTGGTAGGCTGTATGTTGTAGGATTTGTTCCACCTTTCCTCTAATCGAAGGCCTTGGGGAAGTTGACAAATAGTAATGTCGCCTGTAGGTTTTTTGCCCGAACGCCTTCAAGGATTCTACGGATGGTCAATATTTGTGAGGTTGTGGATCTATTTCTTCGGAAGCCATTTAGGTTTTTCCTAATGATGTTGTCGATTTTGGGTTATATGCGGTTTCGAAGAAGGGCATTGTAAATTTTGGCTGATATGGATGTAAGTTTTATACCTCGATAGTTCTTGGCTAATCTGAGGTCACTCTTTTTAGGGAAGGGGAGGATGCATCCCTTCTTCCATCTGTCTATCGGATTTTGATTATAGACTGCTTGAATAGAATAACTGGTGTTAAATAGGAATACTTGTAACCAATTCACCGTCGGAAAACAAACGATTAGTGTTGAATTGGATTATTAGTGTTATACAGCTATAATTGAAGCAATTTAACTGAGCTGAAACAATAGCAATACTAGTAAGAAATCAACTAAGTTCTAACTCACTTAAAATGAAAATACTTATAAACTGTGTTAACATATGACTTGAAATTATTTAACTGTGTTAAAAAATAGAAAGGAATAAAATGAGCTCAGATTGGTTTAAAATTATCATCCACGGAATAATATATATATAAATATATATATAAATTAATTCATGAGTCGGGACTATCCTACTACAGTTTCGTCTAAAACGGCTCCTCAGTATATCTAATTCTGACTTAGAATTAGATACCCTGAGGAGCCGTTTTAGGCGAAACTGTTGTAGGATAGTCCCGACTCACGAATTAATTTTTGTAATTTGCTCTACCTAGTATTGACCACTCTTTGTGATTGTAGCATTGCAGCATTTTGCGGTGGGTTTTTGTTCTTTTAACCAACTGATTGCGTATCTCTTGATTTTTTTCAATCGGTGTGACAAGGCTGGCCTTTTCTTTTTTTTTCTCCCGATAACCTTTTTCTTTTTTCCCCGGGCAGTGATTCGAGATATATTGTTATCTCTGAATTCTGGCGTTTTTTTCTTTTTCTTTGTTAACGTAAATGCTGTTAGTAAGTTAGTAATTATATATATATATATATATATATATATATATATATATATATGTCTACATTTCTAAAAAAATGCAATGATAACAGCAAAATTGCAATATGAGCGCTGGTAAAAAATGGTTGCTGAAGGCATTAGGTTTATAATACCCAAAAATTTAAACACAGTTGTCCCCAAGGACACATGATACAGTGGAAAAAGGTGTTGGTTTGATCCAGCGACATATTCAAAAAGTGTGAGTTCAATACCCGATGAAGGCTGATAACTGACAACCATTAAACATGGCTTGTGGAACTTGATCAGTCTACCTCGGTAAGCGAAATAAAGGGTTAAGTTAGACATTCCAAACCCCTGAAGAAGGCCGGAGCGCACAACGGCCGAAACGTTGTGATAAACATGGTGACAAAGATGAAGACAACAGTCCGAAAAATGTGAATATTATATCTATATATGATCAGGATTTGGCATTAAATAACACAATAAAGTTTGATATACCAAACTGTTTTTCTACCAGAATGACTTTGGCGGGGAATAACTCAAGGTTGTTGAAGGGCCATTAAAAAGAAACAAAGAAAAACCAAGCCTACTGTACACGAACAGAAGCGGGCTTCGTCATTTGAGAGTTTATAATTTTATTTTCAATAGATTTGTCTTTATTTACAAAAATAAAGACTATTCTTATATTTAACTCATTAAAAACTGAAAGAATTTTGATCTAATCATCAACAGTCGGTGGAATATTGAGGAGAGTGATGTGGGACTCAACGTAGACTTGCTGTCACTTGATTTGAATGGTAACTTGGAAAATCTGCTGATTAGACATAAACCCGAGGGTATAAAAGAACGATTCAACACCAGAACTGTTGTGACACGACCTCTGTCGGCTTAAGTCAGCACGCAAGGACTGAACAAATAATGTGGTGTCTTTTATCCCCAATTCCTGATCAAAGATTGGTACCGACTGATTCCTGCCATATATCGATTTCATCTTTATCTCATAAGCAACTACATGTCTTTACCCTCAGCTTCCCACCCAGTCTTTATTGATTTTATTCTATCGATTTATCCGGGGGTTGGTAGGGACACTCTTGGATACCACGTCTGCTGGTCTCTTGTTTCTGTCTTGGAGGAGGGGGTTGCTTTTGGTTTAATCTTGACTCTTGAACCCTTGTAGAAAGGAACAAAACAGAAAAGGAAATATCAAAATGCAAAAAGAAAAAGAAAGAAAGAAAGAAAAAAGAAAGAAAGAAAGAAAGAAGGTTAGATGGAAGGAAAGACGCCGGAGGCAAGGACAAAAGAAAGAAAGAAAGAAAGAGAATTGTGTAAGACAGGCTGAAAGAAACAGAAACGGTAAAAAAAAGGGAGAAAAGAAAGGAAGAAAAAAAAAGAGATAAACTATTAAAAGAATTAAAAAAGGAAACAAGCAATAGATGATGGAATCAGAGACTTAAAGAAAGAAAGAAAGAGAGGAAGAAAGAAAGAAAGAAACTAAACGGAACGAAATAGGAAGGAAGGAAGCGCGCAAGGAAAATAGAACGAAAGAAAAAAATGGAATTGTGTAAGATAGGATGAAAGAAATAAGTAACAGTAAAAAATGGAGGAAGAAAGAAAGAAAATGAGATATATTATGAAGAAGAAAATAGAAGGAAACAATGAAGGAATGAGGGAAGCAGAGAACAACGGAAGGATAAAGAAAGGTAAAAAGAAGTTAAGAAAGAAAGAAAGAAAGAAAACGATAGCAATACAACATCATAGAAAGAAAGAAAGAAAGAAAGAAAGAAAGAAAGAAAGAAAGAAAACGATAGCAATACAACATCATAGAAAGAAAGAAAGAAAGAAAGAAAGAAAGAAAGAAAGAAAGAAATCATATCAGGTGGAAACAAAAAAGTAAGAAATTTGTAAAATAAAAAAAGGAAGGAATGAGGAATGTTGGAACGAAAGAAAGAACGAAGGAATGAAGGAATTCTTGTTAGGGGAAATGAAAGAAGTTGGGAAAGAATATAATTGGAAGAAGTAATGACCGGACACAAAAATGGGTCAAGAAGAAAAAGAGAAAAGAAGAAAGGGAATGATATATAGGCAAAAAGGATAAAAGTAAAAGAATGAAATTTAAAGAAAATGAAAGAAAATTTGAAAAAGGAAGCTAGCGATCAAGGAAGGAAGCACGTAATTAAGGAGAAAGAAAGAAAGAAGGAAAAACACTTCATGAAAAAATCAAAGGAAAGAAGGCTAGATAGAAGAAAAGACTCAGGAGGCAAGGTAGGAAGAAAAGAGAGAAATTAATGAAAGAACAAATGAAATATACTGAAAATTAAAAAAAAAAGAGAAAGAAAGAAAGAAAGAAATAGACAGAAATTAAGAAGGAAACAAATAATCGAATAAAAAGAAAGAAAGAAAGAAAAAAGAAAGAAAGAAAAAAGAAAGAAAGAAACAAACAAACAAATTGAAGGAAATCGAAAGAAATTAAGAAAGAGCAAATAATCAAATGAAAGCTAAGGAATGAACGAAAGAACGAAGGAAAAGAAAGAAAGAAAAAAATCGAAAGAAATCGAAAGAAATTAACTAGGAAACACGTAATCGAATAAAAAATAAGGAACAAATGGTAGAAAGAAAGAAAGAAAGGAATCAAAAGAAAAGTAGAAGAAATATGGAAGTAATTAGAGAAGAAGGAAAGAATGGAAAGAGCTAGGAAAACATTTTTTTAGCAAAAAAAAAAAAAAACCTTGCCTAAAAAAGGGAGACAACCATACAATATTTCTATAACTGTATCAGTCCAGATGGGTTGTCTGGCTTACACTGCACCGAATGAATAGTGTTAGCCAATATCATCTAGCAGGGCATGATTCTCGGTTCGACCTCCCTCTTCCCTAAAACCGCAACTATAAAAAAGACCTACTGTCAAATCCTGTCTGGTGAAAGGCAGCGATAAATATTTATTTCTACTTAATCATCAGATTATAAACATTCATCCGACGATTATGTATTCTCTTCTATGGTAAGTAAAAGTAAAGCCCGAAAGCTTCCTTTTCAATAGCTACTACACCAAGGTATAGAGGAAGGCGCTACTCCTTCCCTTGATTGTTCCACTTTACGCTTGTTGCTTACCTTATAATGGTACTATTTACCAACCCCTCCGCTCGGGCAGGATATGACACAAGGTCAATTTTTTAGCGGAGTTTAACAGGTTTTGAATTCAGAGTTTTCCTTCTCCTAGACTAGCTGCCTCACCAAGGCTGAAGAACCTAGTCCGTCCTACTATTTACCCATAGTTGGAGGGAGAATAAGGGGGTTCATACCTTTCCCAAGGGTATTTGCCCGAAAGTGAACGTAATAGCGCGACTGGAGTACGAACTCGCGTACTACGATTCCGCAGTTCATCGCTTTAACCATTACACCACGAGGACACCTTATAATGGTGAGTGTTAAACAAGGCGGCATCAAGTACTATTTTTTTGAGTCTTTGGTATGACTCAACCTAGGATTGAAACCCGGTCGTCCAAGCCATGGGAGAAAACGGTCGTCCAAGCCATGGGAGAAAACTCTACTCATAGATCAACGGAAAACTTATGATAATGAAACGATATTGAGAACGTGATATCTTGATTCTTTTTCGTTTTTATACTGCTAGGCTGGCTATCATGTGAGAACTTTTTGATTTATCTAATACTTTTAAAACGATGCTCTATTTTCATTTCTTTATATACATATATATATATATATATATATATGCGTGAGAGAGAGAGAGAGAGGAGAGAAAGAGAGAGAGAGAGAGAGAGAAAGGACGTGTGTTTGCACGTATTTGGGCAGTCTTTCTTCGTTTATACATATTTCATTTAACAATATAGACATCCTTTCTCTAAACATTTTTGTGTATATCCTTTCGAGTCGCCGCATTGTTTTTATGGTGTACGGAGGGAATCGTTTAATGAAACTCCCATAATTAATTGGTTCCCTATTACTTTCTGTTTGTTCATGGAACATCATCAATCGTGTGTATATTGTAAAAGCGATGCGACCTTTCCATGTAAATTACTACTTTGTCAGGGTTGAGCATTTATTATTTATATCAGTGTGTTGTTTTCGCGTTTATTTTTTAATTTGGTTCTATAAGTAGCCGTAGTAGCTAAAGACATTTAAGTATATTAGTACTGGATCTGAAATTAATTCTTTTGAGTTTAGGTTGTTTTATTCTTATATGGAGCACTTCAAGAATCTGCAATTTTTGTTTATTATTTTGTTGTTTTATTATTGTTGTGTTTTCAGTAAGAATTTTCTGCAACTGTTTTTGGGCAGAAATGTTTTTTAGATGTTGTGTTCTTGAACTGGTACCAGGGAGATGTATAGTTAGTCTTCTCGATAGATTAGTTGAGGTAAAACCAACATATGTACTATTGTTCTCAGAGATTCAATCTCCTAAAGTACATTTAAATTGATAGGTAACATTGGCTTGTGTTTTTTTCTTTTTGCGAAACTCTTGTCGAGAGGGAGGAATTGTTGTTAATAAATAAGTTGGAGGTTTAAAATTTGTAATAGCATATATATATATATATATATATATATATATATATATATTTCGTCGAAAACGAGGAATGGTTCGAAATCTCTCGATGAACTAACGGAACGTGGATTATGCACAATGTTTCTAATATCAGGTGACATATTTTAAAGAAACGAACGCTGATTCATTGATCAAACGGCCAATTTTTCTTGTACATCTTTTCCAAATTTTTATATATTTTTACCCTTTTTATACATCCATCTACACTTAACATCACTAATAAAACCCTTCACAGCCCTGATGATGGTTCAGCAGAACCGATATGCTATAGTGTCGACTGACTTTGTTTCTCTATAAATCCCCACTTTCTATTTGGATTACTTGTCAATTTTTCTTCACAAATTGTTGGATTACTATCCATTATTTTGTTCCATATATATATATATATATATATATGTGTGTGTATATGTATATATATGTTTGTATAAAGTGAAAGAGAGAGAGAGAGAGAGAGAGAGAGAGAGAGAAAGGGAAAGAGGTAGAGGAGGAAGAGAGGGAGTGGGGGACACAAGTTCTCGTGGCATAGTTATTGACGGTCTCGACTGGTGTCTTTGTAAAGAGTTCGAACTACAGTCACGCTATTACGTTCATTTTCGGATTGATATCCTTCAGAAAGGCATGAACCCTCATCTTACCCAAAGTATAAATTAAATAGTACCATTACAGTTTTTCTACGAAGATGGCTTTGGCTTTAAACAATCCACGAAGGTTGATTTGCCATTAAGCAAAAAAAAAAAACAAACCAAACACGGATACGTATATATGTGAATGGACAGAAACCGACTGACAGATATCGAATATATATATATATATATATATATATATATATATATACTTCAGTCTGATTGTGTGCTTCAAATAGAGCTACAAGTAACTGAATAGAAGGGTATATAATTCATATATTTTCAGTTTTATACCGGTTCTGCAGTAATAGAATCGAACATTTTATGCAAAATCTTTTCTTGTTTAAATATTTTTTATTTGCTAATTTTTCATAATATATATATATATATATATATATATATATATATATAATTGAACATATATCAGCACAAAATATTTCCTGTATATATATATATATATATATATATATATATATACGAAAAGAAATTGTAGATGCAGTAGTCGTAATCACTCAATAAGCGTGCATTTATTCCGTGCCACGAACAATCGCTCTGTTTATTGTATTCGATTTCTATGGCAAAAGTCTTTAACAATGCACTTGCATTTTAAATGCAATGGTTCCTTTTATTCACTAATGCGTTCACTAAAGCCATTGACAACCCTTTTCTTGCATTTGTCTGGTAAAATTAATTGCAATGCAATTCACATATGAAATCATTTACCCTTTAAAATATTGTGAATGAATATATCAATAAGATATCCTACGGAATGGAATGGAAACAAGACGTGAAAATTGAATTAGTGGAGTGTTTATAACACTACTGGCCAAAAAATTAGTGCATAGGCCAACTTGGAGGTTTTACGAGGTATTACTTATTAAACCGTTTTAAAAAATATAAAAAATATTAATTTGTGAAAAAGGTGTAATTCTAGTTAACTGACAAATAGTTGGTATCAAGCTCCCAGTCAAAGATTTTAGAATCCACTTTAGTATTAAATCCAGAAAGGTTCGATTTGGTTATTTTGTTCAATGGCATATCAAATATGATGGGTTATTTAGTTCCAAATCCATCCCTGTAAAAGAACCGCTGTGATAATAAGTTAAGTCAAGTTGGCGAACTTAGTCGAGGGTGGCCCAAAGGCTCCCTTTTTTAATAGCTACCACATCGAGGTGTAGGGAAGGGTGCTGATTTGTTCGCTGGGTTGCTCAACTTTACCCGTGATCCATACATCATAATGCTGAGTGTTAAGCAAGGCGGCATCAAATACCATTTTTTAGTCTTTGCTATGACTTGATCTGCGATTGTCCCCAAGTCTCCCGGACAACTGGTGAAGACTCTACTCATTAAACCAATGGCCAGCTTCATTGGCATTACGGTTAGAGTGTTAGCTATTGAAAAAGGAACCTTCGGGTTGTCCTCGACTACAGTCGCTGTGGTATTGTTTAACCCATGACTGGTGAATAATGGGGTTTCTACTCGTCCCAAGTGTATTACTTTGGGAGAGAACGTGATTGTGTGATTGGAATTTGAACTAGCTAACTACGAGGCTGCAGTCTAGCTGGTTATCTTGCTTCAAGTTGTTGGTTAGTTGGTCGGTTTGTGGGTCGGTGTTTTATAGCATATCGATTCTTGTGGGTTATTTAGAACCAAATCTTATGGAAACATATATACGATTTGTAATCGAATAGTTTGTACGTAAAATCATTTTCCCGCGAGTTAGAATTCATTTGTTTGCACACAGTTAAATGGATACAAGAATTGTTATCTAATGTTATTCTTTTGTGTTTTTATGGCATATCAACCTTTGTAGATTATTTAAGGCTAAATCAATATATATATATATATATATATATATATATATATATATATATATATATATATATATAAACAGTTCTATCTCAAAAAATTCAGTACGCAGTTTAGTTCTATTAGATACATAGATGAGGCCCTATCAGGTACTACCACTTCGGGCCAGAGTGGACCTGGGAGCCATGACAATGAAGGGGTACTCTGTATTCCCCAAAGCTCCAGCATTCCTGGAACCTCACCATCTGATGGTTTAGTGTCATATAAAGGACTCTCATTATGTGTGGTCTTACTCCTCTGCAGTGATGCAGTTGGTATATTCTACAGTCCCAGCCGACTGGGCAATCTAATTTTAAGTATTGCAATCTAATGTTAATGATTCTATTTATTATCAATGATTTGTTTGCACACAGTCAAACGGTTACAAGCATTTCAATTAAAGATAAGTAATTCTATTTATGAAGTGTTACTATTTAATACGAATATCTTGCTCACGGCTGTATGATTTCAAATAACTAATAATAATAATGATAATCCTTAGTAAAATATTAAACGGATATATTTGATCCATGGATCGGATCCTAAGAGCTAATGAAACTCTGTGTTAGAATAAACCAGTGTGTAATGGTGATGAATCTTTATTCAACATCCCCCAAACTCTGCGACTGGAGGCTCCTGAATGTCAACCTCATTGCTAAATAGTTTTAAGAATTGCTCTCAAACACTAATAATTCTATTCCACTGCATTCCGGTTGCCCTCGTCTACGGCCTTCAACTTTACTTTTACTTACTAATTGATTCACTTGAACACCGTTAAGTGGTTTCAAACACAGAAATTGAATAATGATAATAATTCAATTTTATTAATAATTTCTTTGCACAGTTAAATGCTTCCAATGGTAGTAAATGGTTTGGTTTAGTTTTATGACATATCAACTCTAGTAAGTCATTTAAAGTCAAATTCATTTTTATACATATAAACAGTTCTATTTCAAACAATTCAGTTTATCGAAACTGCACAGGTTCAATCTCAAAAACAGTTCAATTTCAAACAATTAGGTTTAGCATAAGTACAGAGTCTCAATGTCAAAAACAGTACTATTTCAAGCAATGTAGCTTAGCATATGTACACAGTTTAGTTCTATTTGAGCCATAGATATGACCCTATTAGGTGCTTCCATTCTGACCCAGAGTGAACCTTGAAGTACAATGAAGGAGAACTCCTTATTCCCCAAACTCCAACTTTACAGGAACCTCACCGTCAAATTGTTTAGTGTCATTTCCAGGATACTCATTTGGGGAGTCTTACCCCTCTGCAGGGAAGCAGTCAGTGTATTCTACAGCTTACTAGGCAATTGTAGTCAATAATTAAATAGTAAATATTTAACCTATAGATAAGACACGAAAAAAGTAAAATCACTCAAAGCCTGAGTGGCCCTGACAGTAATGACAATGAAGTACTACTATATATTATCAAGCCTCAATATCAGATGCAGTTTAGTGTCATCCCCAGGACACTTGTTGGTGCGTTTTCATCATCCTCATCATCATGTCGGATATCATCGACCCTCTCTCGCTATTTCTTCCTATCGTTCATCGCCTCTGGCAGGTCTTCTGGGCTACATCCCGTATCCTCACAGAGCTACTGCATGTATGTTCGAGCTGGTCGTCCTGTTTTTGCCCGGCCATATGTGGGGGTCCATAGGCGTACATCACTTCCCCAGCAGTCTCCTTCATGTCTGGTTCATTGTAGGGTGTTGCCGCCAGGACTTGTTCAATATTGTTCGCAATATTCTTGAGTAATTGCCGTCCAGCTTCTTCTCCATCCGTTTAGTTAGCATCCAAGTAGTGCATCCATTCATGGTATCCTACTGCTCTTGCTGACATGGAAGAAATGCAATAAAGTCGGATTCGTTTTGATTGTAAAATATTCACCAAGGAGTACTTAAATTCGGTATTTTGGTTATAGTATGGAAAATCTTTATATATATATATATATACATATATATATAAACATCGTTAACTTAACATCACTAATATAACCCTTCATAGCCCTGGTGATGGTTCAGCAATGTCGAAACTCCATAGAGTCGACTTAGTTTCTCATTAAATCTCCCCTTTCTATTTGGATTATTTGTTGTCAAGTTTCATCACAAACTGTCGTATTACTATCCATTATTTTCTTCCCTATATATATATATATATATATATATATATATATATATAACATGGTAATGTTTGAGATCCTGGGTTTCATGCTGTGTGTATTCGTAAAACACATACACGATCATATAATATATATATATATATATATATATATATATATATATGTGTGTGTGTGTGTGTGTGTGTGTAAGAAAGCTCTATCATTGATATTGAGTATTTTTTAATTACACTGCAATATATAGTCCTCCATTAACTCACTAAGTGAACTTGTAAGAACCGTAAACCTCTAATATATATATATATATATATATATATATATATATATATATATATTTAAAAAAACCATCGGTCACATTAAGATCTTGTTAAAAGCACTGATATAAATCGATGCTCTAAAAAAATTTACAGGACTTCTTCAGATCCAACAAGGAATAAAATTTTATTTCTTGTTGGATCTGAAGAAGTCCTATTAATTTCTTTTCGAGCATTGATTTACATCAATGCTTTTAATTGGATGGAAAAGAATTTATTATCCTAATATTTATTAATCTCATAAGTATCTAAACACAAATAAATATTACATATATATATATATATATATATATATATATATATATGTTGTATATTGTACAGCTAGACAAAAATGAAGACCACGTAGATATATAATAACATAATTTATATTTTTATTCTTCGACGACGACGTTTGTGTGAAGTAGGATACAGTCAGAGAGAGTTTGCACATATCTTTCTTCTGTGGCGGGCATATTGAATTATTTGGTATTGAATAACCTACAATGGTTTATATGTTATAAAACACAACCTAACCAATTCATATACATTTATTATATATATATGTATAAAAAAGATTTAGTATTGAATAATATTCAATGGTAGATAATCCATAGAACCCAACCAAACCAAAGGATATATATTCAATATATATGTATAAAAATGGTTTGGTATTGAATAACCGACAATGGTTCATATGTCATAAAAACCAACCCAACCAAATCATATATATTCAATAAATATGTATAAAAAGGATTTGGCATTGAATAACCTACAATGGTTGATATGCCATATAACTAAACCAAACCAAATCATATATCATATAAATTTGATATATATGTATAAAAAGGATTTGCCATTGAATAACCTACAATGGTTGATATGCCATATAACTAAACCAAACCAACTTTAAGACGAAGTGCGATGCGAGAAGTTAGTCGCTTCTTGTCTGCTGTGTGTAGAATTTTGTGCAAATATAAAAGAAATAATTTGGTAAAAACATATCTTTCTAGTAAACTACATGAAAGCATATGGATGGAAAACTCAAAGCGATATACTTTGAGAATAGAAAAATGTAATTCAAAAGAAATGAAAAAAAAAAAAAAAAAAGGTCAAAATAGGAGTAAATGTTTGAGAAAGAACTGAAAAATCCTCTGAATAAAATTTACTTAGTTTATGGAATTAATTCATTGGAAGATACTTATCGACTGATGTGTGTTTTTTGGAGGTGCCTGTGGTATAATAGTTATCGTCGTAGGAAATGGACACGGCGACACGAGTTCAAATCCTGGACGAGACTGATTGCATTTCACATAGCACTAAAACCCTTGGAAAAGGTATAAATCCAATCATTCTCCCCTCAGCTATACGTAAATAGTTGGGCAGACTGGGTTCTTCAGGCAACTAGTCTAGGAGAAGGAAAACTCTGAATTCAAACTCTGCTTAAAAATTGACTTTGTGTCATATCCTGCCCGAGCAGAGGGGTTGGTATATATATGGATGTTTGTTTTTATTTGGCAGCCTACACCTGCAAATCGGTCTGCAGTTAAAAGTCCGTTTTCGCAGACTTCAAAAATGGTTGGATAGACAAAATTGGAAGGAAACCTGGTTCCCACAAAAGAACTGTCGATTGAAACAATGGATACGATCGTAAAGCTCATTCAAGGAGGCATTCCATGTTGGAGATAGGTGAAAGACGTTAGTGCGTCGTTCCTAAGAAGCTGTCCGAAGTTGGCGCTAATGTAAAAGAAATGGGGTCGTTAAAACAAATAGACATACTGCTAGATCATGAAAGATTAAAAAAATTGCCCAGTCAGCTGGGGCTGTAGAATACACTGACTGCACCTCTGCAGAGGGGTAAGACCCCCCCCTAACGAGTGTCCTGGATATGACACTAAACAATCTGATGGTGAGGTTCCAGCAATGCTGGAGTTTTGGGGAATGCAGAGTACCCCTTCATTGTCATTGCTCCTAGGTCCACTCTGGCCCGGAGTGGTAGCACCTGATAAGGGTCCTATCTCTGGGTTAAATAGAATTAACAGCATACTTATGCTAAAATGAATTGTTTGAGTAAAACTGAATAGTTTGAAATAGAAATGACTTTTACAATTAAACCGTACTTACATTTAAACTGCGTGCTTATGCTTAACTGAATTATTTGAAATAGAAACTGTTTATCAACATAAAAGCTGTATTTACACTTAACTGAATTGTTACATACAACTGCTTGAATAGTTAGAAATGGAAATGTTTTTGACCATTGAACTGTGTACTTATGCTGAACTGAATTGTTTTAAATAGAACAGATTATTTACATAAAAATGGATTTGGCGTTAAATAACCTAAAAGGTTGATATGCGATAAAACAAAACAAACCAAACCAAACCAAAGATTAAAAAAAGAAATAAATAATCTTTATTTATTTGCCCTTGCCAGAGCTTTTATGACAACCTTCATTCATCAAGGCACAGATTTCACGAGTTTAAATCAGTTTCTTTATGAAATTGGTTCCAGGTTTATAATTAATTTTCATCTCGCACCTGCATCCTCAAACAATAATATTTGATTATTTCGTCCAAATTTTTGAAAGCATATTGGAAAACTTTACAAATACGTGAGGTTGTCATGACAACGTAATCATTCAGACCATAACCAGCGTAATTAATTTATAATCTACATAATAGCAACGAGCAAAATAATGTAAAATTATTAAAAACTTATAAATAAAATCCGCAGTAACATGTTCATTTTAAATAATCGACCAACGAACCTGATTTTATAACTTATCAACTGTTGTGGGAAGATTGATTTTTCCACTTGATTTGAAATCGGTTGAAACGGTTAAAATAACAAATCTGATCTTTGTTATTCATTAATTTTGATTATTAATTCAAGTAGAATTTGATTTATTAATAAATTTATGTACAATTTAATCATGAAAAACTCACACAACTTTTTGTAATTTCAAACCTTTTAATTTATTACTAAAATTATTGTCGTATATATATATATATATATATATATATATATATATATATATATATATAATTGCTATAATTTCAAAGCTTTTGATTTATTACTAAAATTATTGTAGTATATATATATATATATATATATATATATATATATATATATATATATATATATATTAACAACAATTACCGACGCCGACTACGCCGATGACATAGCGATACTGGCAAATACACCTGACCAAGCCGAAACACTTCTGCATAGCTTGGAACGAGCAGCAGCAAGCATAGGCCTCCATGTTAATGCACACAAAACGGAATATATGTGCTATAACCAAACGGGGGACATCTCCACTCTAGAAGGAACCCCTCTTAAACTAGTAGACAAATTCACGTACCTAGGAAGCAGCGTCGAATCAACCGAAAAGGACATCGAAACGAGGTTAACGAAAGCATGGACAGCTATCAATAGGCTATCGACTATATGGAAATCAGACCTAACCGATAAAATGAAACGCAGTTTCTTCCAGGCAGCGGTCACATCGATACTGCTATATGGATGCACTACATGGACGCTAACAAAACGGCTGGAGAAGAAACTAGATGGCAATTACACAAGAATGCTGCGTGCAATCCTCAACAAGTCCTGGCAGCAACACCCCACAAGACACCAACTGTACGGCCACCTGCCCCCTATCACGAAAACTATTCAAGTTAGGCGAACCAGACATGCAGGACATTGCTGGAGAAGCAGAGATGAACTCATAAGAGATGTACTCTTATGGATCCCCACACACGGCCGCGCAAAAGCAGGACGACCAGCACGAACGTACATTCAGCAGCTATGTGAGGATACAGGTTGTTGTCCGGAAAACCTACCTAGGGCGATGAACGATAGGGAGGAGTGGCGAGAGAGGGTCAGGGATATCCGTGCTGCCAGCACGATATGATGATGATGATATATATATATATATATATATATATATATATATATATATATATAATTGCTATAATTTCAAAGCTTTTGATTTATTACTAAAATTATTGTAGTATATATATATATATATATATATATATGTCGATGACATAGCGATACTGGCAAATACACCTGACCAAGCCGAAACACTTCTGCATAGTTTGGAACGAGCAGCAGCAAGCATAGGCCTCTATGTTAATGCACACAAAACGGAATATATGTGCTATAACTAAACTGGGGACATCTCCACTCTAGAAGGAACCCCACTTAAACTAGTAGACAAATTCACGTACCTAGGAAGCAGCGTCGAATCAACCGAAAAGGACCTCGAAACGAGGTTAACGAAAGCATGGACAGCTATCAATAGGCTATCGATTATATGGAAATCAGACCTAACCGATAAAATGAAACGCAGTTTCTTCCAGGCAGCGGTCACATCGATACTGCTATATGGATGCACTACATGGACGCTAACAAAACGGCTGGAGAAGAAGCTAGATGGCAATTACACAAGAATGCTGCGTGCAATCCTGAACAAGTCCTGGCAGCAGCACCCCACAAGACACCAACTGTACGGCCACCTGCCCCTATCACGAAAACTATTCAAGTTAGACGAACCAGACATGCAGGACACTGCTGGAGAAGCAGAGATGAACTCATAAGAGATGTACTCTTATGGATCCCCACACATGGCCGCGCAAAAGCAGGACGACCAGCTCGAACGTACATTCAGCAGCTATGTGAGGATACAGGATGTTGTCCAGAAGACCTACCTAGGTCGATGAACGATAGGGAGGAGTGGCAAGAGACGGTCAGGGATATCTGTGCTACCAGCGCGATATGATGATGACAATGATATATATATAATTGTTATAATTCCAGACCTTTTAATTTATTACTAGAATTATTGTAATATATATATATATATATATAATTGCTATAATTTCAAAGCTTTTAATTTATTATTAAAATAATTGTAGTATTATTGGCTCATTGGTTTAGTGGGTAGAGTGTTCGCCTATGATCCGGGAGACCTGGGTTTAATTCCTAGGTCGCGTCATGCCAAAAACTTTTAAAATTGTACTTGATACCTCCTTGCTCAACACTCAACAGTATAAGGTACGTATCAAGAGTAAATTGGAGCAATCCAAGGAAAGGGCTAGGGCCCTCCCCTGAACCTCGGTATAGTAGCTATTGAAAAAGGAGCCTTCTACACACACTCGACTACACTCACCAACTTTACTTATATATATATATATATATATATGGGTGTGTGTGTGTGTGTGTGTGTATAATGGTTATAATTTCAAAACCTTTAATTTATAACTAAAATGATGGTGGTATCATATATATATATATATATAATGGTAATAATTTCAAACCCTTTAATTTATATCTAAAATAATGGCTGCGTATATATATATATATATATATATCATCATCATCATCTCGTGCAGCTAGCACTGATTTCCCTTACTCTCTCTCTCTCCCTCTCTTTCTCTTTCTCTCTCTCTCTATCCTTCTCCCTTGCCATCCTTTCCTATCATCCATCGCTTCCAGCGGGTCCTCCTGGCTACATTCTGTGTCCGTACAGAGCTGTTTTAGATGAGTTCTAGCTGGTCGTTCTACACTTGCACGTCACTGTGATGGGGTCCATCGGAGCAAACCGCTTATGTGTTCGTCCTTTCTCCTCCAGCTGAGTCCTGCATGTCTTGTGCATCTAATTTTGATGGTCTTCGATATGGGTGGTAGACGACTGTATAGCTGCTGTTTTGTGGGGTGTTGCTTCAGGGATTTGTTAATATAGCTAGTAGCATTCCTGTGCAGCTGCCGGCAAGCTTGGAAAAGGCAAGAAGCTGACGAAACCCCGCACGAACAATTACAGACGCTGATCAAAAAGCACTTTTGACAAATACATCCGCCCAGACTGAATCCCGGCTGCATAGTCTGGAGCAGACAGAAGTTAGCATAGGTCTTCATGTAAACGCAGAAAAAAATCAGTACATCTAGACTCTCTCGATCCTGGAGTGATTGCATTTCACATAGAACTAATACCCTTGGGAAAGGTATAAATCCAATTATTCTCCCTCCAGCTATGGGTAAATTGGAGGGCAGATTAGTCTCTTCAGCCTTGGTGAGGGAACTAGTCAAGGAGAAGGAAAACTCTGAATTCAAACCTGTTAAACTCCGCTTAAAAAAATTGACCTTGTGTCATATCCTGCCCGAGCGGAGGGGTGGGGTAAATATGATAGACTCTCTCGATTTTAACAATCCTATCTCTTTGGTCTCTCGTGCATGACAATATATACGCTCCCCCATGGGGGTTGAGCATTCTGGCGAAGGAATTGTCGGTCGCCATTCGCATAATGCAAAGCTCTTCGAAAGAATTGACCACTCTGGTAGCCGATAGGGTATTAAAATGTAAACAAACGGACGCTGCTGCTGCTGTTGCTACATAAAGACCTTATAATTATCTTAGCCAACGTGATACGCTTGTTGGCCGAGCGGTCTGATAGTAAGTCTAACGTAAAGTTAGATGGGTTTCGATCCCGGCTTCAAGCGTCCTACGTGTCTAGCCACACTGAAGAGTTCAGATAGAACGAAACAGTCTGTCTGTGGATGACAATATATATATATATATATATATATATATATATACGTATATATATATAGTCATCCACAGACAGATCAGAACTCTTCAGTGTGGATGACAATATATATATATATATATATATATATATATATATATATATATTGTCATCCACAGACAGACTGTTTCGTTGGTCAGTGTGGCTAGACACGCCAGGCGCTACACGCTGGAATCGAGATCAGCCTAACATTACGCTAGACATGGTATCTAACCACTCAGTCATTTTCGGTGACATGTGTCAGCTTAGGAATTATAACGCATATGTGTTAGCTTTCGTTTGTTTACATTTTGCGCTATCGGATAAAATAGGAAAACCGTAATCAGCATTAATTTCATATAGATATAAAATCAAATACTTTTGTATTTGATAGAAACTTTACATTTCAAAAATAACCTGTAATTACTTTATTCCTTTTTTGGCTAATATGTATATATGCAATAAAGAATAATGTGGACCACATTATCTTTTAGCAGTTAAAGTCAGTGTAGATAAATCGAAATTCTTTATGCAGCTTGATGAAGAAAGATAAATTTTTTAATGATCTTTATCAACATATTAACGAACATAAAATATGTATATCAACTCCTTTCCATTATCCAAAAGAAAAACGATAATTAGCTGCTTTTAAGTTCATTCTGGGATTGAAAAAGCCTTTTGATACACCAGAAACTATCACCTTAAGATTCAAACTCATTTATTTCACACCAGAGAAGGCTGACTAATAGCACCAGCTGTTTTTCCAAGCTTCAATTGCCGGCAGTTTGTCAATCCTCAAATTCAGATTAATGAATCATATTTTATTTTGTATCTCTATCACTTCAACGGGGAATTCTTTTATTGTAAAGTCAATTGCGACTTCTTATTTTATTTCCAAGTGAAACATTAGTCATTTTATTCTATTGAGTCTCCCTTAATCCTGCACAATATACATATATAAACTTGTAATACATAAACTTGTGATACACACACACATACACTCAGACATACATCACATAGTTGCCAGTTTAAATTGTGATAGGTATTTTTGTCACATTCCATGTGAATATTAAAACACATATTTACCATAAGAGCAAACCCGTGCACCCACCACCCACACACACACACGCACACACACACACACACACACACACATATATATATATATATATAGCTTATTGGATACTAGCACTTACAGTAACGGAAAAAAAAACGCAAGTAATTCGGAGATGAAAATGTACAACGAATCACAGTCTAGGGGAAAAAATTATATATACTGAAAAAAAAAAGAAAAGCCAACCTTGTCACACCAATTGAAAAAAATCAACAGATGCGCAATTGATTGGTCAAAAGAAAAAAAACACCGTAAATGCTGCTAAGCTACAAGTGCTAAAAAGTGCTCAATACTAAGTAGAGCAAAATAGTGACAAAAATTATTTCGTGAGTCAGGAACTAACCTACTACAGTTTCACCTAAGCGGGTGATCAGGGTACCTAATCTCAACTATATATATATATATATATATATATATTCTTCTTTTAGATTGGTTGCCCAACCAAAGGTAAAGAATCTCGTTTGTTTATTATTTTTCCAAAGCTAGAGGGAGAATAATTGAATTGATACCTTTTCCAATCGTATTGCTGCTATGCAATCTAAAACCAACTAACTAACCAATAAGAAAGAATCATAAGTATCTGGAAATATTTGAAGCGGATACCATCAACCAAGCGGAGATGAAAGAAAAATAATCAAAGAGAACCTCAGACGAACAAGAAAATTTCTCAAAACCAAGCTCCGTGACAGAAATTTCATCAAACCAACAAAATATCTGTGAAGATCCCGTTGTAAGATACTCGGGACCATTCTTAAAATGGACAAGAGAGGAACTTGAAATGGACTTGAGAGGAACTTGAAATGGACTTAAGGACAAGAAAATTAATGACTTTGCACAAAGTCTTTCAGATGACATAGACTATATGTGTTAAGAAAAGAAGGAGGAAGTGAATTTGCCAGCAATGAAGCTAGCGTGGATACATCAATACAAGGACTAGAGGACTATATTAAAATTCGTAAAGAAAGACTAATTAAAGCGACTTGTAACTGCACTTAAAACATAATCACAAACAGAACAACAAAACCTTCTCATTACCCTCGAGCAAGGCAAGTTTTCTGTATCATATTCATTAATTTAGTAAAAAGGCCATAAAGCACCTGCACCCCAAAAAATAAGGAAGTAATAAATAAATAGAAATAATAACTCACGAATGAACAAATAAATTCAAAAGTAGAACAGCTAGTAAAAAAAGTATTTGTTTTCATGTTTGCATTTGGCAACCATTTCAGTTTTCCTACTCCGCCGATTGCCTTGGTAAGGAAACGTACATATTCTGTATTTTTCCATTGATCACAGATTACTTTTTATGATACTTTCCTACTGTTGCATTGTCACAACCAACTATACACATATACACGCGGAAACATAGTCATCACAATAATGACGAACGAAACACAGTTCTTTAGAAAAATATACCTCTCACACTTTATTCGAAATGGTACGAAAGGGTTATGTGTGAGAGGTGAGTTGGAGACTGAACAAAGCTGCAACATATTGACCCCCAGCTCTTCTGGCTATAGCAGCACATATTTCTCATCCTGCGGGGCTGTTCAACCGGGGGGCCCCGAGGGCCCAGCTCTCTGCTGGGTCTGGTTCTCACTGCTTCGAACTGCAACAACTGACTCCAAACCCTGATCTCCAACTAACTGACTTCCTGTCGCACCGGGTTATATAACTGTTTGATTCCCACCTGCTTCAGTGAGCGTCGCAACTGCACCCAACTCAACTCGTTAACAGTCAAGGTCATCCCCTGATATCTTCGACCGGAAGTACCTGTTATTTACACAGGTGCATTTCTTATTTGACAGCTCGGCCGGGTCAGAAGTCAATATGTTACACTACCAGGTAACGAACCTTTCCTAAATTTTCTAAAATTTTATTGGGGATAGGGAGTTCACGTGATGTAGTGGCTGACGTTCTAGACTCCTGCCTTGTAGTAAACGAGTTCGAACTACGCTTACGCTAATACGTTCACTTTCGGACTAATAATCTTTAAAAAAAAAGGAAATAGATAACAAAAACTAGAAAAAAGCCTTATCCTTTCCAGATAGGAGTAAAAATGTTATCACTTCTGTTCTACAAGGATGGATTTGGCATGATATACACCACGAAGTTTAGTATGCCATTAAAAAACAAAAAAAAATAGTTTATTTGGCATTATAAAATGTTATTGTTTTGTTTTGATACTTTTGGTTTTATTTTAACAGCAAATTAATAAATTTTGGCATGTTTTATAAAAGATTGCGTCCTCGGAAAAGATCACGTGAAGGTCACGTCTGACGTCATTGCTTGAGTATCACGTTCTACGTGGCACTAAAGTTCCAATCGATTCTGGGTTTTCTATTTAAAATTACAAAACCAACAAAGACAGCAACACACACACATATACACATATACACATATAAGCCAAATTTTGCAGCATTGTATATATATTGAGTATATTTATCCTTTATCATAAAATGATCAAACGTACTCATCTTAATCTTTCATTAAAATCTCATTATAATATATATATATATGCACACACAAGCACACACACACACACACACACACACACACACACACATATATATATATATATATGTACATTATCATGTCAATCTCGACGTATGAATGGACAGGTCAGCTGGGGCTATAAGATAATCCGACTACATCCCTGCAGAGGGATAGGACTCCCTCAACGAGTGTCCTGATATGACACAAAACAATCTGTAGGGGAGGTTCCAGTAATGCTTTGGGGAAAACGGAGTACCCTTTCATTGCCATCTCTCCCAGGTCCACTCAGGGCCGGAGTTGTAGCACCTGATAGGGGTCAAATAGAACTGTTTGACATGTAAGTTGTGTACTTAGGCTAAACTGAATTGTTTGAAATAGAACTGTTTTTACATTTAACTGTGGGTAAACAAAAATAAAACTGTGCACTTACTGAAATTATCAAACGATTCTATTTCAAACAATTCAGTTTACCATGTGTGTAAACAAATGGCTAGTGTTTAATTGAATTGTTTGTGATACATAGCAATACTTGGAACTAATTAACTTTGTTGACATGCTAAACTGAATTGTTTGAAATAGAAGTGCTTGATCATTTAACTGTGTGTAAACAAATGACTGATGTTTAACTGAACTGTTAGTGATACATAGTAATACTTAAAAACATTAAACTGCGTGCAAAAAATTATTAAGAGTAAAAAGAATTATTCGTATTTGATAGAAATACATGAAACCATTTAGCCAAGTGAAAAAGAATGAGCTCAGGTACGTTTAAAAATGTTGTCCCAAAAATGTGTTTAGAAATCATATATTTGACATGTATGTATAAAAAGGACTTGGTATTAAATAACCTACAATATTTGATATGCCATAAAACCCAACCAAACCAAATCATATCTATTTAATATATATTTATAAAGAGAATTTGGAATTAAATACCCCACAATGGTTGATATGACATAACATAAGTAGTTCCGCCTTGAGCTACCGAAACTGTGTTACCACCCTGGTTGGCGGCTGATGAGGTTCGGGTATCGCACGTGCTTTCACACGTTGTATGATGAATATATATATATATATAAAGAGAATTTGGAATTAAATACCCCACAATGGTTGATATGCCATAATACCCAACCAAACCAAACCATATATATTTGATGTATATGCATAAAGAGGATTTGGCTTTAAATACCCCACACTGGTTGATATGCCATAAAACCCAACCAAACCAAACCATATATATTTAATGTATATATATGTTTGGTATCACCAACCTTTTCCCACACAATGAACTAGTCCATCTGCCATATATATCAGTAGCTACTAATACCAGGAAACACTAGAAGGTGAAGAGCAGCTGCTTATAGGATTAGTATTAGAGCGTTGGAGACTGGAGATCGCACTAGATCACCTTACTTCCTACCGTAATAACGGAAGCCAATACTATCGTTGGACTATATCTTTATTCTGTATTCACTAATCCTATGTTCTTGTCTACTCATAGTCTCTCTATTGTATATATTTTTTCCTGAGAATATATCTCTGTTTCCTCGCATATCGTGGTTTGTCCTTTATTTAATATAACAAGCGTTCACTAACCAGAACAGAACAATATATAAAGAGAATTTGGTATTATATACCCAACAATGGTGGATATGCCATAACACCCAACAAAACCAAATCATATTTTTAATATATATGTTTAAAGAGGAGTTGGCATTAAATAACCTACAATGGATGATATGCCATAAAACCCAATCAAACCAAATCTTACATTTAATATATATGTATAAAGAGAATTTGGCATTAAATACCCCACAATGGTGAATATACCATAACAGC
>OY757927.1:18669918-18739918 GCA_963585895.1 Sepioteuthis lessoniana | reverse complement strand
GACTAGGTTCCCGCACTTCTCACAGTGGACAGTTTAAAGAGCGAGAGGTATTTCTGTCACAACCCATATAAATATATACGTCAATTCAAGCAGATATATACCCCAATGACCACCCAACGTATGCACACACATACGCACATAGGCACACACACATATACACACAGACATGCACACGCTACCCATATATATATATATATATGCACACACACACACACACACAGAAACATATATATATATATATATATATATATATATATAGGTAAACTGATAGCGGAATCATATGTGAATGGGAGAACAAGTAATTCAAAAACTAAAAGGCTGTTAGGACACTTTCGTCCGGTACTCTTCAAACGATGACACCGGAGAAACAATTAAAAACGGGTAGTTTGAATTGGGAAAAGATGTGACGAAAAAAAGGGTGAAACGAAAGGGCCCTAACTTCTTTTTATTTTTTTAAATAATTTGTTCTCCCATACACATATGATTCCGCTATCAGTTGGCCTATATAATTTCTCTTGTACCAAAAACTTGATTATATTATATATATATATATATATAAATTATCTAGTCAGTGTCCAAGGACAGTAGGTGTGGACTATTCTTTACATAGAATATATGAGGGTAATCATATAAATCTATGAGAGAGCTCAATGTATGGCTATTGTTAGTTCCTTATTTAGTCGCTAGGGTATAACAAAATTCACATTCAGAGTGTATATATTACAATTAAATGGAGACTCAAACTCGGTTAAAGCCGTCATAATAAATTTATTTCGATATGCGACAAGACAGAGCATGTAAAAGAGTCATCTGACGAGACGGGGAATATACCAACAATATTCTCCACCGAAATAAATTTATTATGACGGCTTAACCGAGTTTCAGTCTCCCTTTAATTGTACTATATATATATATATATATACAAGGTGTCTCAAAGGAGATGCAGCCCATTAATATGATAATCATTTATTACTCAGACAAGTGCGATTGTGGTTATTTGAAATACGTCCGGTAAAACATGCATCCTTTAAGTTAGAGACATCAAATAAAAGTTTGTTTTTTTTTAAATCATTATTATATTCGCTTTCTGGACTTGGTGGTAATTTTTTTTAGTTTCTTGTCTCAGTAATAAATCATTATCATAATAATGGACGGCATCTATTTTGAGATAGTTTTAAATGATTTCTTCTCCAAATAAGTAATGACGTAAAATATTTTTCCTATCTTGTACAAGGCATTGTGATCGACGATTAACAGTTTATATATACTATTTTCAAATCTGAAACAAAAAAAAGAACTCAACATTATTCTTATTAGAGTTATTAGCAGTCACCTGGGCTCCATGTGTAGTGAGACAATCTATATATATGCTGGAACTAAGCTAATTTCCATACTAAAAGAAACGTTAATATCTCTGCAAAAAATCTCCCCAGACAATTATATATATATAAATATATGTGAATATTGTTCTACCTCCTATTCTTTCAGTAAATGCATACGACTCATTATGTTTGTCATTTTTCGATAATTTTTCGTCTAAAGCCTCGAGCTGAGGCCGAAAGTAATTGGGGAAAATATGGTGCCTTTTTTTTTTTTATTCTTCCTATCTAGATAATAGAGGAAGACTCATAGAAGATCTGAATGGATTACTTATGAAATAAACAGTAGCGAAATGTCTGTCTCATTTTATCAAATATTTTGAAAGGAGAAAATGTCACCTAGATACAAATATAAATATAAATACACCCTATATATATATATATATATATATGAAACAAATTTGGGACGCTGGGTGATTTTTTTTTGTAATAAATTATTTCCCAGCTAGATTTACTGGTCAATAACTGGACAGTAGAAAAGAAAGAACATATACGAGAAAGAGGTTCGAGGCCGTCACAAAGAGAAAAAGACCATTTAGGGAGAAGAAAATGGGAAGGTGAACAAGGAGGTTCCCCAAGTCTAGTCGGGATACCAACAGACGCCCGGGATTAAAAATAGAAATGTAAAAGCAACGATGGTGTCTGATTGGTTGAAAGAAACCCACTGAAAGGTCGTTAATGGGTACATTGGATAGAAAATAGGAAAAGAAAATCTGTATGGGGCAAGCCACAATGAGGTGATGACGAAGCCAGCGAGCAAGTACGTGCGAGAAATACTACAGAAAATGTGGGGAATAATATGAAATCTGTATCTCCTTCTGTTGTATATTGACCCCCGGCCAAGCCGTCAAAAGAAGAAATCCACCTGTGTAAATAACAGGTGCATTCAGTCGATTATGTCAGGGGATACCTTGACTGTCGACGGTTTGAATTGAGTGGGCGTAAACAATAATAAACTCGGTGCACAGGAAGTTCGAGTCAGAGAGAAGTTGTGGAATGAGAACCATGTCCCAGCAGAGGCTGGGCCCACAAGCCCCCGGTTGAGCAGCCCAGGAGAACGGGAAAGAAATGCTCCGGTAGCCAGAAGAGTTCAGGGGTCAATATGTTGCAGTCTTTGTTCGGTCTCCAACTCCCTCTCACACAACAACCCTTTCAATAAAATGAGAGGTATATTTTTCTAAAGAACTGTGTCCGCTCGTCTTATGGTGTTGAATATGTTTCTGCATGCATATGGGTATGCAGGAATTCAAATAAGATCTGGCAGGAAGTGGAGTGCGAAGAGAGAGTTGCAAGTGGCGGAGGAGAGGCTTAGGCATAAAGCTATCTTAGGGTCGATAGCTAAAGTCAGATCGGGATTAGGGTTTTCCCCTCTACCCATACCAACAGTGCCAAGGACAAAAAAAGACGCCAACTCATCCAAGAAGTCCGTGAGGGCGTAGAAGAAGTGCGTTACTGTAAAATGGTCGGTCTGAGTCAGTAAGGAGCCTGTACAAGGTGGGAGGATGTAAAGAAAAAAAAGGATTACATGGTCAGATTGCTGGCGGCCAGACTTTAGCGAGATTCGATTTCTCATTAATAAGTGTATGATGTGTTACCGAGCCCAACAACCAGCACATATGGGGGAAGAGAGAGACCCCCAATTGTCAACTATGTGCTAGGAAAGGATCTTTATAACATATCCTTAGTAGTTGCCCAAAAGCTTTGGGTGATGGACGGTACCGTTGGCGTCACGATCAAGCACTCAAGGTAATTACGAATGAGGTGACTAAAGCTATGAGGGCTAGTAATCATCAACCAGGAAAGAATTTGAAGCAGTTCAACTTCGTAAAAGCAGGAGAGAAGATACAGAGAAAGAGGAGAGAGAAAACGAACCTGTTATCTTCCACGGACGATTGGTAGTTGATAGTGGATCTGGAGACGCAGCTGAAGTTCCCCAGACACATAGCTGTAACATCGCTAAGACCGGACCTTATATTGCACTCTGATAACACAAAGCAGTGCATTATTTGGGAACTGACTGTGTCATGGGAGGAATATATTACTCTCGCTAATGAGAGGAAGAGGTCCAAATACCAAGAACTGGTGGAACAATGTCAACAAAAGTCATGGAAGATATATTATGACCCCGTAGAAGTTGGTTGTTGGGGCTTTGCTGGAAGTCTTTGGGCAGAGTCCTAGCAAAAATTGGTATCGTCGGGGCAGCTAGAGTGAGGGCGCTGAAGGACATTACCAACACAATTCTGAAGGCGTCAAAGTGGATTCGGCTTAAGAGATCAGAGCCATGGAAGAAATAAAGAGGACGATGGAGGAGACTAAGAATTAAGATTAGGAGACATATTACACATTATAAGAGTATATTGAGATAATATCAAGTTAGGGTAGACGGAATGTCAGGTGTAGGGGTTGAGAATCATGGGCGTTTGCGCGGGGGATGGATATTTAATTATCCGTTTTTTTTTTTATTTTTTTTTTTTGTTTTTTTTTTGTTTTTTTGTTTGTTTTTTTTGTCCTCGTATGGTGGTTACGGTCCGCTACTAATTTAATGTTTTTAATAAGTTTATTTGCCAGCGCCCACTAGTAGTTTTAATTAATTGATTGAAACCTAACTGCAAAAAGTTTATGGGAGCAAGGGAGGAGTAGGAGATAGGTTCGTAATAGTAATAAGTTAGAATGTAAGGAGTTGAATAGAGTAGCGAGTTTGTTTTTTTTCTTTGTTTTTTTTTGGGTTTTTTGTTTTTTTTAGAAATATGTATTAGATTGGTAATATGAACATAGATTATTGACAAACGGGGAGGGAGATCTAGGCAAATAAGTATGAGTTAATCTGTAGCAAATGATTTCGTGAGCCAAATAAATGGGAGTTTTTCCTTTTTTTTTTCTGGCTTCCAATAAGGGTATAAGTTAAGAGTCAAAGACTGACTGAATAGTTTAAGTAGGGGCTTATTTCATGTTAGTTTGAAAGTATTAGTATAGGATAGATTTGGGGTGGGATATGTGTAAGTCTTGTTAAAATGTAAATCATGGACGTGGACGAGTATTAAAAATACCATCTTACCTCGGTACCGAATCCGGAAGTAGTCAGCCGAAACCGGGTGAGGTAAAGATGGTATTATATAGTATAGGAGGGTGAAATGCCCTGTTTTCATTGGCTGTTACTGAAGAACAGATGTCTATAAGAACGGCCGAAGTCCGGCTTTACTATCTTTATTGCTTTGGTAGAGGAACGAGCGTAGCCCGTCGCGATCAAGGAGGCGGCTTGGCTCTTCCAGAGTCATGCAGGGGTTGCTGTCGGAGCCAATATGATGCAAAAAAAAACCCAAAATCGGCGATGAATACAGTGCATCACTGAGGACCTACCTTGATGCATCTGGGATGTATGATTGAAATGTATAGTAGTTGTAACTATACAACATTTCTCTCATTTCGCGACGGTTTTATTCCTCTTAGTCTATTTAGAGAGGTTTACTTAGTTCATACTCTCTTTTCTCTCTCTTCAGCGACTTCGAAGGAAAGGCGGTAGTGAATAAACTTTTCTATTAGCAAACCATAGAATTTTTTGTCTTTTCGTCACCTCTCCTCGTGGCGAAGTTAGAACGAGGGTCCAACTGAAACTTAAGGCATAGTGTTACACTCATAGTAGCGTTAGAACCATGGTGGTGCAATTGTGTATTTTGTGTTGTAGTATTACAAACGTCGATTTGAGAAACGTTGCGTTACGTATATATATATATATATATATATATATATAAAAGAAAATTAAAGTTGGCGACCATTGTTGCGGGCTACCCGAAAGCTCCATTTTCAATAGCTACTACACCAAGGTCTAGGGGAAGGGCGCTACTCCTTTCCCTGGTTTGCACCACTTTATCCTTGATAGTACCTTTTATTGATGAGTGTTAAGCAAGGAGGTATCAAGTACCATTTTTAAAGTATTTGGTATGACGCAGGGATTGAACCCAAGTCTCCCGGACTATTGGCGAACACTCTACCCGTTAGGCTAATGATTATATATATATATATATATATATATATATATATATATATATATATATATATATATATATATATATATATATATATATATATATATATATATATATATATATATATATATACAAGTATTATTTGGTCTAGTTAAACCGGAGTTGGGAGTAATTTGATCAGGACAA
This sequence comes from Sepioteuthis lessoniana, assembly GCA_963585895.1. Classification (NCBI taxonomy): domain Eukaryota; kingdom Metazoa; phylum Mollusca; class Cephalopoda; order Myopsida; family Loliginidae; genus Sepioteuthis; species Sepioteuthis lessoniana. The sequence continues at coordinate 18,734,370 of OY757927.1, read as the reverse complement.
AAAAACTATTCAAAAGTGACCATCTAAATTATCCTGGTAAAGAGCTCAATGTAACAGACATTACAGAGCAATAATTTCATTAAGAAAAAACACAAACCGGTCACATTAGGATTATATATATATTTCCATCCTGTTGATAAAATCAAAAAACACGGAAAAAATTAACTGGACTTTTTCAGATCTTATGGATAAAATAAATCAGAATAGACACAATATATATATATATATATATATATATATATATATATATATTGCAAAGTAAATATTTATTTAAATTGCTGCATATATATATATATATATATATATATATATATGCAGCAATTTAAGTAAATGTATATATATATATATATATATATATAGTAATTTAAGTAAATATCTACTTTTGGCGCAGGAAACAATAATGTATCCCCAAAGGAGTATAGAAATAAGCTACATTTAGTCAATTTGAAAAGTAACTCCTGTGCAAACTTGTTCAGGGGTCTAGTGATATATATATATATATATATATATATATATATATATATATATATATATATATATATACTTAAAATCTCCAGTCAGCGTTCAAAGACAGTGGGTGTGGATTATTTTTTATATAGAATATATGAGGAAAATCATATAAATCTATGAGAGTGCTCAATGTATGGCTATTGTTAGTTCCCTGTTTATTCGCTGGGGTATTACAAAATTCACATTCAGAGCGTACATTGCAATTTGATGGAGACCCAAACTCGGTTAAGTCGTCATAATAAATTTATTTCGGCGGGGAATTCCATTATACTCTCCGTCTCGTCAGATGACTATTTACATGCTTATTTTGAAGTAGTAAATAGTCATCTGACGAGACGGAGAGTATAATGATATTCTCAGCCGAAATAAATTTATAATGACGACTTAACCGAGTTTGAGTCTCCATTAAATTGCACTATATATATATATATATATATGTATATATATATATATATATATATCACAAAAATACGGCAGGGAAACTACTTTGCTGACCGAATAAACAACACATATGGGTCTTCCATTGCAGAACATTTTATAAAAACCGTAATTGTGCCTGGTCCTACAATGCTGATTGTTTACTGTTTTAAGCAAATTCCGCCTGGACTATCACCTGAAAGTGCTTGAGACCATTCATATCCTCACCCATAAACTGTTCCTCTGTAAAAAGTGGGAATGGTTATTGGGTTTGAATTTGATAACTATTCAATTTACCTCTCCCTTAACTTGCATTGTTTTTCCACCACTATATTACGCACTTCCTGCCCCTTTTCTTTCTTAATCGTTGTCCTCAATTCAACTGTGATCAGGGTGGACCGAAACAGGTTAGTTGATTTTATTTTTAAATAAAATGATTAAAATTAGTCTATTTTGGAGTGCAATAAAATGATGAAACCCCATAAAATATTCAAATATATATATATGGGTATATATATATATATAAAGAGGGAGCTTTGTGGTTTTTCAATATCAACTTCGCGTTCTCCGACATATGCTTGCGTGACCGTGGCATACTTGTCCCTGCGAGCTACTTATACTAATGTCTACGCTACATTTTAATTTCTTTTATAGAATTGACTTGTGTCACATCCTTCTCGTGTAGAGACAGACACATACATGCGTGTGTTTGAGTATATATATATATATATATATATATATATATATATATATAATATATATATATATATATATATATATATATATATATTGGCAGCATATCTTCATTAATACAAATTTCGTAAAAGATAATAGACATTTTCTGTCTACATATTTTCTTCTGGATCCGTTCACTAATGCGATCAAATCCGGAAGAAAATATGTAGAAAGAAAATGTCTATTATGTTTAACAAAATTTATATTAATATATATATATATATATATATATATATATATATATATATATATATATATATATATATATATATTAAAGTGTGTATATTTAGGCAGCGAGTTATTATTCAAGCAAGGATTGTTAAAGTCGATGGAACGCTTTATTATTTTTAATTTCGTTTTTTCAAGACACCTTTTATATTTTTCTAGCGTCGGGATCTAGATGGTAAAAAAATTGTCCCATATCTTCTGCCCAAGCGCTTCGACCAAACTTTTGATTGTCATCAGGGGAAAGTGTAGTTTTGAGTTGACTATTTGCGTTTTAACTATTTTAATAATTTGTAGTTTTTTTTTTTTTGTTATTGAAGTTGTCGGTTGGAACGATTTCAGCGTTTTGTTTTAAAACGTTTGGTTTGAAAAATGTTTTTTAATAGATTTAGTGATTTTTAGTTCTGAAAAATAATTAATATTTTGGTGCCTGTGTTGAATGTCTATTTATTTATGTTTTTTTTTAATGCATATTGCTTCAAGAATTAGTAATCCTTTATTATTGCTTTTATAAATAATTATATTATCTGAGATAATCTTTCTTCTATCGGAATATGTAAGTTGTTTTATGCTTAAATGTTGTTTTATGGCGCTATTTTCAGAAAGGTGTGTGTAAAATTTCATTTCTAAAAAAGGTTTCATATGACCAGCCACGGATGATGAATGAACTCTTCCTCTCTCTCTCTCTCTCTCTCTCTATTTGAGAGTGCGTTTGTGTGTGATTTCATTTTTAAAAATCACGTAAGACCAGCCATTGATTACGAATGGACTCTCCTTATGAAAAAAAGACTCTCTCTCTCTCTCTCTTTCTCTCTCTCTCTCTCTCTCTCAATGTGTGTGTGTGTGTATGTGTGTGATTTCATTTAATTTCATTTTTTTTTTAAAGTCTCGTAAGACCAGTGGTATTTGTCGGCCGTCCCACCAACCGGATTAGAGTAGAGTATAAGGCCTTTTTTAAGGTGGGACCGGGTGCAGAGCCGTAGCCCAGACGCGCCCGGCGGCTCCAAAAATGCTTTGGGTCTCGTCGGCATTCCCCTAAAAAGGTTTGCCTCAGGCGCCAGGCGATAGACCTAACCTCTCCGAGGAGGGTTAGAGCCTTGGGGAATGGCTCCCTGAGACTCGAGGTACGAGTATGTCCTTTGACGAGAAACACCCAACCAGATCCATGCCGCTTACACCACGCCCGGCTGAAGTGTGTCCCATCAACTGGATTCAGCTGATTAAAATCAGCCCCCCCATGATATCAGCCATTGATTTAGAATTAAGCTCCTATAAAAATAGTTTCTGTCTCGTTCTCTCTCTCCCTCTCTTTCTTTCTTTCTTTCTCTCTCTCTTTTTCTCTCTCTCTCTAGGAGTGTATAAAATGTCATTTTTAAAAAATGTCTCATAAGACCAGCCATTTATTAAAAATGAACTCTTCCTATGAAAAAAGAAGTTTCTTTGTGAGTGTGTGTGTGTGTGTGTATGTGTGTGTGTGAAATTTCATTTTAAAAAGTCCTCATAAGACCAGCCATAGATTTAGAATGCACCCACCATGATAAGATAGTCTCTCTCTCTTTCTCTCTCTCTCTGTGAGAGTGTGTGATTACATTTTTAAAAAAGCTGTCATAAGACCAGTCACTGATTTAGAATGAGCCCCCTATGATAATATTCTCTCCCTCTCTCTCTCTATATATATATATATATCTGTCTTTTTCTCATTCTCTCTTTATGTAAAATTTTATTTTTTAAAAATGTCTCATAAGACCAGCCATTGTTTTAGAATGAACCCCCGATGAAAAAATTATCTTTCGGTCTCTCTCTCTCTCTCTCTCTTTTCTCTCTCTCTCTCTCTCTCTCTCTCTTTCTCTCTCTCTCCGTGTGTGTATGAGTAATTTCATTTTAAAAAAACGGTCTTTGAAAGACCAACCATTGATTTAGAATGAACCCTTGATGGAAAATAACCTTTGTGTGCGTTCAGCTGATAAATATCTTAAACGAATGGGTAATTATGTATATAAAAAGAGTACGTTAAATTGTAAAAAACGTAATTTATACAACGTTTACATCACACACACACACACAAGTTATTCAGATAAGTTTATTCATAGTCTAATATAATGGCCGAGGGATTTCGTTTTATATATCTTACCTTTGGGTTTAGTTAGGCAGAGAACCTTTCGCTTAGCGCATTAGTTAGATAGGTGCAAACTTGAGGGCAGGTGTTGACGCGCACGCAGGGAGGATGTGTCGTTCACAGATGTCAAAATAAAAATCCCAGATAGAAGTATAACCAGGGGATGTGATTGACGTCATGCACCGGAAGCGTGCGCGGAGGATTTGGGGAGATTTGAGAAAAGTCAGTTAGTTGAGTCTTGCCGTCCGAGGAAGAAGGTTGACTTTCGCTTGCTCGCCAAGGCCTTGCGGCAGGTGTCGCACGTGAGCGGGCGGGGGGCGGTGCAGATGGAAAAGTCTGCATAGAAAGAATGTGTATCTCTCTTCCTCATGTCGAAAAACCTTTAAACTCAAAGGTAATAAAAAAGTTTCATACCTGAACTAAGAAGTCCTAAGTGTTTACGTGTTTCGGGATTCCTATGTTATATATACATGTGCGTTATGGACATTATGAACGTTTTGCATACCGGTATGAATATGTCTATTTCACGTATACATATCTTGGCCGTATCGTGGACATAGCTGGCTATGTAACAATAGTTGAATATTCTGTCAACGTCAAACGTTTGTTTTTTTTGGGGGGATGGTTGTTTTTATATCAAACCATCACCAAGCTAATGCCAATATGTGAAGTTTACATCTTCTGAATTATGACAAATTTTTACACAAAACGTAAAAGGGGGGAAAAGTCTTAGCATTCAATTACCTTTCGTAGTGTTCTGTATCAAATTGTAGTATCACCTCCCTTACTAAGGTCAGTAAATGGGGCAGTCAATACCACCTCAACAGAAATCTTGGTCCTTACTTCCACCTCGGCAAAGGAATGCTATCCCAGAATCCATCACCTCTCACTCTTCTTTCTTTCCTTCTCTCTCCTTTTCTCTCTCGCTCTCCCTCTGCCCAATCAGCGGAGATAGTAGAGTTGCTGAAGAGATTCCAGATACTAAACACGCGTGTTGACCGCCGGAAGTTTTCTAGCCAACATGTGGCGCTGTATGCAAAGAATAAAATTCCCCTTTTAAAGTTAATATTTTTACTTCTCATTTATTATCTAAAATACCATAACTCAAGTACATATATTACAAAATCTATGAGACGTATTGAGTGTTTTAATTTTGTTAAAGTGTGACGTATTTGCTATGGATTTTAAGCATTTAAAAAAACTTTTAAAGAAATTTCTTAAAAGTTGTTCCATTTTGTAATTTAAGAAAGATTATGAAGCGAAGAGTTATCGAAAAGCGAGTATAGATATAAATAATTAGTGAAATCTAATTAATTCAAGTGAGAAGCTTTGAAACATTTTGGCACTAATTTCACTTAGAGATAAATAAAAAAAAGGACTTTATTTGATAGTATTGTAATTAGAAATATTGCTATATTCAACAATATTTCTATATTGTTTATTATGTATATCAATTCGGAATCTATAAAGTTTATTATGTATATTAATTCAGAAATTTATAAAGTCAAAATTAGAATTAGTTTCTGTTATACCGGAATTATACACTCAGTGACTCTTTTTAGTATGACACCGGTAAAGATATAAATGGACGGTGTCTGACTACTTCAGGAAAAGGCGTTAATCGCTCTCTGATAGACTTGCCAACTCTTCGGCTTGTACCTGTGGAATACCTTTATTGAACCAACGATACAACAGTTTCTAAATTATATTTTGCTAAAGTTTTTTTTTTTTTTTGTCGTCAATTTTCACTCTCTCTTGTGTTTATAAATTCGTTTTTTGCGATTGATTTCCAATTTTCACTCACTTATTTTCGATTTCATCCTAAATACTGGATAGAGCAGATAGTTCCATCGAATTTCATATGTTATTCTCATTTTCATCATTGATTATATTCCTAATTGTTTAGAAGAATTTGTAACTGTGTTGATTCAAAGATTTTTTTTCGGTATTTGGATTTTTATTATTGGATAAAAATTTCTCTGCGTAATAGATCATTGTTCGGAAAATTTTCATTTAAAAATTTTTGAAAATCATTAGATATATATTTACCGGCTCATTGTCTAATAGACAGAGTGTTCGCCAGTGGCCTGGGGGACGGGGTTCGATCCCAAGTCGAGTCATACCAATAACTAAAAAACAAAATGGTACTTGATACTTCCTTGCTCAAACACATAGCACTGTGAATAACGTGTCGAATGCAAAGTGGAGAATTCCAGAGGAAGGAGTAACGCCCTTCCTGACACCTTGGTGTTGTAACTATTGAAAAAGGAACGTTTGAGTCACCCTCGACTACGGTCTCTAACTTTACTTTTATATATATATATATATATATATATATCGAGGAGGTAACTATTCTGCTCTCTTCTATACCTTCCTACCCTTCCCTCCTGTGTCTATTCTGTGTGTCATTTAATTTATCCATTGGATCTGAAGAAGTCCTGTTTTCTTTTGGTGTTATTGATATTTGCCAATACCCATAACAGGATGGAAATAAATTTATGATCCTAATGTGACTGATTTTTGTTTTTTCCAAACGAAATTATTGCTCTGTGATGTTAGTCACATTGAGCTCTTTATCAAGAACATTTTAAGTTTCTAGTGGATTGAATTTGTCCTGACGGAATTATTCCCGAGTCCGGTTTATCTGGACCGAATAATATATATATATATATATATATATATATATATGAAAAGATAGGGATAGATAGATAGATCAAGAGAGAGAGAAAGAACTAGAACCCCCCCTGCATCAATTTTAAAGCTAAATTGGAGAAAAATGCATACACACACAGACACACATAGACACATACACACACACACATACACACACATATATATATATATATATACACTTAATTCTATAACTATAATAATAATATAAGTATAATTATTTATGCAATAAATGCAACTAGAATTAAGACGAAGGATAATATGTGTAAAAATTATTAATTTTAATAGTATTGGTAAAAAGTAAGTAGAATTAAGAAGATGGAGGATAATACCAGTGAGAATTATTAATAATAAGGATATCAATATAGAAAAAAAGGCAAGAGTAATTTCTTCTTTGGAACAGTGACAACAACCAATTACAAATTAATAGAACTGATGAGTTTTCTAACTGGTTAACCCCCAGCATCAATTTTAAAGCTAAATTGGAGAAAAAAGCACACACACACACACACACACACACACACACACACACACACACATATATATATATATATATATATGTGTGTGTGTGTGTGTGAGTGTGAGCTGTTCTCTTTAGAATCAGGTGACTCAAACTTTGTGTGTGCTTTTTGCGACTTCTGAGTTGATTAAAAAAAAAAAATCTTTGAAATGCAATTATTCTTAAAGATTTATATATCTACATCTCTTTAAAAATAGATTTTGCTCGTGAAATACATATATATATTATATTAATCTAATTCTCAAAACTTCCTTGAAGTTTTCATGGCATCTCCTACAGCTACTGGAAGGTGATGCCAATCTCCTTTCCAAGTAAGACGCGAGAAGTTGCACTGGTTTATGCAGCACCAGAAGCATGGATCAATCCATTTATATATATATATATATATATATATATATATATGTGTGTGTGTGTGTGTGTGTGTGTGTGTGTGTGTGTGTGTGTGTGTGTGTATACGTGTGTGCACGCTCACGAGAGTGTATACACAGTATTTTACTCAATAATTCAAACACAAACGTCATCGAAGAAAGCTCAAACAACCTTGGAATGGAGGCGTTCATGTTGTAATGGTTATCATCGTAGGAAAGAAACACGAGGACCTGAGCTCAAACCTGAACGATGCTGTTTGTATTTCACCCTTGGGAGTGGTATTAATCCAATAATTCTCTTTCCAACTATGGGCAAATGGAAAAGCAGACTGAGCCCTTTCTCCTTGGAACGGCAACATGTCAAGAATGATTTGTTTAACCTAATTGAACGACCCATAGAAAATTGAAATTGCATAAATAATTATAAAAATAAGAAAAAAAACAAACATTCTCCGAACGGGCAGGCCAAAAAGCATTTGTTGTACGTCAAGCCACAGATGAATAGCGGCTGTAATTAAAAATGACTACTAAAATAATCGGGGTTCCAAATCTTCTGCGCGGGTGTAGAAACACCGGTAACGAATATATTTCTCCCCACTCGACACGACAGGACGTAGTAAGAAGTCGACCAGTTTTTGGAAATTGGGAATTGAAGCAACTGGCGTAGAGGGAGGTAGGGCGTAAGTTCTATCCTTAGAGGACCCGCGACCTATTAATAGAAAATATTGACCAGTCTTTCTCTCTCTTCTCGGTCAATTCACGGTTGCGAGCCAACTATGAACCATAAATGAAAATACTAAAGAGGATTGTTGTTTTTCAATATCAACCTTCGCGTTCTCCGACTCATGCTTGCGTGGCCGTGGCATACTTGTCCCTGCGAGTTACTTATACCAATGCCTACGCTACATTTTAATTCAATTCTGTTATAGAATTGACTTGTGTCACATCCTTCTCGTGTAGAGACAAACACACACATGCGTGTTTATGAGTATATATATATATATATATATATATATATATATATTGGCAGCATTTCTTTATTAATACAGATTTCGTTAAACATATGAGACATTTTCTGTCTACATATTTTCTTCTGGATCCGTTCGGCAATATGATCGGATCCAGAAGAAAATTTGTAGACAGAAAATGTCTATTATGTTTAACGAAATTTGTATTAATATATATATATATATATATATACAAAGTGGGAGAGGGAAGTGTTTTCATACGAAAATAGAATATCAACTTAGGAATTTCATATTACGATATATCAGTGTGCGCATGTATATTCCTAAAAAGTTGCAGATGCATATTCATGTGAGCACATGCGTTTGTGTGTATGTCCATATATATTGCGGGCCGAAAACAACATCATCGAACTCATGGGAAAACTACGTACTCTAAAGCGGGCCATTGGCCTAATGAATAGAGTGTTCGCCAATGGTCCGGGAGACCAGGGTTCAATCCCAGATCAAATCGTACCAAAGACTAAAAAAATGGTAATTGATGCCGCCTTGCTTAACACTCAGCATTATAAGGTACGGATCAAGAATAAAGTGGAGAAATCCAGGGAAAAGAGGTAGCGCCCTTCCCAACACCTCGGTGTAGTAGCTATTGAAAAGGGAGCCTTTGGGTTACCCTCGACTGCGGTCGCCAACTTATATTATTATATATGTATATATAGAATAGGTACTCTAAAGCATGCTATATATTTAATTGTTATATTTTTATATATGTATATATAGAATACGTACTCTAAAGCATGGTATATATTTAATTTTATTTTTATATATGTATATGTAAAATACGTACTCTTAAGCATGCTATATATTTAATTATATCCTTATATATGTATATATAGAATACGTACTTTAAATCATGCTATATATTCAATTATATTGTTATATATGTATATATAAAGTACATACTCTAAAGCATGCTATATATATATATATATATGTATATTTATATATATATGTGTGTGTGTGTGTGTGTGTATATATTTATGTATATAGTGGTAGTTGTAAACTTTGATAGGTATATATGAATAAGAATGTACGTATATATGAATATATAAAAATACGTACTCTAAAGCATGCTATATATATATATATATATATATATATATATATACATGTGAGTATGTGTGTGTGTGTGTGAGTTTCCTAACATTTTATAAATATATTAGTGCGTATATATGATCATTCGTACATTTGATACATGTGTGTGTACAATGTACACACACGTTCGCACACACACACACACGTTCGCACACACACACACACAGGCGCCTCTGGTGGTGTAATGGTTAGCAAGCTCGACTCGCAAACCTACACGAGTGAGTTCGAGTCTCATTGGGTGCCGATTTCATATGGCCCTGTGCCACATCTAAGCAAAAAGCTTAGTAAATATCCAGACACACACACACACACACACATATATATATATATATATATATATATATATATATAATTTTCTTCCGTAGTATAAGCCCTTAAATAGCTCATCAGACCAACCTTTGGTTTAAAATGAAGCTGATACAATAAAGAATTGAAGAACTGATAGAGCTGTCATTTTTTGTCACGTTGCTTGAATCTTTACATGAATCATGAACATCTCTCTCTCTCTCTCTCTCTCTCTCTCTCCCCACACGCACATATATATATATACGTGTGTGTGTGCGGGTTTGTGTGTGTTTGTGTGTGTATGTATGTATGTGTGCCTGCATGTGTTTTTACATTTTTGTGTGTATTTGTGTGTGTGTGCGTGTGTGTGTGTTCGTGTGCGTGAATAATAACCTTAATTTTTTTTACTTGTACTGTACTGGTTTAAATATAAATCCTTGTATTATTTGGCCATATTTAAAACGATAATCTCAGGAGATTTTCTAAATCTTCTCCAATAGAATTTGATCGTCTCTCCACTTTGGAAATGTCCGCGGGGAATTTCGTTTACCAATTCCACTCAGAAAGCAATTCTTTTCATTTTCTGGTTTGCCACTTTCGTTTTCCGCTGTCATATTCCGATATACCTTCTTTAAAAGTTCTACTTGGCGGTTCAAGCGCGTTCGACTTTGTTCCAGCTTCCTGGATATTTTTTTTTAATTTCGAGACTGCCCACAGGAGGCTTGCGGCATTTACATCATTCTGTTTTCAAGAAATGTAAGAATCTTCCGTCTGTCGCTCTCTCTTTCTTTTTTTTTTCTCTCTCTCTCTCTCTCTCTCTCTCGTCTTTTTTTTTAATTTCTGGACTGCCCGCAGGAGTCTCCCACAATTCACTTCTTTCTGTTCTCAAGAAATGAAAGAAACTTTTTCTTTTCTTTTTTTTTTTTTTTTTTTCCTATTAACGTCTCACCGAGCTGAATTCCTTCCAATCATCTCCAACTCCGGTACAGGTCACTTGAAATTAATGCAAAAAATAAACTTAGCATCTATCTATCTATCTATCTATCTATCTATCTCAAGTCATAACTATCTATCTCAGGATTTTCAGATTTATGTATCTATCTCACCATGTGTCGCGCATTTCACCATGAGTGGTTAATTTGGCAGCGCATATGTGTGATATGGATCGGTGGCCCAGTGGTAGGGTTTCAGCTTCTGTAGTTGTTGGTTCGTCTCCAGTGGTGGAGATCACGGTATGCATTGCTGATGAGACCCAATAAGGTCGAAACGGCTGTTCAGTGTTTCGCGTATAGGTGCTTACCGGGTTTTCTAGTTATGGTAATTCAATGAATATAAAATCAATTCCTCTATTCAAATATAATGCATGTATATATATATATATATATATATATATATATATATAATTATTCTATTCCTATATATCTCTGTTTATCTATTATTCTCTAGAGTCACAAGATTACTATTGTTGTATCGTGGTAAGGAAAAGATAGATAGTGAAATAGAGTTAATTATTTATTAACTCAAGTGGTACAGTCCAACTAGTGTTATAAGTCTCGGGCTGTTGGTGTTACGTCCGAAGTTGGTCTTACTACTGACCGACGTTCTTTCAGAGCTCTGTCTCTCTGCTTCTTTCTGCTGCGCGCTTCAGAAACACGGTGTCTTTTATTCTTCCGCGATACTTAAAGTTACGTGGTACGAGCCACTATACAACAACTTTCTTTTTTTCTTAAATTGTAGGTGACTGCGTTGAATAAACACCGAAAACCACGTTTATTCGCTCACGGATATCCGTTTGGTTAATTTTAAATGGAAGCCATTTTAGTATGGTCTGTTTTTTTCCCCTTTCTTCTGACGGTTGCAAACAACCGACTACAATCGACTGATTACTCAAGTAAAATTAACAAAGTTCAAAGACATTTCTACGCATTCCATAACATTGCACTGAAGAACTAGGTGACTTTTCTATCAATTTAACAAATATTCCACAAAACTTGTGAGGCCTTCATCTCTCACAATGACAACCAAATTAGAGTCATTTAGCCATATTCACCAACCACTCCACTCAGGCAGGATATGACACAAGGTCGATTTTTAAGCGGAGTTTAACAGGTTTCAATTCAGAGTTTTCCTTCTCCTAGACTAGTTGCCTCAGCGAGGCTGAAGAACCAAGTCTGTCCTACTATTTACCCATAGCTGGAGGGAGAATCATTGGATTCATACCTTTCCCAAAGGTATTAGTGCAATGTGAAATGCAATCAGTCTCGTCCAGGATTTGAACTCGTGTCGCCGTGTCCATTTCCTACGACGATAACCATTACACCACGGGCACTTCATTTAACAGCACCTACACTTCCTGGTCCTTATGGGGCACAGAAAAGTTGTTTTTTTTCGGCTGTGTATATTTTTGGGAACGTCTGAAGTTGGTATCTGGTTCCTTTTTCTTCTCACGCCATTCTCTTGACATCTTTTTGTTGAAAAGGAAAAAGATAGAGACACCATTCAACTCGTTTTTATTTTCGAGCTCTACCATTATTTGGTAGTGTGGAATGTTTTCCAGATCTAGTAGAAATAATCGTCCTCCCCAGTTCAAGAGATGAAAGAGTATCATAGAATCATTTATGGCAAAATGTAAGTTGGAGGGACTATGTGTCTCTGGGGTCAGTGTGTATGTTTAGCAGAGGCGGCTACTAGAAGGAGACATAACTTGATGTTAAATCGTCGGGCCTTAATATGCACGTACGTTCCTTCAAGCAGCCAAGAGAAAAAGATGCTTCTGTTCAGTTAAGGTATCTCGAGGTAAATGAGAAAGAGTTTCTCTTTGGCGCCAGGAAGCCTCTCTTTTTACGTATGCGATGATTTTGCTTCCTGTCAGAGGGCTCCTGGGAAACTTACTTTTCCATTTATTTTTTTGTGTCATTGTATTCTTTTTAATTTTTGATTAAATACCTACAGGAAAAGAGTCAGAAAGGTATAAATAATGTAAATAACAAAGATGAGGATAATAGTCCAAAATGCATAAATAATATAAATAACAAAGGTGAGCATAATAGTCCGAAATGCATATATAATGCAGAAAACAATGATGTAAATAACTAAGATGAGGAATATTTTTGCATATTTTGTCTTTTTTTTACACTTATTTAATCCCGACTCCCTATTCTCTTAGAAAGGTTCAACATACCCTGTGCAGAAGTAAGCTTCTCCTGGGTGGGGCACTAAACTTTGTGTTGTGGTGATTCCCAGTTTTGAAACTCTGAGGAGTGTGGAGAGGCCTCTTCGTTACTATTAAGGTGAAGTTGAAAGTAATAGCAATCTGGAGTGGCTGTAACCTGTTAAGTTTTCTATTAGGAGTCAAGTTGATCTATTCTAGAATTATCTTTTTATCTAATTCATGACTTAGGTTACATTGAATGTTTAGTGTTATGTAATGATATTTGAATCCCTATAACAGTATGAAAACAAAACTATTTGTGTTAGCAATATAATATAATATGTGGTTTTATGGCACATCACCAACTCTAAGTTATTTATGCCGAATCCATTTTTGTACATACAAACAGTTCCCTTTCAAACAATTTAGCTCAGCATAAGCACACAGTTTCAATGTCAAAAACAGTTAAACTTCAAACAATTCAGTTTAGCATAAGTACACAGTTTCAATGTCAAAAACAGTTAAACTTCAAACAATTCAGTTTAGCAAAAGTACACAGTTTCAATGTCAAAAACAGTTCCACTTCAAACAATTCAGTTTAGCATAAGCACACAGTTTCAATGTCAAAAACAGTTAAACTTCAAACAATTCAGTTTAGCGTAAGTACACAGTTTCAATGACAAAAACAGTTCCACTTCAAACAATTTAGTTTAGCATAAGCACAGAGTTTCAATGTCAAAAACAGTTAAACTTCAAACAATTCAGTTTAGCAAAAGTACACAGTTTCAATGTCAAAAACAGTTCCACGTCAAACAATTCTGTTTAGCATAAGTACTCAGTTTCAATGTCAAGAACAGTTCCACTTCAAACAATTTAGTTTAGCATAAGCACAGAGTTTCAATGTCAAAAACAGTTAAACTTCAAACAATTCAGTTTAGCATAAGTACTCAGTTTCAATGTCAAAACAGTTCCACTTCAAACAATTCAGTTTAGCATAAGTATAAAGTTTACTTCTATTTGACACATTGATATGAGTCTGTTAGGTGCTGCCACTCCTGGTCAGAGTGGATCTGTGAACGATGGCAATGAAGAGGTACTCCAAATTCTCCATGCACCAGTATTGCTGATGCTTCACCATTAGATTTTTTAGCGACATGTCAGGACACTCGTCGATGGAGTGTTATTCTTCTGCAGAGATGCAGTCAATGTATACTACAGCCCCTGCGGACTGGGCGAGAATTATTCATGTTAGATTGGAATACGTGAAACCAATTCACTATGTGCAAACAAATCATTAATTCTAAATCGAATCATTATTGTTATATAGCAATACTTGAAACCATTTAACTGTGTGAAAACAATGGCAATACATGTGTACAAACAAATTACCTCAAACTGATTTATAAACATAATTAGCTAAACTTTTGTATTAGATAGAAATACTTGAAACCATTTGACTGTCTACAAGCAAAAGATTATTATTTCGACTCAATGTGAGTTTGAAGAGTTGGGTTTTTTTTCTGAAATTTGAGTGATAGAAAATCTCTCCACGCCTCCAGGACTCTTCTCAGTATTCTGGCCGATCTTAACAATGCTGTGGTCTTGATGGTTTCGATTCTTCCTCAGATTTCAAATTTCTCAAGTCTTTTTAAAAAACATTTTGGTTAGCGTTTCTGTCGCTCAAATCACAATTGCTATGACTGTCATCCTCTCATGTTCTACCGGTTTTTTTTTTGTTGTTGTGTTTTGTTGTTTCTTTTTTTAAGTGCTTTTGTAAAGTCTAAGTATTCGTTTATCTTTTAGCTATCTTTTATTTTTACTCTATAGCTTGCTGGAATGGCAAAATCCACTTGATGACAAGTTCTTTTTGTTGTTGTTGTTGTTTAAACTTGGGCTGGTCCTCGAGCCATGTTTGGGTCATCTGTTTGTATCACAAAATCCCACTGAATTTAAAACGTCTCCCTTTTTAGGATGAATTCTAGTTTTGGCATATACCATTTTGAAGTATGGTCGAATTTAATTATTATCATCATTATACTCTTTTGAGAATTTTTCGCACCAACGTTCGCCGATGATTTCTCACATGAGGTTGAGTGACACCGAGTCTTCTCAAGTTTCCAGGACTCTTCTCAGTATTCTGACCGATCTTAAAAATGCTGTAGTATGGTCTCCATTTTTTCTCTTATTTCCAAGTCCTCCAGTCCCTGTGTGACGATACCCACTCGCCCCCGCCCCCGAATACGTCAACTTCTTCAAGCCATTTCACTTCTTGGCCGGTGATCAACTAGTGGTTCCGATTGGGGCATCGCGCATTTCTTCATATCTACAAGAAATACAATCAAGGGAGTGGGAGGAAAAGAGAACAAACGAACAATATGCTTGGGTTACTTCAAGCTCAAGAAGAGGAGTTATGTAACATTGCATTCCCTTGTGCATATGTAGACTAACGGTAGCGTGGATTTCTAGCGAAATTTCTACAAAGCTACTAGGAATGCCAACCTATCTTGACCGCTCTTCCCTCACTGCTCTGGACCCTATCTCATGCCAACTGGTCTCTCTGCTGTCCGGTGTCGACTGGCCACTCGCGTTACCCTTCGCCAACTACTTCTCTGTCCATTTTTCTCACTCTCTGACTGGCGTTCCCTTCCTACTCCGGTCACGTCGAGATCTCGAGTTCAAATCCTTTGTCTGGTTTCGCGCCTAAACAGACAAAATGGGTCGTCTGCTTGGCGGACCATCTACATAGTGTTACACCTGTACCAATCATTTGATGACTGTACCGACAGCACAACTTACAATTCGTATAATTGTTACTTTCATATTCAACAGTTTTTTTCCGTTTCCTAGCAAGGTCCAGGTGTTATATATTTGCGGAAGGATTTTTCTTATATTATCATTTTTTCGTTGTTTATATCTTATCTTTCGGTCTGGTTAGGCTTAGAACTCTTCAGCTTAGTGCACGGGTAGGGGCACTCATTGAATGCAGGTGTTCACGCGTGCGCGGAGGATGTGACAATCACTGATGTCATAATAAAAACCCCAGATAGGAAATTATAAACGGGATGTGAATGATGTCATGCCCGGAAGCGATGGGCTGGGATTTTGGGTGATTTTTGAAAAAAGCAGTTTGTTGAGATTTGATGCTAGGCCAAGCGGGTTGAGATTTTTGAGATGGGTGAGGCCAGTCTTGTTGGTGACTACGAGATGCGCCGCGCGTTGTTGGGTCAGATTGAACAGTCAGCATAGTAAAAGTTGCATATCTCTCACCTTGTGTCGAAAACCTAAAAGGCAAGAAGGTAATAAAAGTGACAGTAACGATTATACCAATTATAAGTTGTGCTCTTGGTACAGTCATCAAATGATTGGTACAGGGACTGGAGGACTTGGAAATCAGAAGAGGAATGAAGACCATCTAGACTACGGCATTGTTAAGATCGGTCCGAATACTAAGAAGAGTCCTGGAAACTTGAGAAGACTCGCTGTCACTCAACCTCATGTGAGAACTACCAAAAGTTGTCAAGTGTTTCGAGAGATTCCTTAGCATGTGAACGTTTTACAGATCCGTTTATTTTACGCATGCATATATCTGTGGATTTTACGTAACCACATTTTGGCTATACAACACAGGTAGTTACCTTTCTTTTCGCTTTCTTTTAATTTACTCTGTGGTAGGCGCGACATCAAATTCGGCTTTTTTTTTTCTTTTGACTATCACCTTGTCAGGTCGTCTGGATTATTATAATAGGAATATTCCCCAGTCGGAGAGCCAGTAGAACACACCGACTGCAACTCTGCAAATGGATAAAACCGCCCCAACAAGTGTCTTTCATATGACACTAAACAATCTCATGCTGAGGTACTAGTAATGTTGGAGCTTTATGAAATACGAAGTCCTCCTTTATTACCATCGTCCCCAAGTCCACTCTGCCTCGGAGTGGTTGCACCCACATGCCCCTATCTATGATTTAAATACGTGGTGTATTCAATAAGCTTCCAGACGTTTTTTTGTACAGGTATTTAAAATTGTCGTAGACTCTTGAAATTTCAGTATCTTATTGCTATATATCTTATGAAATGACTGACCAATTTCTATGATTTCCGGTTCAAACGAACAGCTACAGCAGGAATTGGAATACACCCTACAAAAGCCTGATTGTCACTGCTGATGAATTTCTAAAATGCAATCTGACACTTTAGAAGAACGATATGTAATAAAATTCGGTTTTAAACTTGGAAAAAATGCTGTGACGAAAGTCATTGTGACGAAGGTCATTGTGACGAAGGTCATTGACACACTCACACAACAGGACTTTCATGGGGCCTTCCTGAAGTTGTTGGAACAGTACAAAAAGTACATTGCAGCTGGAGGAGATTACTTCGAAGGCGACTAGAGTTTCATGTGTGTACTATCAATAAAAGAACCCATGCGAAAAAAGTATGGAAACTTATTTAATGATCCCCGTAGAACTAAAATGCTTACTTATACTAAACTGAATTGTTTGAAATAGAACTGTTTGACTAAACTGAATAGCTTGAAATAGAAATGTTTTTGACAATTAAACAATGTTCTTACATTTAAAATTCATTCTCCTGCTAAACTGAATTGTTTGAAATGGAACCGTTTTCATATGCTAAACTGAATTGTTTGAAATGGAACTGTTTTTGACATTGAAACTGTATTTACGCTAAAATGAATTCTTTGAAAGAGAACTGCTTTGACATTTAACTGCGTGTAAACAACATCTCTACTTATACTAAACTGATTTGTTTGAATTAGAACTATTTGACTAAACTGAATAGCCTGAAGTAGAATTTTTTTTTTACGATTAAACTGTTTACACGTGCTAAACTGAATTGTTCGAAATAGAACTGTTATTTGTATAAAACGGATTTGGCATTAAATAACCTAGAAAGGTTGATATGCCATAAAACCCAAACAACCAACCCACTAAATAGGAATAGTTGCTTCAAACCATATAACTGAAAATAATAATAATAATGATAATAATAAACGACGAATAAACAATATCTGACACGACAAAACTTGGACATGGCTAAGAAAAGGAAACTTTAAGAGAGAAACATAATCTCGCCAAATAGCAGCACAAGACAGCGCCATAAGAACCAATCATATCAAAGCGAGAATAGATAAGACTCAACAAAATAGCAAATGCGGGCAATGTGGTGACATATAATAAACGTACGCAGCAAATTAGCACAGAGGGAGTATAAAGCGAGACACGACTGGGTCAGCAAGGTGATTCATTAGGAAATGTGTAAGAAACTTAAATTCGACCATACTAAAAAATGGTATATGCACACCCAGCACCTGTCCTAGAAAATGCCACGCATAAACTCCTATGGGACTTTAACATACAAACGGATCACCTAATCCCGACCAGAAGACCAGATTTAATAATAATCAACAAAAAAAAAAAAAAAAAAAGAGAACTTGCAAAATAGTCGACTTTGCTGTCCGGGCTGACCACAGAATAGAACTGAAAGAATGTGAAAAGAAGGATAAGTACCTCGACCTTCCTAGGGAATTAAAAAACTATGGAACATGCAGGTGACAAATATACCAATTGTAATTGGTGCTTTTGGAACAGTATCTAAAGGATTACTAAAGGGACTAAAGGACCTGGAAGTTGACGGATGAGTGGAGACCATCTAAATGAGTTGAGAACGGTCAGAATACTAAGAAGAGTCCTGGAGACTTGAGGAGACTTGCTGTCACTCAGACTCCAGTGAAAAACCATCGGCTAACGCTGATGTGAAAATTTCTAATGAGTGAATCATAATAATAATTAGCATCGATACATCAATAAGGTGACTTGACGACTAGCTAAAAAAGAACAAGGAAAGGCTAATTACAGTGACCAGAAACAACAAAAACAACACATGGATCAAGAGAACAACAATTACAAGAAAGCAAAATTGGAAAGAAAGACAACTGTATGGATTTTTCAAGCAACAAACAAACAAAAACTCACACCAGAAGACTTGAACATGACTGTAAAATGGGGAAACATTTAGAGAGAAACTGAATCTCTACTAAATGCACCACAAAACAACGCCATAACAACAAACTATGTCAAAGCAAAAATAGGTAACACGCAACAAAACGTCAAATGGAAGTTATCGGGTGATTGAGACGACATGATCAGTCGTATAATAACCGAATGCAGCAAATTAGAGAAAAAAGAGTATAAGACTGTGTAGAGAAGGTGATCCACTGGGAATTGTGCAAGAAATTTAAATCAGACCATATGAACAAATGGTATTTGTATATCTCAGAATCCGTCCGGTGTTCTTTAGCCATGACCACTGTACATACACATATACATCCAGAAACATATTCAACGCAATAAGGACGAGCGGACACAGTTCTTTAGAAAAATATACCTCTCACTTTATTTGAAAGGGTTCAAAAGAGTTACTAAAGGTTTTACTGTGTGAGAGGTGAGTTGGAGACTAAACAGAACTGGAACATATTGACCCCTACTCTTATGGCCATAACAGCGTTTCTTTCCCGTTCTCCTGGGCTACTCAACAGGGGGCCTGGGGGCCCAGCTTCTCTGGGACATGGTCCTCATTGCCGCATCTTCTCTCTAACTGATCTGAACTTCCTGTCGTCGGGGTTATATAATAATTTGACATCCACATACTTCCTGCGAGCGTCACAATTTCGCACTCAATTCAACCCTTCGACAGTCAAGGTCGCCCCTGATCTCCTGATATCTTCGACCAGATGCACCTGTTATTTACACAGGTGCATTTCTTCTTTTGACAGCTTGGCCGGGTCGGAGGTCAATATACAACACTGCGAGAATGAGACTCAGAAATTTATAAGGAATTCTTAGATGCAAATATACCACGTTCTCTTTGCCAGGCGACCAGACCTAGTGATTGTCAATAACAAAAAAAAAAAGAACCTGCCAAATAGTGGACTGTGCCGTCCCGGCTGACCAAAGTGTAAAACTAAAGGAAAGTAAAAAAAGAGATACATACGTAGACCTTGATAGAGAACTAAAAACTAAAAGCTATGGGACTTGAAGGTGACAGTGATACTAATTTGTGCACTTAGATCAATCCCCAAAGGATTGATAAAGGGACGAGAAGACTTAGAAATCAGAGGAGAAGATGTAATATAATGGCCGAGGGATTTCGTTTTATGTCTTTGGATTTAGTTAGGCTGAGAACCTTTCGGCTCAGCACATGGGTTAGTTAGGTGCAAACTTGAGTGCAGGTGTTGATGCGCGCTCGGGGAGGATATGTCGTTCATAGATGTCAAAATAAAAACCCGATAGAAAGGTTGACTAGTGGATGTGAATGACGTCATGCACCGGAAGCGCACGAGCAGAGGATTTGGGGATTTTGAAAAAAGTCATTGAGTTGAGTTGAGTTCTGCCTCGGAGGAAGACGGTTGACTTTCGCTTGCTCGCGGAGGCCTTGGGCAGGTGTCGCACGAGATGGTGGGGGGGGGGGGCAGATGAAAAAGCCAGAATAGAAAGAATGTGTATCTCTCTCCTTATGTCGAAGAGCTTTTAAACCCAAAGGTAATAAAAAGTTTCGTACCTGAACTAAAAAGTCGTAAGTGTTTTTCGTGTTTCGAGATTCCTATGTTCTATATATATATATATATATATATACGAACATTATGAACGTTTTGCGTACCGGTATGAATATGTCCATTTCACGTATCCGTATCTGGCTATGGTACAAAGAGAGACCATCAAAACTCTCATATTATCAAGATCGGCCAGAATACTGAGAAGAGTCCTGGTGACCTGAGGAGACTTATTGTCACACAAACTCTAATGGAAGACCATCAGCTAACGCTGGTGTGAAGAACTTTCAAAGGAGATTGGATATAAGCGCGAGTGGAGACCATCCAAACTACTGCATTATTGTGATCGGCCAGAATACCGAGAAGAGTCCTGGAGACTTGAGAAGACTTGTTGTCACTCAAATTCCAGTGAGAAACCACCCGCTAACGCTGGTAGGAAAAACTCTCAAAAGAGAACAAATAATATTAATAAACTAAGATTGGTATCAAATAATTATTCAAACATGACTTAAAATCAATCACCCAACCAACCAACCAACAATCCTACCAAACTTTCGAACTAAAAAATAAAATTACTATACTGATCAAAATTGTCGTGCCTTTAAATCAAATAAAATAAATGAAGATAAACCTGGCATCACGTATAAAACGAGAACAATTATTCTAGACGCATAGACGCCAGTTTTTGTAGCGAAAATCAGACTCATGCGTTCGTATTTGTAAAGAAACCATATGATTCTAAAATACACATGTTCTTACAAATGATAATAAAAGACCAAAAGTCTGAATCTTCAAGCGAGCTAAGTCAAGTAGATTATTATATAAAAGCAAACACCAAAAAGACAGAGTAGACAACAGAAGTAACAACAACCACGGCAGGTACTGCAGTCGATATCATAGCCTAACAAAGCATATGCCCTAGACCAACGTTGTTTCAATATAGCCGAGAGGTCAACCAGAATTCGCTGCTACACACAAGAGTACCGACGGACATTCATTCATTCATAGACAGACAACACATTAGAAGAGATAAAAATACGATTCTAGCCGACTAATAATTCCATAACATCACTTGAAAAACATACCATTTACTCATACCGAAGGCTTTACTAATTTGAAAAGACTTGTTTTCCTTTGTAGAGACAATCTCGCTCATTCACGTGTATGACCGAGATTGTCTTTTTTTCTTTCCTGTTTAACGTTTTATCCAATTCCTCCCGGGAAATAAATTCCCGTTTTGCTATTGTTTCAGTGAATAATGTTTTCAGATTTCATTTGTGTTCAAGGGAGCGTGTTGTTCGTTTACCCTTTCATTTCCTCTTCGTTGTTCGTTAGCTTACCTTGGTCAGCAAGCAAACGATATTTTCCCACTCTTTTTATGAATAAGACTACATTCTTTACTCAGTAAGAAGTTGGTGACAACTGGCTTATTTGTCGGAGGTGCGACTCAAGTACTGTGGCCTATGCAAATACGAGGGGTATACGGTAAGTTTCCAGACTTTTTTCGTACGGGCACTTTTATTGATAGTATACACATGAAACTCTAGTCCCCTTCGAAGTAATCTCCCCCGGCTGCAATGCACTTGTTGTACCGTTCGAACAACTTCTGGAACGTCCCATGGAAGTCCAATTGTGTGAGCGTGTTAATGACCTTTGTCACAGCTTTCATCTCCTCAATTGTCTCATAACGGCAACCTCTGAGATTAGGGAATAACCAAAAGTCACAGGGAGCAAGGTATCGACTATAGGGAAGGTGAGGAACTGTCTTGATGTCCATCATGGTCAAGTAGTCTGTGACAAGGATGGAGTTGTGGACTGGTGCATTGTCCTGGTGGAAATACCACTGACCCGATCTGAAGAGTGGCGGCCTCTTCCCTAGGAATCTCTTGCTGAACTCCCTTAAAACCTCAACATAGTATCCCTAACCCTTCGGCTAATCAACTCAGGTGTATTGACTTCCTTACTCCTTCCACACCTCTCATCATCCCCCACAGATTCCCTGCCTTCCTTGAATCTCTTATGCCACTCAAAAATTGATGTTCGATGCATGCAAGGTGGTCGAAAAGCAATCTGAAGCATTCCATACGTTTCTGTGGCATTTTTTCCAAGTTTAAAACAGAATGTTATTGCATATCGTTCTTCTAAAGTGTCAGATTGCATTTTTGAAATTCACCAGCTGTGACAATCAGTCTTTTGTAGTGTTTATTCCAATCCCTGTTGTAGCTGTTCATTTGAAAATTGGTCAGTCATCTCATAAGATGTATAGCAATAGCATACTGAATTTCCAAGACTCTACAACAATTTTAAATGCCCAGACGAAGAAAGTCTGGAAACATCGTATGCACCTCGTAATAGCCTATCGTTCATCGCCCCTGTCAGGTCTTCAGGACTACATCCCGTATCCTCACATAGCTGCTGAATGTATGTTCGAGTAGGTCGTTCTGCTTTTGCCCGGCTATATGTGGGAGTCCATAGGAGTACATCACTTATGAGCTCGTTCCTGCTTCTCCAGCAGAGTCCTGCATGTCTGGTTCATCTAACGTGGATAGTTTTCGTGATGGGAGGCAGGTGGACGTATAGTTGGTGCTTTGTGGGGTGTAGCTACCAGGACCTGTTCAATATTGCTCGCAGCATTCTTGTGTAATTGCCTTATCCAGCTGTTTAGTTAACGTCCAAGTAGTGCATCCATACAGCAGTATCGACACGACCGCTGCCTGGAAGAAATTGCGTTTCATTTTATCGGTCAGGTCAGATTTCCATATGATCGATAGCCAAACCTACAATAGTTGATGTGTAATGAAACCAAACCAAACTAAACTAAACCTACATTTAAACTAAGTAATATTTAATTTAAATGGAAATAAACGCAAGCTCAAATCCAACCGAAGTAAATTCGGTTTGCTTGTTGACACACCCAACAAATGAACATTTAAAGCAATTAAAAGTCCCCGTAACGGGTTTAGTTAAACAGACGCAATCACTTTTAAGTATTCAACTGGGAAATATGTCAGACAAGTAGACTTAAATTCCGGCTCAGAACCCATAGAAGTGTCAAAAGAAATAGGGCAAGGCGCAAATTCGATCAGTTCATTTACCTCAAACTTTTCTTTGTATAATCCAGACCGTATTGGCCGTGTGTCCTTCCTCTTTCTCCATTGATTTTGTTTGATTGTTAGGCATATCAACCATTGATGGTTATTCAATACCAAATCCTTTATATATATATATATATATATATATATATGATTAGGAAACACATTTTGTAGATACACACAGTTCAATGATCAAACAGTTCTATTTCTAACAATCTAATTTAGAATAAGCCAGCAAAGTTAAATGGTTCAAAATATTGCTATGTACCACTAATAATTCAATTAAACATCAGTCATTTGTTTTCATAGTTTAAATGTCAAACAGTTCTATTTGACCCATAGATAGGAACTTATGAGGTGCTACCACTCCGGGTCAGAGTTGACCTGGGCACGATAGCAATGAAGGGGTACTCCGTATTCCCCAAAACTTCAGTATTGTAGGAGCTTCACCATCAGAGTGTTTAATGTTATATCCGGGACACTTGTTAGTGTGAGGTGGGAGGTCTTACCCCACTGCAGAGACGCAGTTGGTGTCTTCTACAGTCCCTGCCGACTGAGCTATCCGTTTGTTTATTCATTTACGTCTCTGCCTTGGTCAGTAGGCAAGCGATCGAATTCCCCCTCTCGATGAGTTGATTACTGTATTCCTAACTCGGGAGGCACTTGCAGTGTAATATCGCAGTAAATGAAAGCGGCATCAGTTTGGAAAAGGTCTGAATCCAAATAGTCTACCCCAACCCCGATAATTATATATATATATATATATATATAGTACACGCGGCCAATATATATATATATATATATATATACAAATTTCATTAAACATAATAGACATTTTATGTCTACATATTTTCTTCTGGATCCGTTCGAATTCCCGTATTACTTTTATCGTGTTCGGGGGGTATTTATTTCTGTATTGTCCATAGTTGTATGTATCCCTAGTACTCTCTGCCCGACTTTGGGCCATCATCAGGGTAGGATCTATTACAAAAGTGATGTAACTTTTGTTTTAGCATATTACTACTATGTAAGAGCGTCTTTACCGTTGAAGATTATGGTGTTTGCTTTTAAATGGGTTTCTATTATTAGTGTCAGTTGCTAAAGACATTTAAGTACATTAGCACTGGTTAGAAAATTAATTCTATAAAGTGTCGGTTGCATGTTTCTAATATGTAGTGCTTGGAGAATCTGTAGTTTTTGTTTATTATTTTGATGTTCGAATATTGTTGTGTTGTCGGTGAGAATTTTCCGTAATTGCGTTGTTGGGCATGAACGTTTTTTTAGATGCTGAGCTATTGAACTTGTATCAGAAAGGTGCATTGTAAGTCTCCTCGACAGGATAGTTGAGGTTAAACCAACATATATATTTTTATTATCAGAGATACAATCTACTAAAGGACATTTAAATTTATATGTAACGTTGGTTCTTTGCAAAACCCCAGTCGAGGGAGAGGAATTATTTCTAATGACTAAATTCGAGGTTTTAAACTTATAATAATAATATATATATATATATATATATATATATATATAAGGTAGTTTCTTCTGTCATCATCACCGTTATGGAAGCCCGAGAGTTTAGTCAAAGAAGTAAAAAGTTATACTGGTCTCTTTAACCTTGGTATAGCAACCAGGCTAGAAGTAAAACATACATTGCAATAATTGGAACCATTTAACTGTAAATAAAATAGAAGACTAACCTTGGCATGAAAACCGATTTAGGAGAAGGAAAACTAGGAACTCAAATCAGCTGTAAGTAAAAAGTAAATTTGTCGACCGTAGTCGAGGGCAACCAGAAGGCTCCCTTTTCAATAACTAATACACAGATGTGTCGGGGAGGTCGCTACTCCTTTCCCTGGATTGCTCCACTTTACCCTTGATATGTACCTTATATTGCTGAGTGTTTAGCAAGGAGGTATCAAGTACCATTTTTAAAGTCTTAGGTATGACGCGACCTGGGATTTAACAGAGGTCTCCCAGACCAGTTCAATCCCAGGTCGAGTCACATCAAAAACTTTTTAAAAATATGGTACTTGATACCTCTTTGCTTAACACTCAGTATTATAAGGTACGTATCAAGGGAAAGGTGTAGCACCCTCCCCTACACCTCGGTGGTGTAGCTATTGAAAAGGGAGCTTTCAGGTCACCTTCGATTAGGTAAATCAGCTGTACTCCGCTTAAAAAATGAGCTTCTGCCGCATCCTTCACATAACAAAAGGATGGTGTAAATACATAAATATCTAATTCCGTAAAAGATTTATATATTTTATTTTTTATGTTTGCAGAAAAAACATTCAAATTCAACCAAGACTGAGTCCCAGTGGCCTAATTGCTAAAATACTAATCTATGGCCTTGTAGTAATCGATGGTTTGGTTTCTTTGTTTAATGGCATATCAACTCTTTTTAGGCTATTTAATACCAAGCCATTCTCCTAGAAGAACAGTAGTGGTACTATTTAACCGATAGCTGGGAGGATAAGGGGGTTCATACCTTTCCGAAGGGTATTTGCCCGAAAGTAAACGTAATAGCGCGACTGGAGTACGAACTCGCGTACTACGATTCCGCAGTCAATCACTTTAACCATTACACCACGAGTACACCCCCTGTAGTAATCGAGTTCGAATTTGAGTCATGTAATTACGTTCACTTTCAGACTAATACTCTTACAAAAGGCATGGACCTGCTTATTCCTAACATCTATCGGGTTAACAGAATGACTATAGTTCTTCTACAAGAATGGCTATTGGAATTCTGGTTTTTAGTTGCGCAATACAAAAGACACACCTTCTAAGTAACAAGGCTGCATTAAGTCCAGACTTTGTAATTTGCCATTGCTCATATATGCCTTAGTCTTCACTGATTGTCGACCGGCAAGCTCATAAATATTTGCTGAAAATTTGTGAACAACCGATACGCCAACAGTCGATACCCGCAAAACAATCCAACAAAGGGTTTGGCATAAAATAATCCGTGAAGGTTGATATGCCATGAAAAGCCCCAAGAACCTTGATTATAAATGAGTTTCTTAATTAAGTTTTATTCATGCCAATCCCAATAGAATTTTTTCAAGAGTCTATTCAGACACACAAAAACATATATATATATATATGTGTGTGTGTGTGTGTGTGTGTGTGTGTGTGGTAGTGAGTGGTTTGGTTTATCTGCTTAGGGGCATATCAATTTTCATGGGGTATACGATGGCAAAGCCATACTTTTAGTGGTAACTTTTGACCTATAGCTGGAGAATTAGACTATTCACACACATACGCACATGGATCCCCACATATGGCCGGGCAAAAGCAGGACGACCGGCTTGAACATACATTCAGCAGCTATATGAGGATACGGGATGTGGCCGTGAAGACCTACCAGAGGCGATGAACAATAGGGAGAAGTGGCGAGAAAGGTTCAGGGATATCCGTGACTGCGGCACGACATTATGATGATGATGATGATATATGTATATGTGTGTATGTGTGTGTGTATCTCAGTTTCTTCCGTCAATGTTACCGTCATGGGGGCTCAACAGTTCAGTTAAAGATATAAATATTTCGACCACATGAGAAATGTATTAATCCAAATATTACCTTCACAGCTATAGATAAATATTAGGCTAGAGTGGGCAACCAAACTAGGAGAAGAAAAACATACGTTGCAATAATTAGAATCATTTAACTTTGTTGACTTATGACAAAATGAATTGTTAGAAATAGAACTGTTTGTTCATTTAACTGTGGGTAAATAAGGGACTGATGTTTAATTGAATTATTAGTGATACATAGCAATACTTGATACCATTTAACTTTGTTGACTTGCGCAAAATTGAATTCTTAGAAATAGAACTGTTTGATCATTGAACTGAGTGTATCAACAAAATGTGTTTACAAATCACATATTCAATATATTTTTAAAACAGAATTTGGCATTAAATAACCAAGCGTGTTTTATATGCCATAAAAAACAAAGCAAAGGAGAGACAGAAAAGTATATGCAGGCAAACCTGTTGTAGACCTGGAGAAGGATGGGCTCACGATTAAATATCACCTGGTGTCACATCCTGCTCGTTCAAGTTGGGGTAAATATATACATACACGCGTGGTTTGTTCATTTCGGTGAAAACTCATGTAAAACTGGAAACCCTTTTTGGATTTGCTGATGAAAAAAGGACGGTATTACTAATAGGGTGCAAAAACATCCGACAAAGATATAAATGGTTTTGAATCAAGTATTTTTCCTTCTTCTAAACGGGTTGACTTACCAAAGCTAAAGAAACCAGTCCACCCAACTATTTTACCCTTACCTAGAGGTTTGGGGAAAGAAAACACTTTCAAACCAAACTCGATTTATTTCTTCATTATACAATACCAGTGCTGCAGATTTTGATAATAAATAACACGTAATAATATCCGTTTATATTTCAATCATACATCCTAGATGCATCAAGTTAGGTCCTCAGTAATGCACTGTCTTCATCACCGATTTCGGGTTCTGCATCATATCGGCTCCGACAGCAACCCCGACATGACTCTGAAAGAGCCAAGCCGCCTCCTTGATCACGACGTGCTACGCGCCGTGCCTTTGCCAAAATAATAAAACTCGTAAGGCCGGACTTTGGCCGTTCTTTATAGACATAGTATTCTGCTAGAAACAATAAAATCCCTATGTCTTTCGTTTCAAAGAAAGTTAACAGATTTATAAAAAAAAATTTGGAAAATTGTTCTTAATCATGGGCAATACTGTATACTTTAAAAGGAGTTTGATTCTCACTAAGTGTCCTAGACTTCTTACCTTGTGTCAAACTAAACTAGTAAATAATGGCTATGTCTACGTTGGAGCTAATAGTTTTTTCTTTATTTTTCATATTGCGGAACATCATTGCCATCTCACAGGTAAGTCTCTATTATGTTTCAGTTTGTTAAACGTAATATTCTTAAAAGGCAAACCTGTCGGCTGGGACTATAGAATATACCAACTGCATTTAAATTAAGAGTTGAATATTCTAGTTCCATAGAATATTCCTTACTGAAACAATTATTATGATTAATATTATATTGTGTCCCAGGTCATGCATTTGTTGATCTGGTTGCAATACGACGAAATATTCTGGTCGGTAGTTGGATTTGATTTGTTCCAGTGCTTGCTCTGACTGTTAAATGCGTTCGTGTCAAACGTTGTGAGTATACCAGATAAGAGATAGTTTCCGAGTCTGATTACGACAGCCAGTAACAATCTGGGCTATGCTCATCGCAAAATGTTGAAACTGAAACCTCACTAATTAGTACAAGTGTTTCATATTTTGGCTACTAAATTGGCCGGATTGTATAATTTGTGTTTTATTTATAGTTCTTATGCTATAAAAAATTTATTCGGCTGAAAAAAAATGGAAGAAAAACAATATATTGTCTGATTTTATCATTCGTGACTAGAAGTTTGGCCCGCGGTAAAATCTCATTGCCAAAATAATTACCGAAGTTCAACAGGCTATTTAAAACCTCTACAGCGTATTTTGGGTAATTCATTGACTTTATCAATAATTTTTCATTAGGGCTCTTTCTTCTTCGTGTTTCTTTTTTGCCTGTCTTTCTTTCTTCCTTTTATAAATATCTGCCCTTCTTTCTTTCTTTCTTTCTTTCTTTCTTTTTTTTCTTTCTTTCGTTCTTGTTTTTTAACTATTGATCCTGTCTTTGTCTCTTTGGATTTTTTTTTCTTTCTACTTTTTTTCTTTTCTGAATCATTGTCTTCTTTCTTTCTTTCTTTCTTTCTTTCTATCTTTCTTTCTTTCTTGTTTTTGAATCATTGTTTTTGTCTCCCATTTCTTTCTTTCTTCCTTTCTTTCTTTTACTTTAGGGCTTTTCCATATTTTAAAATCCAATTCCCTTTCTTTCTTTCTTTCTTTCTTTCTACACTTTTTGCTTCATCTAACCTTTTCATTCTTGATTGCCTTTCTTTCGTTCTTTATTTCTTTCTTTCTAATCATGGCTTCTTTCTTTCTTTCTTTCTTTCTTTCTTTTTTGTGCCTTTTCTTTCTTTCTTTCTTTCTTTCTTTCTTTCTTTCTACACTTCTTGCTTCATCTAACCTTTCATTCTTTCTTTCTTTCTTTTTTACTTTTTGTGTCCTTTCTTTCTTTCTTTCTTTCTTTCTTTCTTTCTTTCTTTCTGTGCCTTTTCTTTCTTTCTTTCTTTCTTTGTAATCATTGCCCCTGTCTTCTTTCTTTCTTTTTTTAAATCATGGTCTTTTTCTTTCTTTCTTTTTTTCTTTCTAATCATTGCCCTTTTCTTCTTTCTTTCTTTCTTTCTTTCTTTCTTTTTGTGCCTTTTCTTTCTTTTTTTCTTTCTTTCTTTCTTCACTTCTTGCTTCATCTAACCTTCTTTCTTTCTTTCTTTCTTTTTATACCCTTTCTTTCTTTCTTTCTTTCTTTCTTATCATCGCCCCTGTCTTCTTTCTTTTTTTTTTTAAATCATGGTTTCTTTCTTTCTTTCTTTCTTTCTTTCTTTCATTCATTAATTCATTCATTCTTTCTTTCTTTTTTTCTTTCCGTTTCACTCTCTTGCCTTTTTCTTACTTTTTCTTATATTCTGCCATCTAAATCTTTCTTTCTATCTCTTTATATTTTTTCCCTTTCACCTATTTTTTTTCTTTCTTTCATTTTACTTTACTTTTATATTTTCCTTTTCTTCTTTCGCTCTTTCTTTCTCCTGTTTTCCCCTCTAACTTTCATCTTTCTATTTTTTTTTCTATTACTATCTATTTTATCCTCACCTTAATTTACTTGATTTACTCAATCCATTAATAGCAAAAGTCAGCAATCAATGGCCATGAAAGTTGCTTCCATCACGGCTCCATTTTTTGTCGGTAGTTGCCGCTGTGTTGGACATCAAACAATGAACGAAATATTACTTCAAATAGCCTGGTGATAAACAAATGAATAAACATAACGAATTCACACAAATATTTTGCTGCGTACGTTTCTTCCATTCAGTGCCATAATCTGCAGACGATAGGACTTTTGGGTCAATTTCTCATAGAGCTGAAAAGCAAGTCTTTTCGACAGCAAAATAATCACGGAACTTTCGATGCTTCTTTGATTAAGTTGTTTAGAGTGATTCCGGTAGTTTTTCAGTTGGTACTATAACGATATCAATAGTTCAGCCTCCGTACAAACAGATCGATAGTATCTATTAAGAATCGATTATTTCCTTGACTTTGTTTGAGTAGAAAATCCAAAATGGCGTTGAATACGGATGTGGTGTATTCGATAACTTTCCAGCTTTTTTTGTACAGGCATTTAAAATTGTCGTAGACTCTTGAAAATTCACTAAGTTATTGCTATACATCTTATGAGATGACAGACTAATTTCTATTATTTCAGGTTCAAATCGACAGCTACAGAAGGAATTGGAATGCACCCTACTAAAGCCTGATTGTCACAGATGGTGAATTTCAAAAATGCAATCTGAACGTGAGGAAACTTTATGCAATAAAATTCTGTTTTAAACCCTAAAAAAATGCTGAAACACAAACGTATGGAATGCTTCAGACTGATTTTGGAGCATCTTGCATGAATCGAGCATTAGTTTTTGAGTGGCATAAGCGATTCAAGGAAGGCAGGGAGTCTGTGAGGGATGATGAGAGGTGTGGGAGGAGTAAGGAAGTCAGAACACCAGAGTTTTACGGTTAGGCTTACTATGTTGAGGTTTTAAGGGAGTTCAGCAAGAGATCTTTTGGGAAGAGGCCAGTACTCTTCAAATCGGGTCTGTGGCATTTCCACCAGGACAATAGACCAGTCCACAATACCATCCTTGTCAATGGCTATTTGACCAAGATGAGTATCAAGACAGTTCCCCACTGTCCCTATTGTCTAGACCTTTCTCCCTGTGACTTTTGGTTATTCCCTAATCTCAGAGGATGTCGTTATGAGACAACTGAGGAAATGAAAGAGGCTGTGACGAAGGTCACTGACACGCTCACAAAATTGGACTTCCATGGGGCCTTCTAGAAGTTGTTGGAACGGTACAATAAGTGCATTGCAGCTGGGGGAGATTACTTCGAAGAGGACTAGAGTTTTATGAGTGTACTATCAATAAAAGTGCCTATACGAAAAAAAGTCTGGAAATTTATTTAATGATCCTCGTAGTTCAGTTGGATTTCTAGACTGATCAAACATATTTGTAACAGTAGAAAATTTAAAAGTTTTGGTTCGCTTTCTAACCTGCAATATTTTATGGTATATATTGTATTGATCATAAATAACTATACGACAATCAATTCTACAAAATCTTAATTTTCTTCAAAGCCAAAGATATCAGAATTTTATAATTTCGAGTAGTAGATTATTCAATTAAATGAATATTAAGTAAGTAAATATGGCGATATTTGCCAACGCTTCCCACCAGACGAGGCTTGACACAAGGTCAAAAGACCGAAGGCCGAATAAAGTGGGTATAAAGGGGAGGGGGAGGTCGGAAACGAGCCGAGACTCGAACCCTGCTGGTCTATGCTGCTCATCGGCTTTCTTAGTGCAATGTGAGCCTGATGAGGCAAGCAGTTTCACGGTGCCAAATGTGGGTCCGGGTACGTATGCCAGGTTATGGCTTCAACTAGACCGCAAGGTCTAGTGCCATACATAGGTTTTGTTTGCAGAGTCACGCTCCGGACCAAAGTCCAGAGCGTGGGCCATGGTATCGCCTCTGCGCAAAGTAAGTAAAGTTGGCGACGTTTAGTCGAGGGCGACCAGATGGCTCCCTTTTTCAAAAGTTACAACACCGAGATGTAGAGGAGGGCGCTACTCCTTTCCTTGGATTGCTCCACTTTACCCTTGATACATACCTTATATTGCTGAGTGTTAAGCAAAGAGGTATCAAGTACCATTTTTAAAGTCTTTGGTATGACATGACCTGGGATTGAACCCAGGTCTCCCGGACCATTGGCGAACACTCAACCCACTTGGCCAATGAAAACGGATATTCATATTTATCAACCCCTCCGCCCAGGCAGAATATGACACAGGGTCAATTTTTAAGCGAAGTTTAACAGGTTTGAATTCAGAGTTTTCCTTCTCTGAGACTAGTTGCCTCACCAAGTCTGAAGAACCAAGTCTTGTTATATAGTCATCAACAGCATCATGCAGAAATATACATATATATGCTGGATACATACCGATGCAAAAATAATTAAGACGCCTGATGATAATAGTCGCAAGAACAAACGACGCACGCAAGGAAGACGCAGGAAGACTTCTTTATAAAATATTTTACCTCTCATCTTTATTTGTAAGTTTCGAAAGGGTTGTTCAAAGTTTGCGTGTGAGGTGGAGACCGAACATTACTGAAATATTTTGACCCCGAAGTTATGGCCGTCAGCGTTGTGTCTTTCTCGTTCTCCATGGTTGCTCAACCGAGCACTGAGAGTCCACTCTCCGGGGTGCTGGCTTTTCCTACTACATCGCGTCTATGTCCGTCTCCACTGGCTCGTTGAACCCAACTGACCGGAACTCAACTCGTCGGCCTCATATTACCTTCAAACTCCCACGCGCTGATATGGACACGCCTCCACGACTAATTCCGATATCTGGGGACCGGGATGTGTCACTTCCGCTCCCTTTGGAATGGCCTGTGTGATCGTCATCGAGCGGAAATAACTGTCATCCAGTTCAGAGGTCACTCTCTTCCAGTGCGTCAGTCTATGAGATTATAATGGGATCGTTTTTACCTCGTCCCATTTCATCAGCCAATTTCCGCCCACGCGATTTCCTATATAACTGCCACCAGAATGTGTCACCTCCTTCCGGTGCATTACCTTGAATGGCATTTTTGGCCGGGTCAACAGGTCAAAACATAACAGACTGCCCTACTATTTGCCCATAGCTGGAGGGAGAATAATTGGATTCATACCTTTCCCAAGGGTATTAGAGCTATGTGAAATGCGATCAGTCTCGTCCAGGATTTGAACTCGTGTCGCCGTGTCCATACGACGATAACCATTACACCAGGGGCACCTCCAAAAACGGATATTAGTAGGTATTATCTATAGTATCGATTATAAATTAGTGCATGTATATTATTTTTTTATAAAAAGTTTTCTCTACGACCAACGATCTAAGGATTGTATTATTTTAAGTAGAACATAATACAATGAAAAATGGATATTATGAGGTATTATTTACAGTATCGTCTATGAATGTATGTATCTATTCCCTATTTTAAATAAAAGAAAGTTTTATTCTAAACTAAAGATACCTTGATGTAACTATTTCAAGGCGGACATTAAATAATCAAAACGGATATCATTAGGTATTGTTTAAAACCAAAGTTTACACCATTTAATTTCTCCTGAGTATGACATTAATCTGTATTTAGTTTCGGTGTATAGTCATTTCTTCCTCTCCATTTCTCACTGGTTCTCTCTGATCCTGTTCGTGCCCCAAGGGTCAAGTACATATATTTGAGATTATGGATTAAATGATATCATATTTACCAATCCCCCCGCTCTGGCAGGATGTGACACAAGGTCAATTTTTAAACAGATTTAAATTCAGAGTTTTCCTTCTAGACTAGTTGCCTCACCAAGGCTGAAGAACCTAGTCTGTACTACTATTTACCCATAGCTGGAGGGAGAATAATTGGATTCGTAGCTTTCCCAAGGGTATTAGTGGTATGTGAAATGCAATCAGTCTCATCCAGGATTTGAAATCGTGTCGCCAAATCCATATGGATTAAATGATATTGAACTAAATACTGGTATTGCAACTAATTCTGAAGAATTTATCTATTCTTTTACAAGTATGTCTTTGACATTAATTAACTAAGGAAGGTTGATATGCCATTAAACAAAGACAAAAAAAGAAAAGATGTTTAGAATAAATGAAGGTATTTTTGTGCCGGGTATAATCGGAGACTACAACTGTTGAACGATCTTCGGCATAAAATAACCCACATGCAATAAAACCAACCAACCAACCAACCAGCCAAAAAATAAACTGCGGCTCATTAGCTTAATGGGTCGAGTGTTCGCCAATGGTCAGGGAAACCAGGGTTCAATTCCAGGTCGCATCATACCAAAGACTCTAAAAGTGGTACTTGATGCCTCTTGCTTAACAATAAGCAATATAGGCTAAATATCAAGAGTAAAGTGGAGCAATCCAGCGAATGGAGTAGCGCCCTCCTCTACACTTTGGTGTAGTAGCTATTGAAAAAGGAGCCTTCTGGTCGCTCTCGGCTACAGTCACCAACTTATTTTTGGACTGCGATATATTGATTTTTTTTTTCGGGTTAGGGTAAATGATCTCCTCTCTCAAGAGTTGCTTTCACAACCATTCTGAGATGGTGCTACGGTTTCATATCAAGTTTTTTCGGGGGGGGGGCTTGCTGAAGTTCTTGCCTAGTCTAAAAACCTTAGTCTGTCCGAAAATTTACTCATAACTGGGCGAAAGTAAAATGTAAACAGCTTCGTCCAAGATTTGAATCAAGATCGTTTAGTTCATTTCCAAAGAAAATAGCCGTTATAAGATGTGGCGCTTCCATACATGTGGAAATCCACACTTGATGGTTTAGAAGGTCCACTGCACCCTTAAGGCCACGTGATCTCCTCTCTTGCTCTACCCACTGACACAAAATCGGCAAATCTATCTTGATTAATTAGTAATTAGCAATTTTGGCGTTTTCGCTTTTGACGCATTTTCTTTAGTTGATGAAATAGTTCTGTGCAGTTTTATTTGTTTTCTTTTTTAATGGCTTAGAATGGGGATTAGATGGTTCATACCTCTAACAAGGATCTTAATCTGAAAGTAAGCGTGATAGCGTAAATGGAGTTCGAACTCACTTACCATGATGTTACAAGTGAACACATTAGCCACTACGCCCCTGGGACACCCATTTTAGCTTGTGAAATGACCTATCGATCCAAACTTGAGCTTTTTAATATCATCGGTTATGTTATATCAAGGTTTGGTCCGGTAGTTCAGGTTTTATGGCCTATCAAGTTTTGTAGGTTATCTAATGCCAAATCAATTTTTATGCAAATAGTTCTATTTCAAACAATTCAGTTTAGGATGAGTACACAGTTTAATTGTCAAAAACATTCTTACTTCAAGCTAATCAATTTATTTAAACAGTTCTAATTCAGCTTAGTATAAGTACAGATTTTGTTTACACACAGTTAAATTGTTGTATAGCCACTCAATGACCATGACCATGATTAACTATACAAACACATAATACATATATATGCGGAATACAGACTGACCCAACGATAACAGACGAGTGAAGACTTCTTTAAAAAATGTACCTCTCACTTTATTGAAAGGGTTCGTAATGGGTTACTTAAGGTTTGCACGCGAGAGGGAGCTGAAGACCGAACATAACTGCAATATATTGACCCCCACTCTCATGGCCGTCAACGTTGGGTCTTTCTCGTTCTCCAGGGCTGCTCAAATGGAGGCCCAACAGCCCAGCTCTCTGCTGGAAGATGGCTTTCTTTACTGCATCTTATCAGCAACTTCTTTGGACCCCAACTCATCAGGGGCCCCGAGGGCTCCTTCGGCCTGGCATGGCTTTCCCTACCACCTCTCGTCTAACTCCAACTGTCTGACTTCTTGTCTTGACTGAGTTATATAATAGTTCAACGCCCACTCTACCACCCACTCACTCTTTGGAATCGTATGTTTGATCGTCATCAAGCGGAAATAACTGTCATGCAGTTCAGAGGTCACTCTCTTCCGGCGTATCAGTCTATGAGTGTACCATGAGATTTATTACCTTGTCCCATTTCCTCAGAGAAGCACGCCTACGCGATTTCCTATCATAATTTCCATTTGAATGTGTCACTTCCTTCCGCAGCATCACCTTGGAATGGCAAGTTTGGCTGGGTTGAAGGTCAAAATACAACAAAATGTCAAAGCAGTTCTAGGTTAAACAATTCGGTTTAGTGTAAGTTAAGTTTCAATGTCAAAAAGTTTCATTTCAAACAGTGCAATTTAGCATAAGCATGCATATTAAATATAAGTATAGAGTCAAAATAATTTCTATTTAAAGGTATTCAGTTTAGTCAAACAGGTCTAATTCAAACAATACAGTTTAGCAGAAGTGTGCTGTTCTATTTAAGCCATAGATAGGGCCTATCAGGTGCTACCACTCCGAGCTGGGAGCAATAGCACTAAAGGAGGACTTCGCATTCCTCAAAGCTCCAGCATCACTGGAAACTCACCATCAGATTGTTTAGTATAATATTCAGGACACTCATCGGTGGAGGTCCTACCCCTCTGCAGAGTTGCAGTCGGCATATTCTACAGCCCCAACCAACTGGCCAAATTTGATATCAAAACAACCTTGCGTCTAGACATATATGTATATAAGTCTATGTATAAATGTTAGTTAAAATTTTTTTTTCATAGAATACCAAACTTAATTCTTTATTTAATGCCAAAGACACATTTGTAGAGGTGTTACATATTGGCCCCCGGCCGAGCTGTCAGATGAGAAATGCCCCTGTGTAAATAACAGGTGCATCCGGTCGAAGAAATCGGGGGATAACCTTGACTGTCGACAGGTTGAATTGAGTGCAAATGTGACGCTCGCAAGAAGTAGGTGGACGACAAATTATTATATAACCCCGACGACAGGAAGAACAGATCAGTTAGAGAGAAGATACTGGAATGAGAACATGTCCCAGCAGAGGGTGGGCTCCCTGGCCTCTGGTTGAGCAGCCCAGGAGAACGGGAAAGAAATGCTGCTATGGCCAGAAGAGTGAGGGTCAATATGTTGCAGTTCTGTTCAGTCTCCAACTCACCTCTCACACACAACCCTTTCGAATAAAGTGAGAGGTATATTTTTCTAAAGAACTGTGTCCACTCGTCTTTATTGTGTCGCCGTTATGTTTCTGCATGCATCTGCATATGAGTATGTGACAGAAGGACAGTAGTGGTACAATTTTACCAATAGCTGAGGGGGTAAGGTGTTTTATAACCCTCACACGGGTGTTAGTTCAAAAGTGAGTGTAATAGCGTAACTGGAGTTCGAACTCACTTATTAAGAAATCAAAGTCGAGTACCTTAACCACTACACTTTGGGAACCCCGCATATTAGTCCATCAGAACAGAATCCATTTTCTATAAACTTTCGACAATCCAACATATTTTGTTGCCAAAAAACATCTGACCAGAATAAACTTCATCTACAAAAGCCTGTGTTAACTTGTTAACTGTTTCTTTTACATTTTCAGAGACGTTGACAAAGAATTTGATCTTGAGTTTAGTTTTCGTGATACACTTATCCCCAGTTGATTTAATATTACTGGGTTATGGATCAATAATGACGGATCCATATGAACTGTTTTCACACAAAAAAAAGTATTTCTAATTTCTCGACTGCATTCATTGGCTTATTTATATTCAATCTATGGTGATTCAACACGTTCACGGCCGAAAATATATCGATAATATATTCAGGATAACAATTCGTTCGCGACCGTATAAACAGATCAATATTTAAGAATGGAGGCTCGATTAATACTTCCGGGTCTTATAGAGACACAAAACCAGAAATAGAGTTTGTGGCTCGGCTGGTATTTCTGTTGTGAACGAAGAGTTATGAAGGAGGCTGTCCATGTCGACTGCAGGAATGCTGATGGCTGACTAGGCCGATGCGGGACAGACAAGTCCGGCCGCAACGACTGCAGTTAAAGGTCTGGTCTGGTATAGCTGCTTTCTCCTGCTGTGTTTCTCCCAATGACTATTGTTGAATAGAAATAATTTCTTGAAATCAAATAATTATTAGTATCAGATAAAAGTACTTGAAACTATCTGAGAGCGCTTAAACAATTATTTGTATTAGATAGAAATAATGGAAATTTATACCTTTATGAAAACAAATGACGGTTCTTGGATAGAAATAATTACTTGAAACCATAAAATTATTAGTGTTAGATTAGAATACTTGAAACTCTACAACTGTGTCCAAAATATTTGTATTTGATAGGAATTACTTGAAACATTATAATTATTAGTATATTATAATTATTAGTATTGGATTGGAATACTTGTGTACTGTGTACTAGTATTTGTATTATTTGATATATTACTCTGAGTAAAACTCTTTAGGTTTGGTTTGTTGGGTTTATGGCATATCAACCTTTGTAGGTTATTTAACGCCAAATCCATTTTATGTAAATAATCTGTTCTATTGAAAACAGTTCAGTTTAGCATAAGTACACAGTTTAATTGTCAAAAACATTTCCATTTCAAACTATTCAAGCAGTTTTATGTAACAATTCAGTTAAGTGTAAATACAGTTTTAATGTCGAAAAACTGTTCTATTTGAAATAACTCAGTTAAGCATAAGCATGAAGTTTAAGTGTAAGTACGGTTTAATTGTCAAAAACATTTTTATTTCAAGCTATTCAGTTTACTCAATTCAGTTTAGCATAAGTATGCTGTTAGTTCAATTTAACCCATAGATAGGGCCCTATCAGGTGCTACCACTCCGGGCCAGAGCGGACCTGGGAGCAATGGCAATGAGGGGGTACTCTGCATTCCCCAAAGCTCCAGCACTGCTGGAACCTCACCATCAGATTGTTTAGTGTCATATCCAGGACACTCGTTATGGGGGGGGTCTTACCCCTCTGCAGAGGTGCAGTCAGTGTATTCTACAGCCCCAGCTGACTGGGCAATAAAACTCTTTAGAAAAATCTACCCTCAATATGTAAGTATGAAGGTATAATGAACACGATTCACTTATTTCTAAGTATGAAATAAACTTAGAAGGGTTGACATACTGTCAATATATATTTATATATATATATATTTAAACATCGTAATAAGAAAATAAAAATGGAAAAAAATCTAGTATTTCCATAAAATCATGATGTCTATGAAATAATAATACACTAAGTTTTAAAAAGTATTTTTTGGAGAAATAATTTTACAAAATAGACGTATGATTATTTTACGGATATCATTAATTCATAGAAAAACATTTAGCTTTAGATTTATTTTTCTTCCGTCATGAATATGTTCATATATTTTTTCTACACATAGCACCTGTTAATTAGGATTGATTGGAGTACGAGAAAACTTAACTTTAAATAAACTATAATTATCATTGCATTACCTACATACAATAAACTCTCTCTCTCTATATTTTTTCTCTCTCTTTCTCTCTCTCTCTCTCTTTCTCGCTCTCTCTCTCGCTCTCTCTCTCTCTCTATATATATATCTATCTACTTCATTCTGTATATATCTATCTATTTATATATCTATGCCTCTCGTTATCTGTTTATCATGTCATATTTACCCAACCCTTCCGCTCTGGATATGACACAAGGTCAATTTTTAAGTTGAGTTTAACAGGTTTGAATTCAGATTTTTCCTTCTGCTAGACTAGTTGCCTCACCAAGGTTGAAGAACTCAGTCTGCCCTACTATTTACCCATAGCTGGAAGCAGAGTTATTGGATTCATACCTGTCCCAAGGGTATTAGTGGTATGTGAAATGCCATCAGTCTCGTCCAGGATTTGAACTCGTGTCGCCGTGTCAATTTCCTACGACAATAACCATTACACCACGGGCACCTCCTATTACTTGATTATTTGTTTGGTTGAGTTTTTTGGCATATCAACCTTTGTGGGTTATTCAATTCATTTAAAAAACAACTATAATCATTTGTTAATTTGTTTATCTTTGAAGGGATTTGGTTTTATGGCACATCAACCATTGTAGGTTATTTAATGCCAGATCCATTTTTATACATATAAACAACTCGATTTCAAATAGTTTAATTTAGTAAATGAACAGTTTTTGTTTACTCTCAGTTAAATGACAAGACAGTTCTATTTCAAACAATTCAATTTATCTGTTTATATCTATCTATTTTATACATCCTCCTCTTCCCTAAAAAGGGCGACCTCGGATTAGTTAAGAACTACAGAGGTATAACCCTTACATCCATAATGGCTAAGATATACAATGCTCTTCTACGCAACTGCATAGCATCCCAAATTGAGAACATGCTTAAGAAAAACCAAAAAAAGCTTCCGGTGGAATACACCTACGACCTCCCAAAGTTTAACTATCCGTCGAATTCATAAAGGTGTTGGTGAAAAAACATACAGGCAACAATATTTTTTGACGACTTTACCAAGGCCTTTGACTTCATACACAGAGGAAAGATGGAGCAAATTATACTCGCCAATGGTCTACCAAAAGATACCTTCGCAGCCATTATGATGCTATATAGAAAAGTAAAAGTTTGCACCCCGGATGAAGATACAGACTACTTCGACATTGTAGCAGGTGTACTGCAAGGAGACACATTAGCCCCATACCCTTTTATCATCTATCTAGACTACGTACTTTGAACGTCTATTGATAAAATGAAAGATAACGGTTTCAAGCTAACAAAGGAACGAAGCAGAAGTTACCCCACATAAATAATTACGGACGCCGACTACACCAATGACATAGCGCTTCCGACAAATGAACCTGCCCAAGCCAAAACGCTTCTACATAGTCTGGAACGACCAGTTGCAGGCATAAGCCTCCATTTCAATG
The DNA here is from genome assembly GCA_963585895.1 of Sepioteuthis lessoniana. Taxonomy (NCBI): domain Eukaryota; kingdom Metazoa; phylum Mollusca; class Cephalopoda; order Myopsida; family Loliginidae; genus Sepioteuthis; species Sepioteuthis lessoniana. Next base: position 18,693,051 of record OY757927.1, on the reverse strand, counting down.
CACACAAAGAGACGATATCTCCACACTAAACAGTAGACGTACCATCCAGCACGAAAACTATCAAAGTTAGACGAACTAGACATGCGGGACACTGCTGGAGAAGTAGGGACGAACTCATAAGTAATATACTCTTGTGTACCCCTTCATATGGACGAGCAAATGCAGGACGATCAGTTCGAACCTACATTCAGCAGCTCTATGCCGATACGGGATGTAGTCCTGAAGACCTGCCGGAAACAATGGACGATAGAGAAGGGTGACGAGAAAGGGTCAGAGATATCTGTGATGATGGCACATGATGATGATAATGATGATGATATCTATCTATTTTGATCAGGTCATATCTATCTATCTATCTATCTATCCGTACATGTATGTATGTATGTATATATATATATATATAATTTTGTTTTTTTCAACTTGTTATTCTGTCCAAATCTCTGTCTATCTATCTATCTATCTATTTATCTCTCATTCTGTACATATGGATAAACGGAATTCTGTACATGTATGTATGTATGTATGTATGTAAGAGATGTGGTGATTCAAACCTTTAATACACCTCTTTCTCTCTCTCTCTTTCTCTCTCTCTCTCTCTCTCCCTCTCTCTCTCTCTCTCTTTATATATATGTGTGTAATATAATAGCCGAGGGATTTCAGTTCATGCCTTTGGGTTTAGTTAGGCTGAGAACCTTTCGGCTCAGCACATGGGTTAACTAGGTGCAGCCTTGATGCAGGTGATAAGGCGTGCGCGCACAGAGAGCCGATATGTCACTCAGATATGTCACAATAGCCTGAGACGATTAAACAGGAGACAAAGTACGGGTGACGTGATGCACCGGAATCGCGCGGAGGAATTTGAAGAAAGTTAAGAGAGTTGAAACCTTACGTCGAACGAGGAGTTTCGACCTTTGGGGCTCGCTGAGGCAAGACGAATTTGTGTGCCGTGGGTGCCGCATGAGATAGGGGCCAAATGAATAAGATGGCATAGCGACATTGTGTCTCTCCTCCTTATGTCGAAACCTATAACTCAAAGTTAATAAAAAGGTTTCGTACCTGAACAAGAAGTCGTTACGTGTTTTCGAATTTCGGGATTCCTATGTTCTTTATATGTTCTATCGTTATGAACATTATATGTCTATTTCGCACATGGCGTTAATTGTGAATATGTAACATATGATTCAAAGAAGATATCCAAGTTTTTGGAGTACTCATTATGAGTGCTCAATACTAACGCCTATTGATGTATAATTAATTTGGGGTTGAAGATACATCAGTATTGAACTTGCAGAGCTAAAAAAAAAAAAATTATATAAAGACAAAAGAAAAAAAAAATACTTTCTTGTTATCATTAAATTTATTTCAGGCTTATATAATTTTGAAAAAAATAAAAACCTTCCTCAGATGAGAAATTCAAAATTTTTATTTAGATATTCTCTTATTGCTTTTGACGAGGATGGGATTTTTAAAAAATTATTTAATTTCATTTTTTTAAATTAAAATAATTTTCAGTATGCAAAGGGTGATATGCCATAAAACCAACCAACCAACCAACCAACCAACCAATAAACTTAAAAGGTTTTCGCTTTCTTATTTAATGAACTGAATAACAGTATGAATTGAAATAAATTCATGCAGATGGCAAATTTTCTTGTATATCTGCATGTGATTAAATTATTTTTCTAATTTTTTCTTTTCAAAATTAAATTTTTTTGTGTCTTTTTCAGCAACTTTTTGAACCAAAAAATCATGGAAAAAAACAATGCCCTATGGTATTTTCCCGTGATACTTAGCCCACGATAAAGAAAAAAAAACAACCCACCAGTGAAACATCTTTCTAATTCGTGACACAGTGGGAATGGTAAATTTATTAGTTTTTCCCCTCCCCCTCCCTAACGATCAAACATCTTATTTTCATTCTAACGAAAAAAGTTGCCTATCGACAGCAGTGGCTAAAAGTTCTTTTCAAAGTTATCACGTGCCAACGTTACCATTTCTTTTCTTTTTTTTTTTAAATTCTTTTTTATTTTTCTCTGAACATTCTTTTTTCTGGATCACTATCAACCGTATCATCACATACACAGTTAATCAGTGACTTCAGCTTTGGAAAAAAAAAGCACCTCACCGTGTGGCACAATCTAAAAATGTGGTAGAACGAGTACAAGAAGCGAGATCTGTGGCATAATGACTAAAGAGCTGGAATACAGTCTCAAAGTGAGCGAGTTCGAACTCTGTGAACTTTTTAAACAAGCAAGAGCTCATTTAGTTGCACACAGTTAAATAGTTTCATACATAGTAAATAATGAAACAGTTGTATTTGGTTGATTGAGTTTTACGGCATATAAACCCTTGTAGGTTATTTAATGTTAAGCATTATTTTAGCATGTATATCAAATTATATGATTTATAATCAAATAGTTTGTAGATAACAATTTTTACACGAAACAGGGCTCATATTTTTTGCTCACTGTTAAATAGTTTCAAGTATTGCAATGTATTACTAATAATTTTGTTTTACAGTCAGTTGCTTGGATGCAGTTAAATGGTTTATGATATAGTAAATAATAAGATATTCCTCTTTGGCACATAGATGTGACCCTAACAGCTACTACGACTCTGGTTTGCCCAATCGGCTGGAGCTGTAGTATACACCGACTGCTTCTCTGCAGATGGGTAAGACCGCCTCCCAATAAGTGTCCAATATATGACACTAAGCAATCTCTTGCCGGAGTTCCAGTAATGCTGGAGCTTTGGGGAATGCAGAGTACCCCTTCATAGCCAGTCGGCATATTCTTCACCCCTAACCACCCCGAGATGCTAACGAGAATGAGACAACTCCGAAATCTGTGTGAAAATAGTATTAAGAACAAACGTGATTGAATGACTTGTGAAACGATTCCGAACATGCAAAAACGTGTAAACACGTCTATCGATTTTTCACACCGTGATGCTTACTTGGTGACGAGTGTGCATCTATATCGAGGCACGATTCACCGAGACACAATGCATGCAGCAAGTAATGCGATCTAAATGTGTTCCTACTTTTCTCGTATCTCGGATTTGCTGGCCGATTTGAATTTTACAGAAGACGTAAATTCCTCGTTGGAATAACGCTTAACTTCTTAATTTCTTTCTTTAAGAACTAGCCGATGCCAGAAATAAACTGTCTGAAGTATGAACGAATCCTCGGGCCGTTGTGGCTAACGTGCTTGACTGCGGCATGGTAGTAAGCGACTTTGAAATCCAATCCTACTCTTTTGGCTATCTTAGCCAAATAATCTCGTGAAAGGTATATCTCTCGTATACGACTAGCTATGGATAAAAGACAACCACGGCTGTTCTACAAAGATAACATTTGTATTAAATAACCCAGTAAAGTTGATATGCCATTAAGAAAGAAACTTTTTTTAGGAGGTGCCCGTAGTGTAATCATTATCGTCGTAGGAAATGGACACGGCGACACGAGTTCAAATCCTGGACGAGACTGATTGCATTTCACATAGCACTAATACCCTTGGGATAGGTATGAATCGAATCATCTCCCTCAAACTATGGGTAAATAGTAGGGCAGACTAGGCTCTTCAGCCTTGGTGAGGCAACTAGTCTAGGAGAAGGAAAACTCTGAATTCAAACCTGTTAAACTTCGCTTAAAAATTGACCTTGTGTCATATCCTGCCCGAGCGGAGGGGTTAGTAAATATGATTAAGAAAGAAACTGAACCAATGAAATGACGTAGAGGGTTCACTGAGCATGTTATAATGGTAACGCCCCTCAATGAGACGAGGATGACTTTAGCATTAAATAACCAAAAACGGTTCATATGCCATTAAGAAAGAAACTGAACCAATGAAATGACGTAGAGGGTTCACTGAGTATGTTATGATGGTGAAGCCATTCATTGGGACTAGCTCCTCCGTATATATAAAACGCTAGAGTGGTCTGTATGTTTTTCCGCTTTTCACACTTTTCCAGGTCACAGCAGATCGCACATATCCAGTACATATCTATCTCAATCCTTACATATCTAGACGTCTTCCTCCTTATCCTCTCCAGCCCAGTCGGTTGGGGTTGTAGAATACACCAACTGCATCTCAACACAGTCGGTAAGACCCCCACCCGATGACTGGGCTGGATATGACATTAAACAATCTGATGGTGAGGTTCAAGTAATGCCAGAACTTTGGGGAAGGCGGAGTACTCCATTGCCATTCCTTCCAGGTCCACTCTGCCTGGGAGCGCTAACACCTGAAAGGGCCCTGTCTATGGGTCGGATAAAACTGTTAGACATTTAAATTGAAAGCAAACAAATGACTTATGCTAAACTGAATCGTTTAAAAAAGAACTGTATGATCATTTAATAGTATAAACAAATAACTGATGTTTAATTGAATTGTCGGTGATACCTAACAATACGTAAAAGAATTTAACTTTTTTTACTTATGCTTACAAATCATATAGCTCTAATATATATGTATAAGCCGGATTTGGCTTTAAATCATATTTACCAACCCCTCCGCTCGTGTAGGATATGACACAAGTTCAGTTTTTAAGCGGAGTTTAACAGGTTTGAATTTAGAGTTTTCCTTCTCCTAGACTAGTTGCCTCACCAACGCTGAAGAGCCTAGTCTGTCCTACTATTTACCCATAGCTGGAGGGAAAATAATTGGATTCATACCTTTCCAAGGGTATTAGTGCTTTGTGAAATGCAATCAGTCACGTCCAGGATTTGAACTCGTGTCGCCGTGTCCGTTTCTTACGACGATAACCATTACACCACGGGCATTAAATAACCTACAATTGTTGAATTGCTACGAAACCAAACCTAGACGGCTCAGTTTATTTCTGTTTTATAGCCATGACAAACTATACAAACACATAATACATATACATCTACATATGCACACAGAATCATAACGACGACACAATAAAGACGAGTGACAATAGTTCTTTAGAAAAATACACCTCTCACTTTATTGAAAGTGTTGTGTGTGAAAGGGAGTTGGAGACCGAACAGAACTGCAACATATTAACCCCCACTCTATTGGCCATAACCGCGTTTCTTTCCTGTTCTCCTGGGCTGCTCAACAGGGGGCCTGGAGCCCAGCATCTCTGGGACATGTTCCTCAATCCAGCATCTTATCTCTAACTCCTCTGATTCCCAGCTGCAACTGCTTAATCGGGGGCCTGAGGGCCCTCTCTGCTGGGTACTACCTTTCTCTATCGCATCTCCTCTCCAACTCGTCTGATCTCCAAACTAACTGTCTTCCTGACTTCACCGAGTTATATAATAGTTCAACGTACACCTTCTTTTTGTGGGCGTCACAAATTGCACTCATTCGCCCATCCACGGTCAAGGCTACACTCTGCTATTCCTTGACCAGATGCACCTGTTATTTACATAGATGCATTTCCAATTTTGATAGCCCGGTCGGGTCGTAGGTCAATATACAACATTTCTATGTACCTATGTATCTACCTATCGAAGTTCATACAAACATATCTCAATCTATTCATGTCTTTATATTTATTTCGTTATATCAAGACGTCTTAATCAGTCTATCTATCTATCTATCTATTGAAATAGATGTACATCTGACATAGCTTCTGTGTGATATTGGACTTTATTGATATGCCATACAATGTAACGAGACTCTTGTTCTATATAAAATCATAGTTATCTGTGTGTATGTCCCCCTTTCACGTCTTCCTTGTTCAAACCAAACCCCCATGTTATACACCATTTATAAATTGCTCATAGTCAAGAATGGTTTTTCTTACGCTAAAGATTGGGGACTAGCAGAACTAACTGACGTTCAAATCATTTTTTGTTACACTTCGAATACTAAAAGACCTGGGGTGGCTACTCCTACCAAACCTTTTCTAATCCGAAGTGGTATTAGCTGCTGCGATCCAATCTATGACTCAACAACATCTGTTTAAGAATTATTGATATTCAATGGGACAGTTTGCCGAAAAAATGTTTAGAAGCAACTCAACCAGAACATCTATTCTCAAACCTCAAAACATAAAATAATCTTTTACGGGTTCAAATCCGGTTAAAATCCTTCAATTAACCGATTAAATTGATTTAAAGTAGGTTTATTTCAATTTCTTAGATTTATCATATTTACCAACCCCTCCGCTCGGGCAGGATATGACACAAGGTCAATTTTTAAGCGAAGATTAACAGGTTTGAATTCAGAGTTTTCCTTCTCCTAGACTAGTTGCCTCACCAAGGCTGAAGAGCCTAGTCTGCCCTACTATTTACCCATAGCTTGAGGGAGATGATTGGATTCATACCTTTCCCATGGGTATTAGTGCTATGTGAAATGCAATCAGTCTCGTCCAGGATTTGAACTCGTGTCACCGTGTCCATTTCCTACGACGATAACCATTACACCACGGTCACTTATATTTATGTATTCATTTACCTTTTTTTACGATGAAAAGAAACAGATGTATTGATAACATGAACAGCACCCCACTGGCTTTCAGTGAGGGAGGAGTCCCCCTGTTTTTTTCGTGCTGGATACATATTATTTAGTTAATCACTTGGTTCCAGATGTTTCCTTCTTGGCAATAATTGCTTTGCAGGTCAAAGTTAGGCACCCCTAAAGGGGAATATCGAGATCAAATATTGTTGAAACGGTCACGCATGGGACTCAATTCGTGCGTGATCCCTCACTTTAAAATGACCTTGTATCAAATATGGCCTGGTTGGAAGCTGGATAAATCCTTTAACAGAGTAAAACATGAACGTGTCAATTCGAATGTTAAAGCTTGCGTTCATCTGATGAATGATGGACTATTCCGTTTTGATTGTGACTAAAGAAATGGAAGAAAAAGAACATATTACATGTCAGGGCAAAAGTATGCAGGCAAGGTTATTCTCACAACATAATTTGGAAGTTTATTTCTAAACAAAACAAAATTTTAAAAAAATTAGCAAAAGTACGCAGTTTAAATGTCAAAACTGTTCTATTTCAACCCTAGTCAGTTCAGCACCAGAACAATGTTTAGTTCTAGTTGACCAATAGATAGGACCCTATCAGGTACTACTACTCTGGGCCAGAGTGGACCTGGGAGCAATGGCAATAAAGGGGTACTCCGCATTACCCAAAGCTACTTTGTCCAGTCGCCTGGAGCTGGAGAATACACGTACTTTTTCTCTGCTGAAGGTAAACCCCACCCCAACGAGTGTCTTAGATATGACATCAAACATTCTGATGGTGAGGTTCCAGTAATTCTGAATTGTTTGAAATAGATCTGGTATTTTTATGCTAAACTAAATTGTTTGAAATAGAACTGTTTTTGACATTGAAACTGTACTTTTGCTAAACATAATTGCTTGAGATAGAACTGTTTTGACATTTGCCTGTGTATGAGGTGGGGTAGAAAAGTGAACTTATACTAAACAGAATTGTCTGACATAGAAATGTTTATATGTATAAAAATGGATTTGGCATTAATAACCTTCAATGGTTGATGTACCATAAAACCAAACCATGTGCCCGCGGTGTAATGCTTATCATCGTAGGAAAAAGGCACAGCGACACGAGTTCAAATCCTGGACGAGACTGATTGCATTTCCCATACCACTAATACCCTTGGGAAAGGTATGAATCCAATTATTCTCCCTCCAGCTATGGGTAAATAGTATGGCAGACTGTGTTCTTCAGCCTTGGTAAGGTAACTAGTCTAAGAGAAGGAAAACTCTGAATTCAAACCTGATAAACTCCACTTAAAAATTGACCTTGTGTCATATCCTACCCGAGTGAAGCGGGTGGTAAATATGATAAAACCAAACCAAACCTACTGTGTTACTGGAGCTTCAACGGATGGGAAGAGAGAATCAGGAAATTCCGTGCAATCTAAACGAATTGATACTGCTACTGCCTATGATGATGATGAGATTATTTATTTGCCCTCTTGTCCAGTAACCATATATACCTGTTTCCTTATGAGTTGTTCCTATAGAAATCTGTAGAACAGACGCGTCTATATTTGTGGCAAACAATGTTCTGCACAAGAATACAATGAATTCTGTTGTTTGAACCAAGTCACGGAAGGTAAATGACACATTCTCCAATTTATAGACATTCTAAAGAATATCCATTAATGTCCTGTCCGTTGTCGCTGGACAAAAATGGCTTGCGGAGTAAGAGTGGACAACAAAAATATTTATGGCCGGCTACCCAAACAAAGTATGTTGGGCTCAACTAAATCGAGAACGTTTATTCTGAATGTGCCCTTGAAATTGTCACAACACGTCCAGCTTTCGAGATATGCTCTTATATACAATATTTATAGATCAAGATATGAATGCAAATGTTCAAATGTTACACCCTATTATCTCTTCAAATAAATATTGGGCCATTCAATTCTGATTGGGAAGAAAGAAAAGAAAGAAAAGAAATACACTACGTGTCATAGAAAGAAAAAAAGAAAGAAAGAAAGAAAGAGGAAGCGATAATACTTAGATATCAGACGCTTATTGTCTGTTTTAATAGAATAGAAGGAAGGAAGGAAGGAAGAGAGAGAGAGAGAGAGAGAGAGAGAGAGGTAAAAGAAATGAAGGGAAAATAAAGAAAAAAAGGATAGATAGATAGCTAGATAGATTTGCACTGACTCAAATATAAAGAGTTATTGATAGATATGTATAAACTGAGATAGATAGATAGATAGAAAGAAAGAAACCTATTAACAAAATGAGATAGATAGATAGATAGATAGATAGCGAGAGAAAGAGAGTAAAGAAACTGTGATAGATAGATAGATATGAACATACTGAAATAGATAGATATTAATCCACTTAAAAAGATTGATAGATAGATAAATAGATAGAAATAAAACTTGATAGGAACAGACTGAGATAGATAGATAGATAGATAGATGAGAAACAAAGTCGGTTTTTCAATTGAGTACAGCTGATTTGAATTCAGTTTCCCATCTCTTAACCAAAACTAAATTACCAAGTATCCCTTAGCTAGGGAGAGAAAATTGATTCATGCCTTTCAAATTGTTATACATTACAATAAAAAAAGTTTTCTACACTTATACAAGTGAAATATAAACAATATTTTGTTCCACTCTGATCCGGAGTGGTAGTGGTTGTCTGGGTTCCATCTATGGGTCAAATGAATCAGTTAAAAAATTATCAGGATTAGAATACTTGAAATCACACAAGAATGTGCAGACAAAAAGTTTGATTAAAAAGGACTGTTATGGAACGTTGAAAATATAATAATATAACTTATGATTATGAACGTTGAAAATATAATAATATAACGTATGATTACAACCAAACATTTAAAACCGAATCAAATTTTGGCGTTAAATAACACGTAAATTTTTTTTATCATATTGAGAATTCGGACTACTGTCGTCGTAGTTATATTCAGAACGTTTCGTCTGATGCACCCTTCAGTCTTCTTCCGGTTTTTCATGTCGAACTCAGGAACCCAGATAACTTTTTGGAACAGAGCCGTTTATTTAATCCATGAGGGTAGATTGTTCTAATTCCATAAACCATGACTTGGTACAACTGTCAAGCAATCGTAAATATCTCTTGTTGGTTACCTACAGTTATTTATAAAGCGCTTTGTTCAGATGTGGCATAAGGTTGTATGAATAGGGCACCCAATGAGAATCGAACTCATTCGTGAAGGTTTACTTGTCGAGCTTGCAAACCATTACACCACTGGAGGCGCCCTGAAATATACAGATTATTTCTCTTAGAAAAACTTCTCATTCAAACACCAAAGTAAGCTAGAGCTCATTGGTTTGAACACAGTTAAATGGTTTCAACACTAATAGTTCTAAAAAGTTTCAAGTATACCAATTTTACAACCTTAGTAATTCTATAAATCAATTATTCCTCTTAAATACGAATAACTTGCACAAAACTGTATTGTTTAAACTAACTAATAAGTATTGTAGCAGGAGTACTGCAAGCAGACACAATAGCCCCATACCTCTTTATCATCTGTCTAGACTACGTCCTTAGAACACCTATTGATGAAATCAAAGAAAACGGTTTCAAGCTAACAAAGAAAAGAAGCAGAAGGTACCCTGCGAAAACAATTACCGACGCCGACTATGCCGATGACATAGCGCTTCTGGCAAATGCACCCGCCCAAGCCGAAACCCTACAGCATAGTCTGGAACAAGCCGCTGCAGACATTGGCCACCATGTCAATGCACGCAAAATGGAATATATGTGCTTTAATCAAAAAGGCGACGTCTCCACACTAAACTGTAGCACTCTGAAACTAGTTGAGAAGTTCACCTTTCTAGGAAGCAGTGTCTCATCAACCAAGACAGACATCGACACGCGACTAGCAAAGGCATGGGCAGATATCAATAGCTATCGGTCATATGGAAGTCAGACCTGACCGATAAAATGAAACGCAGTTTCTTCCAAGCAGCTGTCGTGTCTATACTGCTGTATGGATGCACCACATGGACGCTAACAAAACGGCTAAACCTATAGATGGGGTGATAAATGGATTAATACCTTTCGCAAGAGTATTAGTCCAAAGGTGAACTTAGAAGCGCGAACGAGGTTCAAACTCGCTTACAACTGTGTTGCAGTCGAGTACATTAGCCACAACACCACGGAGACACGGGATTCGGTACTTCATATGTTAAAATGTTGCTGCTTAATCTGAGTTTGCAATAAGCGATTAAACGAAAGAAAAAATGATTAATTGCGTCGCTATTATCGTCGACGGGTGAATTTGGTGATGTGTCCCCTAGGCTTCCCTTGCCAAGGTTTTATTGATAAAACAAAACATCACTAATAATTCGTTAATGAAACTTGTTTGTACAAGACATACCGTTGTGTTTATTCTGGATTCGGTCTTGTTTCAACAGCTGTTTCTATCTTTGATGATTAACTATATTTATGGAGAGTTATCGTAATTGGATTTCGTTCATAAAAATAATTACAAACAAACATTCGCAACCCACGCCTTTGTTTATATCAAAACGGGACGAACACGAGTTTCGTTAATCTACCAGATGGTTCGATATTAAACTGCTTATTTCTTTATTGGTTGGTTACTATTTAATGGCATATCAACCTTTGTTAGTTATTTGATGCCAAATCCCTTATATATGTGAGTTCAGTCTTAAGGCGAGTCATACTTGATGCCGTCTAGTTTAACATTCAACATTATAGGGTATGGTTCAAATGTAAAGTTGCGCAACCCCGGGAAAGGAGTAGCGCCCTCCCCTAAACATCGGCGTTGTAGCTTATGAAAAAGGAGTCTTCGGGTAAACCTCGACTACGGTCGCTAACTTTCTTTCTTATATATACACACATGCATATATATATAGATAGATATATAAAAGCCAATCTAAACAAGTTGTTAGAGCTCATTTTTTGTCCACCGTTAAATGTTTTGGTTTGGTTTGGTTTGGTTTTATGGCATATCAACCTTTGTAGGTTATTTAATGCCAAATCCATTTTTATACATATAAAAAGTTCTATTTCAAACAATCCAGTTTAGCATAAGTACAGAAATCTTTACACATAGTTCTGTTTTAAACAATTAGCATAAGTACACTATTAGTTCTATTTAACCGATTGATAGGACCCTATCTGGTGCTATTACTCCGGCCTAGATTTGGCCTGGGAGCGATGGCAATAAAGGGGTCCTCTACATTCTCCAAATCTCAGCATTACAGAAGCCTCAGCATCAGATTGTTCAGAGTCATACCAGGACACTAGTTGCAGGAGTTTTACCCATGTGCAAAGAGGCACTTGGTGTATCCTGCAACCCCAGCTGACTGGGCCAGTATATATATATATATATATATATATATATATATATATACCGATCAACTATTTATTTAACTAGTTGAATTCATACCTTTCTCAAGACTATCAGCTCCTAACGAACAGACATGTCCAGGATTTGAACTCGAGACGCTGACTCCTATCGATAGTAAGCATGTCACAATCGGATCATATATATATATATATATATAGTCATCCACAGACAGACTGTTTCGTTCTATCAGAACTCTTCAGTGTGGCTAGACACGCAGGACGCTCGAAGCCGGGATCGAAACCTGTCCAGCTTTACGTTAGACTGTGTTTCAGACCACTCGTCCACCAAGCGGACCACGTTGGAATTTTAAGGTATTTTTATTTTTAGAAACAGCAGCAGCAGCCCTTGTTTACATTTTTTTAATACCCTATGGGCTACCAGAGTGCTCAATTCTTTCGAAGAGCTTTGCATTACGCTAGCGGCGGCCGGCAATTCCTTCGCCAGAGAGCTCAACCTCCATGGGGGAGCATATATATATATATATATATATATATATATATATATATATATATATATATCGAACATTTTGTATATATATATATAGTGGTGTGAAATAAATATTCATACATATGAGGTATTTTTTTATCTTTCAAACATAGCCTGAACAAAATTTTTATATACATTTACTGTATATATATATATATATATATATAAGTGTGTGTGTATATACACTTGGGTTACAATGAATTTTACAAAAATGAATGCCATTTATTCATTTTCATGAGTGAAAAAGGTAATCGTACATATGTTATGGTCTTCAGATAAGACCGGTGGAAGAACAACTCAAACAACGGGTGATAGGTGAACGTTATTGTATTAGCAGAAAAAAGTAAGTCATACAAAATAAGTACTAGCCGTTCTCGGCTTGCAGTCGGTCTGTCAAATGTCTCGTAAGAAACGAGAAGTTATCTTCCCCAAAGGAGCTAGCTTGGAGAATATGTTTAGGTTGGACGAGTCCATCTTTGGGGTATGGTAGAATATGTCCCCATAACAATATACAAAAAAATAATACCTTATCTTCATTTGATACTTTATAGAATACACTTTATTCACTTCAACAGAAACTAATGTCTTCCTGTAGTTCTCAATTAATTTATTGCAATAATTAGTAGGTATTTTATACCATTATTCCTGGCATATTGTCTTCAGAGTATAGATGTTTACTAGTGCTATTTTGGGGTTTGAATTTTCAAAAGTTGTCACAAGTTCCCGATTGGATTCAAATCCGAGGACTGACTTGGCAATTGCAAAACATTAACATTATTTTCAGACAAACACTTCTTTATAGATTAAGCTGTGTGTTTGGGATCATTATCCTGTTGGGAAATATAACCTCAAGGTCGTTCAAGACTCTCAAAAGAAGACATCAAGTTTTCTTGCAAGATCTGGAACAGAGCCGTTTATTCAATCCACTTGAGTCTAATTTAATCCATTTGAGTCTTCATCATACCGTTTATTACTGATATTTTGCCCGTACTGAAAATCCTCCCCAAATCATTATACTGCCACCGCCAAATTTGACAGTTTGTACTATGTTCTTTGGCGTGTAGGCTTCTTTTAACACTATAAAACACTACAATATTAGAACATCAAAATAATAAACAAAAACTACAGATTCTCCAAGCACTACATATGAGAAATATGCAACCGACACTTAACAGAATTAATTTTCAAAACAGAGCTAATGTACTTAAATGTCTTTAGCTACTGACACTATTTATAGAAACCCATTTAAAAGCAAACGCTATATTCTCCAATGGTAAAGACGCTCTTACATTGTAATAATATGCAAAAACAAAAGTTACATCACTTTTTTAATAGATCCTCCCTTGATGATGGCCCAAAGTCGGGCAGAAAGTACTATTGATATATACAACTATGGACAATACAAAAATCAATTCCTGCAGAATACGATAAAAGCAATACAGCAATATGAATGGATCCAGAAGAAAATACATAGACAGAAAATGTCTATTATATTTAACGAATTTGTATTAATGAAGAAATGCAGCCAAAATAACATATATATATATATATATATATATATATATATATATATATATATGTGTGTGTGTGTGTGTGTGTGTGTGTGTGTGTGAACTTTTATATATACGGACAGATACACTAGAGGGTCGTTGAAAAAGTTCTAACCCTCATCAGATTTTAGATTTGTCATACACCTTTCACTTTCGTTTGGGCATCACCTGCTCAGAAATTAAGATAAAAATCTATATTAGTTTTTCTCATTTTATCTGAAGTAGAAGTGTGTTGACACAAAAACAATGATCATTAATGGCTCTTCTTTAGTCGTGAAGCTTAGAACTTTTTGAACACACTTCCTCAACACACACACACACACACACACACACACACACACACACTCATATATATATATATATATATATATATATATATATATATATATATATATATATATAATACACCAAATGTTTTTATGTGTGTACGTAATCCAAGCAAAGTTAACAAAAAGCAGAAACATAACACATGCTAGCCAAATGTTTAATGAAGCAACACTTAAATACTCCAGCTAAGAAAATGACACAATTTTCATTCCAATGTGCAACTAAATGATAATGGGGTCTGTATCCGCCCCGAACCTCATTTCTCAGAAGCATATAAGCCAGACGAAAGAAAGCTGAGGAAATTTTAAGCATGGTCGCAATATGGCTGGTCGATCGATTCCCAGTGAGACAGAGGAAGACAATGAAAAATAGTGATGACGATGAGAGAGAGAGAGAGAAAGAGAGAGAGAGAGAGAGACGCAGAGAATCTCGAAATAAATAAAAAGCAGAAATAGTCGACATCGACAGAGGGAACAAAAAAAATTAGGACAAAAATAAATTTTTAAAAAAAGATCCTAAAAAGAAATAGTGGCAAGCTAGAATAGATAAATAAATAAATATACAGAAGATGAGAAAAAAAAAATGAAGAGACAGTTTGACTGGGGACTTTTAGAGAGAAAGAAAAATCGATAACGACTATCAATGGTTAGAAATATTAAAACAGGAATGCTCAGGGAAGAAGAGGACTTGCGGGGGGAAAAAAGAAATAGAACGCAATCCGAATTTAGATTATCATGAAAGCAAACAGTTGTACGATAACCAAAAACACAGATTCCATTTGCGATAAGATTTGTTTTTAGCTCCTTGTTTGTGATTCACCTGACTTGCATGCAATTTATACAGCTGTCGGAAAATATCTAGGATGTATTAGACGACAATTCATGGAATGCAATATGGATATCTTATGTCTCTGGTAAAATAAAATGTGAATTCTTCTAAGCTGTAGCCATCTGTACTACTGTATGATTGCACCACTTGCACTTTAACAAGACGCCTGGAGAAAAAGCTATGATGAGAACTACACCAGGATGTTTCATGTTGTTTTAAACAAATACTGGAAACAGCACCCTACCAAATAGCGACTGTACAGCCACTTATCTCCCGTTGTTGTATAGCCACATAATAAATATGCATATATACACATATGCATGCAGAATACATATTGACGCAATAATAAAGACGAGCAAAGACTTCTTTAAAAAAAAAAAAAACTCTCACTTTATTTGAAAGGTTTGTGTGTGAGAAGGAGTTGGAGACCGAACAGAACTGCAACATATTGACCCCCACTCTTATGGCCATCAGCGTTGTGTCTTTCTTGTTCTCCAGGGCTGCTCAACTGGAGGCCCAGGGGCCCACTCTGCTGGGTGCGGGCTTTCTCTACCGCATCTTGTCACCAGCGGGATCTCCAAACTAAACTGACTTCCTGTCTTCACCGAGTTATATAAGAGTTCAATCGCCCACTCAATATCTCCCCATGACTTGCTATCGGGATGTGTCACTTTTGCTGCCCTTGGAATGGCATGTTTGATTGTCATCGAGTGTAAATAACTGTCATGTTTGGCGGGGTCGAAGGTCAATATACTACACCGTCTCACAAACCATCCAAGTAAGACGAACAAGACGTATTGGGCACGGCTGCTGATAAAAAAAGAGACAACATATGAAACATTTTTTCTGAGAGACTCCAATACTTGAAAGCACTAGTATTTGTTGACTAATAAAAAAACTTACATTCATCGACTCTGTACGGACACTGGATCCCAGCAAAAGGACCTACTAAGAGCGGTGAGAAATAGACACAGATGTTTAGAGAGAGTCTGAAAGTGTGTCAAAAAAATTTATGCTGTCGGGAAGCCCTTGCGATAATGATGAGATGATCTGTGAACCGATTGGTTTCCAGTTCTATCTAACGGTCCATGATGATATCAATGCTTCTATTTAAGAAAGATTGAACAGTTCTAATTGGCAATTCAAAGCTATTTCTCGAATAATTTGTTTTCGTTGATTTAAACTTAACGCATACTCAGTTATCATTCACTTGCGAACATTTTAGTGTATAGCTTTATTAACCATCGAGCTATAATGTGCTGTTTATTTTTCAATAGATTTAGGTTACATACATATATAAAGACATAAGGGTTTTCATTTTTGATTGATTGATTTCGATGGCAGTAAATCAGTCTATGGACTAGTCGGCTGGGGCTGCAGAATACACCGACTGCATCTCTACAGAGGGATAAGACTCCACAAATGAGTGTCCTGATATAACACAAAACAATCTGATGGTGAGGTTACAGTAGTGCTGGAACACTGGGGAATATGGAGTACCTCTTTATTATCATCGCTCCTAGGTCCTGTCTGGCCCGGGCTGTTAGTACCTCATAGGATCTTATCTATGGGTCAAATAGAAAAGCATAACTTTGAAATAGAACTGTTTGTAAAATTTTAGCTGTGTACTTAGGTTAAAATGATATGTTTGAAATAGAATTGTTTTGACTTTTAAACTGCGTACTTATGTTAAACAGAATTGTTAGAAATAGAGCTGTTTATATGTATAAAGAATACTAAAACTATGCACTACTGCATAGTTTGGAATGAGCCGACGCAGACAATGGCCTCTATGTCAATGCACACGAAACTGAATATATGTGCTATAATCAAACAGGTGACATTTCCACACTAGACGGAACCTCTCTGAAACTGGTAGAAAAATTCACCTACCTAGGAAGCAGTGTCTCATCAACAGAAAAAGACATCGACACACGGCTAACGAAGGCATGGACAGCTATCAATGGAAATCAGACCTGACCGATAAAATGAAATACAGTTTCTTCCAGTCAGCGGTCGTATCGATACTGCTGTATGGATGCACTACTTGCACGCTAACTAAACGGCTGGAGAAGAAGCTGGACAGCAATTACACAAGAATGCTGCGAGCAATATTGAACGAGTCCTGGCGGCAACACCCCACAAGGCACCAACTATACGGCCACCTACCTACCATCACGAAAACTATCCAAGCTAAACGAACCAGACATGCAGGACACTGCTGGAGAAGCAGGGACGAGCTCATAAGTGATGTACTCCTATGGGCCCCCACACATGGCCGAGCAAAAGCAGGACGACCAGCTCGAACATACATACAGCAGCTATGTGAGGATACGGGATATAGTCCTGAAGACCTGCCTGAGGCGATGAACGATAGGGAGAAGTGGCGAGAGAGGGTCAGGGATATCCGTGGTAACGGCACGACATGATGATGATGATGATGATGATGATATGTAAAAAAATTGATTTGGTATGAAATAACATACAATAGTTGATATGCCATAAAACCAAACTAAACTAAACGGAACCAATGAACCTGTCTGTGGTAATCATATGTCTAGAGATTTAAGAAAAGGTCGATAATAAATCTACCAAACTGACAAAGACGAATTTACAACAGGTAAGTTGAATATATTCCGGACAATTCTTTGCAAGTCACGTCCAGTGTTTGATTCAACGTTGCCTACTTGAGATTAAGTTGTTTTATAAATTAAACGTGACGAAATGATATTGCAAATCACCCATTTCACATCTGAATAGGCTCATC
Organism: Sepioteuthis lessoniana; assembly: GCA_963585895.1. Lineage (NCBI taxonomy): Eukaryota > Metazoa > Mollusca > Cephalopoda > Myopsida > Loliginidae > Sepioteuthis > Sepioteuthis lessoniana. The sequence continues at coordinate 18,675,256 of OY757927.1, read as the reverse complement.
GCTGCCTAAATTAAAGGAACAGATATATTCAGGGGAGCTTAATCGTGTCAATATTTCTCTATTATTGTTATCGTTTTCTGCCGATGAGTCACCTTTGAAAGCCACTGACCTTTCATAGCAGTCGATGACTATAGCAGTGGTCGAATTTTCCAACAAAAATTAAGGGAGGCAAAATTAAGGGTAAGGATAGGCAACATCAACAAAAACAACAACAATAACAATAAAAACAACCGTCTCCTCTACGTTTAGCCCCAACGACACGCGCCTTCCTACTGTCCCTAAAACACGCCGTTTTTTTCGATGATTTTTAACATACAGGATATTTTTGAAGAGCGGTGTCACTGAAAGAATCATTTTCCTCTCTGTCGAATAATAGCTATTGCTAATGATAGAAAAGAGGAAAGGAAGAATTCGCTTCTTGCACTTTCGTAACAAAAGGTTATTTAACGCCGAATTTAGAAAGATACTACGAAAAATATCGAACGTCCTTTGAATTTAAGAAAAAAAATGTAAAAATGTTTTAGGTATTAGAAATTGAGAAAATGTCGAGTTTTGACAAAACGAAAACCGCAACAGCAACGGGAAGTGCCCGTGGTGTAATGGTTATCGTCGTAGGAAATGGACACGGCGACACGAGTTCAAATCCTGGACGAGACTGATTGCATTTCACATTGGAATAATACACTTGGGAAAGCTATGGGTAAATAGTAGGGCAGACTGGGTTCTTCAGCAACTAGTCTAGGAGAAGGAAAACTCTGAATTCAAAACTTGTTAAACTCCGAGCCGAGGGGTTGGTAAATATAGACAACCGCAACAGCAACAATAACAACTACAACAGCCACAAAAGAAAATAAATAAAATGAATAAATAAAATATTACCATCTGAAATTTTTATTTATTAATTAAAAAAAAATCGGCCAAACTCTAGATACCGAAAACCGGGACGAAACCAGGGACCTTTCGATCTTCAGTCTAATGCTCTCCCAACTAAGCTATTTCGGCGAGAGAAGATCAGGCCATCAAATCGTCATAATATTCTATTATCCTAAATGAGAAAAATATTCTTATCTTTGATATCACCATGATGAAATAGCAACGTTGGTTTCTTCATCCTCTTTACAATTGCCAAGTTCATGTGTGTATGACGTATATGAACAGCCTGGGACAGGGTCATATGTGTGTGATTGAATAATCTTTACTGAAATTACGTTAGAGCGCTGGAAAATTTTGCACAAATCTTAAAATTTGAAGGGCAATAAGTTTAATGGGTATTACATTAAACTACATCTCACAATGAATCTCCAGTCTTGGAGTTTTGGGACTGTGGTCTACTCTGACCTGGCAGTAAGTACCTGTTACCGTCCCATCTAGGGATCATATAGAAATATTTGATTATTCATAATAATTAAAACCTTGAAAAGTGTGCAAAGAAATAATGATTACATTGAATAATTGTGTATGATTGAATCATCATCATCATCATGTCGTGCCGTTAGCACGGATATCCCTGACCCTCTCTCGCCACTTCTCCCTATTGTTCATCGCCTCTGGCAGGTCTTCAGGGCTACATCCCGTATCCTCACATAGCTGGTAGATGTATGTTCGAGCTGGTCGTCCTGCTTTTGCCCAGCCATATGTGGGGGTCCATTGGAGTACATCACTTATGAGCTCGTCCCTGCTTCTCCAGCAGGGTCCTGCATGGCTGGTTTGTCTAACTTGGATAGTTTTCGTGATGGGAGGCAGGTGGCCGTATAGTTGGTGCTTTGTGGGGTGTTGCCGCCAGGACTTGTTCAATATTGCTCGCAGCATTCTTGTGTAATTGCCGTCTAGCTTCTTTTCCAGCCGTTTAGTTAGCGTCCAAGTAATGCATCCATACAGCATGATTGAATAATCTTTATTAAAATTCCGTTTTGCACAAACCTAAAAAGTAGATTTGCAAAAGGTTAACTGCACATAAAATTATTGATTGATTTTACGCATTTTAACCCGTCTGGGGTTATTTAATACGTAAAGATGATCGAATGTTGTTTATTGTATTTTAATATTAGCATTTTTTTTTTTTTGTGTTGTTATGTCTTAAGAGTTTGTTTTTTTACATCATACGTTTATGGGAGATCAAGTATTCCTATCTAATACAAACAATTTACTCATAATTGTATAAGTTGGTAACCGTAGATGAGGGTGACCCGAAGGCTTCCTTTTCGATAGCTCCTACACCAAGGTGTAGGGAAGGGCGCTACTCCTTTCTCAGGATTGCTCGACTTTACCCTTGATCCTTCCCTTATAATGCTGAGTGTTAAGCAAGGTAGTATCAAGTAAATTTAAAAAAAATCTTTGGTATAACTCGACCTGGGATTGAACCCAGGTCTCCCGTGCCATTAGCGAACACTCTAGGCATCATGCCAATGTTCGGATAAAATTGTATAATTTTACGTATCTATAGACAAAAATACTTCGTAAAAATTTGTTTCAAGAAACTATTCTTGTTGAATACACACAGCCATGGCCATAATACAACTGCATGTGTACAAATACAAGCGGAAATATAGTCAAAAATGATGACGAACTACAATGAACACACTTCTTTATAAAAAATATATCTCTCATGCTTTATTCTCGAAAGGATTGATGTTGTTTGTGTGTGAGAGGTGAGTTGGAGACGGGGACAGACTGACAGACTGACCATAGCAGCACTTCTTTCTCATCTTGGCTGAGTTGCTCAACCGTGGGTCATTGAGGGCCCAAAGCCCTTCTGTCTGCCGCTGGCTCTCAATTCGGCATTTTGTCTCCAACAGGCTCGAACTGCCTCGGGCACCTGGTTATATAATTGTCTTACATCCACCTGCTTCCGCTGTTCTTCTGCTTATTTACACAGGTGCATCTCTTGATTGACGGCTCGGTCGATGGTCGATATGTTACATCCTTAATACATATTTTTTTACATTTCTGTAGTATCAATTATTCCTTGGTCTAGTGGGTAAAGTGTTCGCCAATGGTCCGGGAGACCTGAGCTCAATCTCAGGTCGAGTCATACGAAAGACTTTAAAAATGTTACTTGATACCTCCTTGGTTAACACTCAGCAATATAAGGTAGTTATCGGGGGTAAAGTGGAGCAATCCAGGGAAAGGAGTAGCGCCCTCCCCTTCACCTCGGTGTAGTAGCTATAGAAAAGGGAGCCTTCAAGTCACCCTCGACTACGGTCGCCAACTTACTTTATTCCTTTCAAATGATAAATATTCTCAAACGTTTGTATTTGACTTTTTGATCATTTAACTGTGTGTAAAGAAATTCCCGGTGTTGAATTGACTTGGTTGTGATACGTAGTAAATCTCGGAACCATTTAATTTTGTTGGCTTATTTTAAATTGAATAGTTAGAAATAGAACTGTTTTCACATCTAGTTGTGTGTAAAGAAATTCCCGGTGTTGAATTGAAATTGTTGTGATACATAGCAATTCTTGGAATAATTTAACTTTGTTGGCTTACTCTAAATTGAATTGTTAGAAATAGAACTGTTTTCAAATGTAACTGTGTGTAAAGAAATGGCCGGTGTTGAATTGAAATTGTTGTGATACGTAGCAATTCTTGGAACCATTTATCTTTGTTGGCTTACTCTAAATTAAATTGTTAGAAATAGAACTGTTTTCACATTGAACTGTGTGTAAACAAATGACTGGTGTTGAATTTATTTGGTTGTGATACGTAGAAATTCTTGGAACTATTTAACTTTGTTGACTTATTTAAACTTGAATTGTTAGAAATAGAGCTGTTTTCGCATTTAACTGTGTGTATACAAAAAACTGTGAATTTCTGCTAAACCGAATTGTTAGAAATAAAATCATTTAGCTGTGTGTAAACAAATGACTGATGTTTGATTGAATTTTTACTGATAAATAGCAATACTTAAAAACATTTAACTTTGTGCAAACAACGGAATTATTTATTGTGCAAACAATGGAATTATTTATATTAGATAAAAATATATGAAAGCATTTTACTGTGTGCAAAAAATGTGAGCTTGTTTAAGAATGTTATCTACAAAATGTGTTTAGAAATAATACATTCAATATATATGTATAAAAAGCATTTGGCATTTGAATTGATTGAAATAGAACTGTTTGATCATCAAACCATGCGTAAACAAATGGCGCTGTTTAATTGAATTGGTAGTTGTACATAACAATACTCTGAACCATTTAACTTTGTTGACCTACGCTAAATTGAATTGTTAGAAGTAGAACTGTCAATCATCTAACTATTCAATATATATGTAAAAACAGAATTTGGCATTAAACGGCTTACAATTGTTGATATGCCATAAAACCAAAACAAACCAAACTAATTGTCTTTAATTGGAATCATTTTGAGATGAGGCTTCTTAATCTGAGAATTAATTTTTCTTTTTTATTTATTGGGGACTTTTTGTCCTCATCTTGGTAGTTTTTGTGTTATTTCTTCTTTCACTACGTTTCGGTCAAATTTCACCTCTGGCCTTCTTCAGGTGATTTACCGCGACGTCGGATTGTAATGCTGAGTCTTGAAACCGTACCCCAGTAATTACTGCCTTCCATTGTTGTTGTCTATCGTACCACGTTTTTGACCAAATAAACCTCTGGCCGGCTTGGGTAGGATTGGAAACCGCTATCTGAAAGAAGAAATAACACAAAAACTACCAAGATGAGGGCAAAAAGTCCGTAATAAATTAAAAAAAATGTTATCAAACCAAACTAGCTCTATTTGACCAATAATCTATCAGGTACTACCACCCCAGATGAGAATGGACATAGGAGTAATTGCGATGGAAGGATACTCCACATCACCCATAACACTAGAAATGTTGTCTCACTAACAGACGCAGTTTATTCTCATACTTGGAACACACCTTCGGTTTTCGTGTGTTTGGGGTATCTAACCAATGAGCAGGGGATGTAGTCAGCGTAATATCCGTCCGAGCTAACCAGGCCCCTGTTTTTGTTTGTCATTTTTTTCTATTTTTAATTCGAATGTTTTTGTTGGTCACATTCGACAAGTTATTGTAGTCACTAACTTAAAAAAAAGTCACACACTTAAAAAAAAGTGCACAGAATCCCCTCTTCAGTGATGTTCTTGGGGTCTTTACAAGTTTCGGGTCTTTCAACATCATACTTGCTCTCCTAAGCGACCCTACAGAAACTATTGTTCCGGTCAGCGATCCTGCAGAAAAAGTTCGCCAAGCACGCAAAACCGCACAGTACACATCTAAAAAAAATTACTGCTAATGAGCTTTTAAGATGGAATTGGCCAATGAGAAACGACATACTATTGCACTTTGCTGAAGGCCACTTGATCTGCTTATAGT
>OY757927.1:18629918-18664918 GCA_963585895.1 Sepioteuthis lessoniana | reverse complement strand
GGCCCAGCAATTTACCTATAGTAGGAGGGATAATAGTTGGATTTACACTTTTGACAAGGGCATTAGCGTTCTGTGAAATGCCCGCAGCTACGGCCAGGATTTGAACTCCTGTCGCCAGGTTCATTTTCAACGACGATAACCATAACAACAAGAGCACAGACACTGGATTTAGTTTGGAAGACATACCAAGAGTGATAGGGACGGATGGTGTGTGTGTGTGTGTGTGTGAGAGAGAGAGAGAGAGAGAGAGAGACAGACAGACAGAGAGAGAGAGAGAGACAGAGAGAGGTTCAAGGAACCCTGTAAAGTCTGCTCGAATTTATGATATATATATATATATATATATATATATATATATATATATATATGATAACAAACAATCGTTTATAAAGTGTTCAGTAAATCAAGAGTGCTCAAATACTTGCTAACAGAGCAGAATAAAAACTGAAAAAAAAAATCGTTATTAATAGTTTCATATATTTTATGAAAAAAAAACCAAACAAACTCGAACATCACATAGAACTTTTTGGGAAGAGACTGATGAATAATTAATTGTAACAAATTATAATGAATTATAATAATGCCAATTCATTTGACTGCATGATTTCTTCGAAAAAAGTAAACTGGTCCTGATACATTGCTGCCAAAATGCGTACCCAAGGTTGGTGTCGATACGAAAATCTTGCTCTAACCAACAGTGTTATTTTGCTCTTTCTACCTGTCGTAGTTTAATGCTGAAATAAATCGGAAGGCCTAAATACATGATCGACCTCTACACAAGCAAGACATGCAAACTATTGTTCACTGTGAAAAATGCATTTTCCATCTTTAGCTGAAAACTTGCTCAATGTTCTTTGTTGTTAACTGAGTTCCAGGTGGCAAAAGAACAGGGGACATTATTTTTTAAGCAATTCTAATAGATAGATAGATAGATAGATATGAACTGGTTAAGATAGATTGATATATTGAAAGGAAGCAAGCAAGCAAGCAAGGAAGGAAGGAAGGAAGGAAGGTATAGATTGAGATAGATATATAGATAGACAGGTATGGTCCCGTTAAGATAGATAGAGATGTAGGTGCCCGTGGTGTAATGGTTATCGTCGTAGGAAATGGACACAGCGACACGAGTTCCAATCCTAGACGAGACAGATTGCATTTCGCATAGCACTAATACCCTTGGGAAAGCTATGAATCCAATTATTCTCCCTCCAGCTATGGGTAAATAGTAGGGCAGACTAGGTTCTTCAGCCGTGGTGAGACAACTAGTCTAGAAGAAGGAAAACTCTGAATTCAAACCTGTTAAACTCCGCTTAAAATGACTTTGTGTCATATCCTGCCCGAGCGGAGGGGTTGGGTAAATATGGTTAAGATAGATAGATAGATAGATATGGTCCCATTAAGATAGATAGATATGAACCGGTTACGATAGATAGATAAATAGATAGATAGGAAGGAAGGAAGGAATAGACTGAGATAGATAGTTTGATAAATAGATGTAAACCGGTTAAGATAGATAGATAGATAAGAAGGAATGAGCCGGCGAAAGAGAGAGAGAGAGAGAGAGAGAGAGAGAGAGAAAGAGAAAGTGAGAGAGAGAGAGAGAGAGAGAGAGAGAAGAGGGATTGCATAGACATTAAAGAAAAATCTCGGTCTATCTATTCATGTTATTTTGATCCTTCTATCTGTAATCAGTAGTGTTTCGGACCGGACCAAGCCGAAACACTACTGCATAGTTTGGAACGAGCAGTCGCAGGCATAGGCCTCTATATTAATGCACACAAAACGGAATATATGTGCTATAATATAGAATTCAGAGTTTTCCTTCTCCTAGACTAGTTGCCTCACCAAGGTTGAAGAACCCAGTCTGTCTTACTATCTACACATAGCTGAGGGGAGAATAACTGGATTCATACCTTTCCCAAAGGTATTAGTGCTATGTGAAATGCAATCAATCTCGTACAGGATTTGAACTCGTGTCGGCGTATCCATTTCCAACGACGATAACCACGGGCACCTCCATTAAATAATGAAACCCAACTAAAACGAATACCATAGAGATGGTATGAACCACTTTATTCTCTTCAGCTATTGGTTAAATAGTACCAATACTGTTCTTCTTAAAGGATGGCTTTAGCTTTAAATTACCCAGGAAGGTTTATATGCCATTAAACAAAACCAATCCTAAAAGAATCGGATGTATCACTTTTGAACCACCCATAGATAGATAGATAGTAAGGAACGAGTAAGAGTGAGTGAGAGCGAGAGATAGGGAAAGAGAAAGAAGGGGGAGAGAGAGAGAGAGAGAGAGAGAGAGAGAGCAAAAGCATTAGAGAAAAGGAAGTAGGAAACATGTTGTTGCTGTCCTCGTCGCCACCACTGCTGCCGCCACATATCTCTTTCAGTAAGTTCCGACCCAAAGGTTCCATAAGCGTAATAATATATCTGATCAGCTGGAGTGGATAATGATCTCCGCTTTCTTCAAATATTTCCAATCTAGGCACTAGAGAGATATATAATTCAGGTGAACCAACGCCCACCCGCTCACCAAATATATATATATATATATATATATATATATATATATATATATATATATATATTTAAAAAATCCTACAGAAAAAATCTCCAAAAACAGTACATAACAAGGTTGATAATGAGATACATGTTTGAAAAGAACGGAAATATTTATCGCTATGTAGAATTAACGTCAATCCCAGTGGGTATTAAGCACCATGTTTTGGATAAATGATTAAATGTACGTACTTACCAAACTATTCCACTGTGGGCAGGATACGACACAAGGTCAATGAATTGAAAGATAGATAGATAAACGGACTGTGATAGATCACTATATAGATAAATAGACTGCGATAGATAGATAGATAGATTGATAGACTCTGATAGATAACTTGCTAGATAATTAGACTGATATATATATATATATATATATATATATATATATATAGATAAACGGACTGTGATAGATCACTATATAGATAAATAGACTGCGATAGATAGATAAATAGATAGTGTGTGTGTGTGTGTGTGTGTGTGAGAGAGAGAGAGAGAGAGAGAGAGAGAGAGAGAGAGAACACCAGCCATTAAGAAAAAGATTTAGTTTCGACTGAAATCAGTAGAAAACCTTACTTTGGGAGCAAGCAATCTGATGGTGAGCTTCCAGCAGTGCTAGAGCTTTGGGGAATGCGGAGTACCCCTTCATTGCCATCGCTCCCAGGTCCACACTTGCCCAGTCGGCTGGGGCTGTAGAATACACCGACTGCTTCTCTGCAGAGGGGTAAGACCCCCCCCCAATGAGTGTCCAGTATATGACATTAAACAATCTGATGGTGAGCTTCCAGCAGTGCTGGAGCTTTGGGGAATGCGGAGTATCCCTTCATTGCCATCGCTTCCAGGTCCACTCTGGCCCCGAGTGGTAGCACTTGATAAGGGTCCTATCTATGGGTCAAATAGAACTAACGGCATACTTATGCTAAACTAAATTGTATGATTAAACTGAATAGCTCGAAATAGAAATGTTTTTGACAATTAAACCGTACTTACATTTAAACTGAGTGCTTATGCTTAACTGAATTATTTCAAATAAAACTGTTTTTCGACATTAAAACTATATTTACACATAACTGAATTGTTACATATAACTGCTTGACTAGTTTGAAATGGAAATGTTTTTGACAATTAAACTTTGTACTTATGCTAAACTGAATTGTTTTAAATAGAACAGATTATTTACATAAAATGGATTTGGCGTTAAATAACCTACAAAGGTTGATATGCCATAAAACCCAACTAACCAACCAACTTGATTATTTACCATATAGATCCCTTTCGTGTCGCAGACGCTTTGAAAATACATTTTTAAGCTCTACACAGAAATCAAAATGCTTTCCGAAATTATGTAAAGTTGGTTGGTTGATTTTTTTAAGGTGTATCGACACTTTTCGGGTCATTTAACGTCAAATTAAGAGTTAAAATAAGTACATTTTTTACGAACATTTAAATGTAAATATAAGTCGGTTTAGCATATGTATGCTGTTTAAAGGTCAAAAACAGTTCAACTTCAAACAATTCAGGTAAGCATTAGTTCTATTAAACCTATACCTAGTACCCTATCAGGTGCTACCACTCTGGGCCAGAGTGAACCTGGGAGTAATGGCAATGAAGTGGTATCCCGCATTCTCTTAAGTTCCAGCATTACTGGAGCCTCATCATCAAATTGTTTACTGCCAAAAACAGGACACTCGTTGGTGGGGTCTTATCCCTTTGCAGAGAAGCAGTCGGTATATTCTGCAACCCCAGCCAACTGGCTAACTAAGATACACGTTGGGGGAGTCTTAACACTCTGCAGGGATGCAATGAGTTCATTCTGCAGCCTCAGCCGACAAGACCATCAATTAAGTTAAATCTAATTACCAAAAATTAACTGACAAAAATGGGTAATCTTTTACACTACGCCAAGAAGAAATTACATTTTTTTGTGTGAAATTGAGCGAAAGGTTCCCAGCGTCCGGCGACGTGAATTTATACTTGTTCTTTTGTTTTTGTTTTTTTTTTGTTTTGTTTTTTTGTTGTTTTTTTTTTCCTATAGGTTTAGTCACTTCTTTGTGGACAATATCATCAACGTCTCATCGACCTTTCGTGACGAGAACATTAGGTTTAAATTAGCAGTTTCACGTTGAACGTAATGAGATATAACCAAAGCTAAAAACAGGTTGTTGAATTTGATAAAAGTAGCGGCTAATTAGAGACCTGAGCCACGACAGGATCGTTGCATTAGAGGTTCCGTCTAGGCAGATCCGGTTCATGATCAAGTGGAAAAGAATTCAGGCGTCTTATGTCCTCATCTGGCTACTACCATTTATTCTCTTTCCACTTCCGCGTGTAAAATTCCTGAAACTTTAAGTGTTTGAAAATCAGAGACAGAGACAGAGAGAATTAAAATAGCAACATACACATGCTCACACACGAAATTATATATATATATATATATATATATATACGAACTACATCGTGTCAATTTTAGCTTGCTTCTAAATCAAAGATAATAATATCATTTCTATAGAAACATTATAAAAATAAAAGTAAAGTTAGCGACCTGAATCGATAGTGACCCGAAGACTCCCTTTTCAATAGCTACTACCCCGAGGTGTAGGGGAGGACGCTACTCCATTCCCTGGATTGCTCCACTTTACCCTTGATCCTAACCTGAGTGTTAAGCAAAGCAGTATCAAGTACGATTTTTTGAGTCTTTGGTATGATTCGACCTGGTTTTGAACCCCTGTTTCCCGGACCATTGTCGAACACTACTCATTTGGCCAATATAGAAACATTATAAAAGATATAAAATTAACATTCAGAATTAAAAACGGATATCATCATGTATTTTTATGACGAAACTCGACAGCATTAAAATTGATAAGAAAAAATTATATGAACACAAAAACACAAAAATAAGCAAACATCTTAAGAGAATTCTTACATTTTTTTTAGTTATCAGTGTTAGAATTAATCTTTTCACTACTGAAACGTTGTAAGTTTTTTTTTTTTTTTGTTTTTTTTTTTGTAACAGAAATGTGACAAATTAGGTTAGAGAATTTGTGGAATTTTATTTTTGGCTATTGAAATGTTGCTATTTCATTTTTGATGAATGAAATGTTGCAATTCCTTTACTGGTTAGAGTAGTGTCGAGAATTTATTTTAATTACAGAAGAGTTGCAATTTTATTTTTCGTGACTGAAATTTTACAATTCTTTTTTTGGTTATGAAAATTTTCAATTTTATTTTTCGTAACAAAAATGTTTCACTTTCATTTCTGATAACGGAAATGTTGCATTTGATTTTTCCGTACAGAACTGTCGTAATTTTATTTTTACTTATTGAAAAGTGAAAATTTAATTTTTCCATACAGAAGTGTTGAAATTTTATTTTTGCTTATTGAAAAGTGAAAATTTAATTTTTCCATACAGAAGTGTTGAAATTGTATTTTTGCTTATTGAAAAGTGAAAATTTAATTTTTCCCAACGGAAATGTTGAAATTATATTTTTGCTTATTGAAAAGTGAAAATTTAATTTTTCCCTACAGAAATGTTGAAATTATATTTTTGCTTATTGAAAAGTGAAATTTTGATTTTTCCGTACAGAAGTGTGGCTATTTTTTTTCTTATTAAAGTGTTGCAATTCAGTTTTTGGTTTCAGATGTCTTGAGACTATTTTTCCTAACTGAAATATAGCTATTTCTTTTTGGTTATGGAAGTGTAGCAATTGTATTTTTAATTATGGGAGTGTTGCAATTTGATTTTTGGCAGCAGAAATGTTGCTATTTCATTACTAGCTTCAGAAATATTGCAATTTTGCTTTTTTTGTTTGAGAAGTGGGGCGATTTCAGTTTTCGTTTTTTAGATGTTGCAATTTTATTTTGAACAACAGAACTATTTCAGTTAAATATTAGTTGCGAAAGTTTTCAATTTAATATTTGGATATAGATTTTCAATACAGGTGAGTTTAATAAATAAATACACCAAAAGTAATACCGAAAATTGTCTTTAATTGGAATCATTTTGAGATGAGGCTTCTTAATCTGAGAATTAATTTTTTATTTATTGCGGACTTTTTGTCCTCATCTTGGTAGTTTTGTGTTGTTTCTTCTTTCACTATGTTTCGGCCAAATTTCACCTCTGGCCTTCTTCAGGTGATTTACCATGACCTCGGATAGAAATGTTGAGTCTTGTAACCGTATCCCCAGTAATCACTGCCGAAATAAATGAATTAAATTATGCAGGAGCGAAATTAGTTTACGAGAAAATTGGGACCCCCTCAAAAATCTCGAAAGAAAAGTCAAAACCAGGATGGGAATTTCGACTAGAAATTCAGATAAAAAAACCTACGAAAATAGCTAAAAGTGATAAAACAAAAGAAAAACGCTGGAATAAATAGGAACAGGAAAGAAAAGACAACACAGGAAAAACTTACAATACAACTTGAGTAAATATACCTGAAAGTACGGGCAAAAAACAAAGGGTAAAACAATACAGACAAAATAGGACATTCCAAAACAATGAAAGAAAATTCTATTAACAATTAGAAGGGTAGGACAATAAAACATACCAACAACCGGATACAAATGAAACCCAAACGATTCTGTATTAAAATATGACAACCAAAAAAACAGTGAAAAGGCTGAATGGATAAACCATATCACAAGAGAACTAGAAGAACTTGAAGAAGGCCCCGAAAGCTGAAATACACACTGATTTACTCAAAACGACACTTAAAAGGTATCAAACTGGAAAACGCCAGGCCATGATGGAATACATGGTTTCTGGTTCAAGAAGTTCACCTCCATTCACGTCAAACTAGCACTAGAAATGAATTAATCCTTACAAACAGCACATGTATCCGAGTGGATGACCAAAGGAAGGACCACATTGATACAAAAGGACACAAACAAAGGAACCGCCCCAAATAATTACAGACCCATAACCAATAATGTGGAAAATATTAACAGCCCAAATAAGTGAAGAAATTCCCTGACGAACAGAATGGATGCTGCAAAGGATCCAGAGGCATAGCAGAATTACTTTACATAGATCAACACATTCTAAATAAGAACAAAACCAGACGGAAAAATGTTGCTATGGTCTGGATTGACTACAAATAAGCATATGATATGGTTCCGTATAGCTGGATAAAAACAGCCTCAAAATGTACAAATACTCTATCACCAATACAAATCATAAGTGCCATGATGCCACTTAACCACATACTCAGAAAAAGCACAGCCAGATACAAACTTAGTAGATCGCAGGAAAAAGTCAATCATTTAATGTACATGGATGACATCAAACTATTTGCAAAAAATGAAAAAGAACTGGAAACTCCAATACACAAAGTTAGAATATACAGTCGGGACATGAAAATGGAAGTTGGCATAGAAAAGTGTGCAATACGTGTAATGAAAAGTGGCAAACAACAGCTAACAGACAGAATGGAACTACCAAAGCAAGATAAGTTTAAAACGCTTGCATAAAACGAAACCTACAAATACTTGCGCGTCTTGAAGTCTGACACCATAAAACAAGTGGAAATGAAAGAATAAATTCAAAACAATATCTCAGAAGAACTAGAAAACTACTCGAGACAAAACTCAAAAGCAGAAACCTTATCAAAGGAATAAATACCTGGGCTGTACCACTCTTTATATATTCCGGACCCTTTCTCAAGTGGACCAGAGACGAACTTAAACAAATCGACCAAAGAACAAGAAAACTAATGACAATGCATAAGGCTTTACATCCCATGACGTTGACAGACTATATGTTTCAAGAAAAGAGGGAAGAAGAGGACTTACCAGCATTGAAGACAGCCTTGACGCATCGATACAGTGACTCGAATACTATATACAAAAATACGATGGAGGACTCATTGCAGCCATCAGAAACGATACTGATAACACGATCGACAACAGAATGACAATAACTAGGAAACCAAAATGGGAAGGAAAACAACGCTATGGGTGGTTTAAAAGACTAATGAACAACATCTCACATGTCAAAACTTGGATATGGCTAAGAAAAGGAAACTTAAAGAGAGAAACATAATCTCTCCTAATAGCAGCACAAGATAACGCCGTAAGAACCAATCATATCAAAGCGAGAAATGATAAGACGCAACAAAATAGCAAATGTAGGCAATGTGGTGATAGAGATGAAACCATCAATCACATAATAAGCCAATGCAGCAAATTAGCGCAGAAGGAATATACGACTAGACATGATTGGGTCGGCAAAGGAAATGTGCAAGAAATTTAAATTTGACCATACAAACAAATGGTATATGCACAACCTTGCACCTGTCCTAGAATATGACACACATAAACTCCTATGGGACTTTGACAAAAACACGGATCACCTAATCTAGGCCAGAAGACCAGACCTAATAATAATCAACAAAAAAAGAGAAATTTCAAAATTGTCGACTTTGCTAACCCGGCTGACCATAGAATAAAACTGAAAGAAAGTGAATAGAGAGATAATTACCTTGACCTAGCTAGGGAATTGAAAAAACTGGAACATGCAGGTGACAATTATACCAATTGTAATTGGTGCTTTTGGAACAGTAACTAAAGGATTACCAAAGGGACTGGAGGACTTGGAAGTTGGCGGCTGAGTGGAGACCATCCAAACGACAGCATTTTTGAGAACGGCCAGAATACTGAGAAGAGTCCTGGAGACTTGAGGAGACTTGCTGTCACTCAGATTCCAGTGAAAAACCATCGGCTAACGCTGACGTGAAAAGCTCTAATGAGTGAATAATGATAATGATAAACAATACACGAATGGATGGTCAAGATGACCCACTACGAATTGTGCAAGAAGTTTATTTTTGACCATATGAACAAATGGTTTATACACAACCAAGAATACATCTTAGAAAATGAGACAAATTAAATTCTTTGGGTTTTTGAGATTCAAGCAAGTCATCTAATCTCGACCTGACGACTAGACCTAGTGAAATTTAAAAAAAGTAAAAAAAATTCAGAGAACTTACTGAATTTTGGACTTTTCTGTTCCGGCATACCACAGATTAAAGTTGAAGGAGGAAGAAATGGAGGATAAGTACCATCATTGTGATAGTCTTATTATCGACATTTACTAAATAACGAATCACTAACGTCCTACTTATTTAAACTTGAACATAATAAAAATTTAGGATACAACAATCCTGGGCAAAGATTATGGAATTAGTAAACATATATAATGTTCATCTTGCTTTCTTGCGTTTTTTGTTTTGTTTTTTGAAGTCTAATATACATGTAGTCGCGTGTCGATGTCTGTCTCGGTTGATGAGATACTGCTTCCTTGGTAGTTGAACTTGTCAACTAGTTTCAGAGAGTAATCATTTAGTGTGGAAATGTCGCCTGTTTGATTAAAACATATATTCCGTTTTGTGTACATTGACATGGAGGTGGATGCCTATGGACAGCTATCAATAGGCTATCGGTCATATGGAAATCAGACCTGATCGATAAAATAAAACACAGTTTCTTCCAGGCAGCTTTCGTGTCGATACTGCTATATGGATGTACTACATGGACGCTAACAAAGAGGACGGAGAAAAAGCTTGACGGCAACTACACAAGAATGCTGCAAGCAATATTGAACACTCCGGGCGGCAACACCCAGCAAGGCACCAACTATACGGCCACCTGCCTCCCATTACGAAAACTATCCAAGTTAGAAGAACCAGACAAGCAGGACACTGCTGAAGAAGCAGGGACGAGCTCATAAGTGATGTACTCCTATGGACCCCTTCACATGGCAGAGCAAAAGCTGAAACCAAATATACAGCAGCTCTGTGAGCATACGGGATGTTGCCCAGAGGACCAGCCGGAAGCGATGAACGATAGAGAGGGGTGGCGAGAGAGAGTCCTGGATATCCGTGCTGATGGCAAGACAACATTATAATGATGATGATGAATATACAACTGTCCTGGAGAAAAATTATGAAATTAGCACACGTAGATAATATTCGTCTTG
The DNA here is from genome assembly GCA_963585895.1 of Sepioteuthis lessoniana. Lineage (NCBI taxonomy): Eukaryota > Metazoa > Mollusca > Cephalopoda > Myopsida > Loliginidae > Sepioteuthis > Sepioteuthis lessoniana. The sequence goes on along the minus strand of OY757927.1, from coordinate 18,654,365 downwards.
CGTTTTTTTGTTTTGTTTTATTTTGCTTTGTTTTTTTTTTTTAATTTAGAAGTAATAAATTAAGAACTGATAAGATGCAAAACAAGTTTTTTTAATAGCTTAATGTTTCTTTATCAGAGTAAATTCAATTATATAAATTATGGGTATATTTTTCAAACCAATGCAGATGAAAATATTATGGAATAACCTAATAACAACAACGATAACAAGAAAAACCCGAAGTGAATCTCCTTTACGTATGCTAATATAATTTTTGCCGAGAGTAATATTACTAATGTCGATATACTGACAGTCCTCTTTGTTCTCATTTAAAGCAACAGATATCGTATGACCTCCCATCCACCCTCGGGACTCTTAGTCAGGCATTTATGGAGACGTAATTGACAGGTGACAAGTTAAAATTCATCACTTCTAAAGGAGGAACAGGTGGGATCTGAAAAAACTTAGTGTGAGTCGAAAAGTCAACAAGGGTGGATATTTACAAAAGAAGTTGTTGATGTCTTGATTTGTTAGGTTGGGTTTTATGGTACATCAACCATTGTAGATTATTTGATGCCAAATCCATTTTCATACATATAAACAGCTCTATTTCAAACAATTCAGGTTAGTATAAGTATAGTTTTTTTGTTTACAGTTAAATGTCAAAACAATCCCATCTAAAATAATTCAGTTTAGTATTAGTGCATAGTTTGCTTCTAAGTGAACCATAGTTAGGTCCATATCTAGTTCAACCAATCCGGGCCAGGGTGGTCTTGAGAGCAATGGTAATAAAGGGGTACTCCACATTACCCCAAACTCCAACATTACTGAAGCCTCGCCATCAGACCGTTTAATGTCATATCAGGACACACATTTAGGGGTCTTACTCCAATGTAGAGAAGCAGTCGATGTATTCTACAGATCTCAGCCGATTTGGCAGTTGGTATCTTGAGTGAAAACCACAATTGGGGAGGACAAATTTTTCCTCCATTGACTAGGTAAACCACTCGAAGCCAACCTTATAAAACGGTTCATAAGTTCAAAATTTAACACCAGGAAATAAAGTGGTATTTGTGACCGACGATTCCATCGTTTATTGTTTTGTTTTTTTTTTTTTGTTGGTTCTCAAAGATTCTAGAGCGGCAATCATCTGAAGGTTGCAGGTTCAATCCTGACTGCAGGCGAGTAACATTACAGGAATACTGAACACTTGTACTCTATTATGGTTAACGGAATCAGAGCAAGCGACCCACTCGGATTAAATAAAGGACGTGTTTTGAAGTTCAATGTAGGCTCCCGAGTTCAACAAGGAATACCTAAAGAGGGCCGGAGTACATATCGGCCGAAACGTTTTAAATATAATAACGAAGATGAAGACAATAGTCTGAAAACCCTGATTGGTAAAAATTATTCACCACTTATTATCAAAGGTGTGAAATAAAGGATAAATAATGTTTATATTTCATATATGAAAATAAAGAATAAACAATTCAACAACGATTGGGCGACAAGTTTTATCTAATTAATCATATAACTTGAAGATACAATTTGGCAAAAACTATCAGGGAAAATCCGAAAAACATTTAACTCAATTCACTTGCTTGAAACATTGCAAAACATTTATCTCAGCCAGGTATAAACGTACAATATCAGTAATTTCATAACCACTCCGCATAAAATAACCCCAGGTGTGTTGACACGCCGTTAAAATTAATTAATAAATCAAATAATTGAAAAGGAATATCCGGGCTAGTAAATAAGATTGGCAGCGGCGTTAAATGTGCGGACCCGTCAGAATATAATCTATTACAAATCATGCCCGTGGTGTAATGATTATCGTCGTAGGAAATGGACACGGCGTCTCGAGTTCAAATCCTGGACGAGACTGATTGCATTTCACATAGCACTAATACCCTCGGGAAACGTATGAATCCAATTATTCTCCCTCCAGCTATGGGTAAATAGTAGGGCAGACTGAGTTCTTCAGCCTTGGTAAGGCAACTAGTCTAGGAGAAGGAAAACTCTGAATTAAAACCTGTTAAACTCCGCTTAAAAACTGACCTTGTGTCATATCCTGCCCGAGCGGAAGGGTTGGAAGATATGATTACAAATCATTTAATCGCGCATTCAAGATTACATATTTTTTTTCGTCTTCCGTTCTGAATATTCACAAATCAATTATTTAACTAAACTAAACGAAAGGTACTCTATTCTTCGAGGTAAGCTTTGGATTTGTGCAACTGTAAGAGATCTTATCAAATTTTCTAAAGTTCCCAAGTTGCAGGTACTGTGTTGAATAAAGAGTTTCAATGTGTGTCGTTTACATGACAACGCCATCTTCATAAATATTCAGTTCGGTGATCACGAACACCGTAATTACATGTAATGAACAACAAGCTGCCCTTTACATACAACTGAGATATTTGGCTGAGGTAATCTAGAAGCTTTGACAAGTCGTCGATATACTCACAACAACAATTAATAGATATTTATACCCTGCTTCAACGATTAGACCGGACATTGTTTGCGTCAAACATGATTTACAAAGAACAATTCGTTAAGTTTGGACACCATCACAGGGAAAATATTACTTATTAAACATTTTCTGGCGTATATATATATATATATATACATATATATATATATATATATATATATATATATGTATATATATATATATTGTACATATATATATATATATATGTGTGTGTGTGTGGATATATATATATACATTGTATATACATATACATATGTACATATATATATATATATATATATATATTGTACATATATATATATATATACATTATACGTATATATAGTACATATATATATTGTATATATATATATATATATATATATATATGTATATATATAAACTGTAGATATATTTAGTATATATATATATACATTGTATATACATATACATATGTACATATATATATTGAATATATATATATATATACATATATTGTATATATATATATATATGCATTATACATATACATTATATATATATATATATATATATATATATATATATATATATTGTCATCCACAGACTGTTTTTACAGTGGCCGCATTAATGTTCTGAACGGCATAGTTTCGACAGAAAAATAGGTATAACTTTTTATCTAAGTTATTTTAGATTCTATAATTTTCCCTGACAATAAATACGATATGAATTGTTATTGTGTGGAATTTTGGTGTTATTTACAATGATAGTAAAAAAAGTATTGAACGATTTAGTGACTAGATAAAAAGTTATACCTATTTTTCTAACGAAACTATGCCGTTCAGAACATTATGGCCACCACTGTATATATAAACATTGTACATATATATTGTACATTTAAATATATACATGTTGCATACACACATATATATATATATATATACACGGTGCCCATATATATATATATATATATATTTTTCCTATATATATATATATATATATATATACGCACATTTTACATATATATTGTACATTATATATATATATATATATATATGGATAGATGGATATTGTACATATATATATATATATATACATTGCACACACACACACATATTTTTTTTCTTGTCTTGGTAATTTCTAACTTAATAAATCAATTCCTCCATTCATAATTATAATTATATTTCCTGCCTATGAGTCTTGTGTTATGAGGACTCGTAACTTCGACTTGCGAAGACGTAGCCCCGGAGTTGCCCCTGTCTGCTGTAGGGAATACATACCTATAAAAGAAAGACACATCAGGTCAAGTGGTCGCGCAATTTACTATGACTCGTTAATTCCGTATCGCTTATACGTGGCACAAACCAGTGGCCCAGTGGTAGAGTTTCGGCTTCTGCATATATATATATATATATATATATATATATATATATAAATATTGCATATATATATTGTACATATATGAGTATACTGTTGTTTGGATGGTGCAGCGGTCTCAGGATTTAAGATTTTAATCTTTATATTAATACAATTCTATCGTAACATATATATACACATCCGCACCTTTGGTGATGTAATGGTTAACGACCTAAACTTGCAAAAAATCATGGATGAGTTCGAGTCTCATTGCAGGCCCCATTCATAGTGTAATGTAATATAAGTTATAAAGAAAACGATGGGTTATTTAATAAGCGAGGGGAGACAGAAGGGAAAAAAATGGAAGGAAAAAAGTCAGACATGGAGACAGGTAGTTAACCTCTGTCTGACTAAGGCTAGGGCAGTTGTAGGTCCACCGATGACGTGTGAACGAATATGTTAGTTGAGATTGACTAGAGAAAACTAGAGGTCCCACTATCTTGTTCGCATTTGCAGAGCCAGTGCAAGTAGATATTCCTCCCGCTGACACTAGGTGGAATGGAGGGAACGACTCGTTTTTTGAAGAACTGTTGCCAAGAAGTGATAAGGTAAAGACACACAGTTGAACACCAGCCGCGAAGATGTGAGGAGACGGAATTTTATGAGGCCCAATTTGGGGTGTGCGCTCCAAAGAGGGCTCTAGACTAGACGTGACCCAGCGGTCAAGCAAAGTCGAAATACAACAGAAAACCTGGGAGAAAATAGTCCGGGAGACCGGGGTTCAATCCCAGGTCGAGTCATACCAAAGACTATAAAAAGGGTACTTGATAACTCCTTGCTTAACACTCAGCAATATAAGGTACGTATCAAGGGTAAAGCGGATCAATCCTGGGAAAGGATTAGCGCTCTCCCCTACACCTCGGTGTAGTAGCTATTGAAAAGGGTGCCTTCTTGGTCACCTTCGACTACGGTCGCCAACTTACTTACTTAGTAATGGGTGAACTTAGTTGTAAATTGTCAGCGAAACTAAGTTGCTAACCGCAACAATACAGCAAAATACCCATCAAAATTTACTTAGCCTTGCTTAGTCTTTTTATCATTTACAATATTCGGACTATTGTCTTCATCGCCATTGTTATATTCGCAACGTTTCGACCAATGCATCCTTCGGTCCTTTTTAGGTGTTTCATGTTGAACTCGGGAGCCCTCACAGAAATTCGAACCGAACCCTTTATTTAATCCACTAGAGGTTTAATATCGTTAATCATAACATCGCTCAAGTGTTAAGCGATAGTAATCCTTTTTAATTACCTAAAATTGAGATTGAAGCTTCAAACTCAAGATGATTTCAATGAGAAGCATTTTTAACCGAACGCCTATATCCGTTGGGCCATGTGCTGTGCTAGACACGTTGCTTAGTCATACTATACCTACTCTTTCTAAATGGTTACTCATCTAATAATGAACAGCTTCACCGTTGCTTGAATTCACTAATCAGGTGGGAAGCGGGGCTTTTTGTGTGATTGGACAATCAGTTTAAAAAAAAAAGACAACACGAAAATTAGATCTGACTCAACGTCAAAGGTAAAGAGCACCCGGTGTGGATTGAATTCTCTACACAACAGTAATTTGTCAACGAGACTAGCTTGCTAATACTTATATTACAACAAGATTGACATCAAAATTTACGAAACTTTGCCAAGTCTGTCACAGCTACCTCATATTTCTTATAGTTCCAGCAGTGTTTAAATAAGAGTAAGATCATCACTCCTTGCCTTTGGTGATAGGGAAAGTCACATTTAAAACTGAGAAAAAGAATCAATCCCAAAAGTTTATTTCTACTTTATTTTAATTCAAATTTAAATTTGATTTAATCGGAAGAATCGCCGTGGCGTAGATCTAACGTGCTTAGATTCTAACATTTTTGTAAAAGAGTTCGAATTCCAGTAGCGTTATTAAGTTCATTTTCGAACTAACACCCTTCGGAAAGACAGTAACTCCCTTTTCCTTCCCACAGGCAACGGGTTAAATAGTATCAACACTATTCTTCAAATAGATTAGATTTTGCATTAAATAACCCACGAAAGTTGATATATCAGTAAACAGAGATACTTGTGTTCGTAACAAAGCAGAAAGACACAGGATTTGGGTGCTTGTTTGTGCTAGTGGCCTGACTTTACACAATATGCGTTTCTCAGATTCAGTTAATGAAAGAATCGATACCAGCGTCTATGTTACACGAGACAGAGAGAGAGAGAGAGTGAGAGAGAGAAAGAGAGAGAGACGGGGAGAGAGAGAGAGAGAGAGAGAGAGAGAGACTTTATTCTGTGGTTCACGGCATGGTAGAGAAAGAACTACAGACAATGTGTACTTTTCAGATTTAATTAATTTAAAAATTGTTATCTGTGTCTATGCTATAAACGAAAGACAACTTAGTTTGGGCGCATGCTTGCGCTAAAAATAAAACCACTCTAAACGATAATTTAAAGACTTAATTATCACTTGAATAAAGGTCGTTTCCTGTAGCAGTTTAGCTAGATGCGAAATCAATTTGTGTATATAATAATAATAATAATAATAATAATAATAATAATAATAATAATAATGACTTTGCTGTTCCGGCTGACCTCAGAATAAAACTGAAAGAATGTGAAAAGAAGGATAAGTACCTCGACCTTGCTAGATAATTGAAAAAACTATGGAACATGAAGGTGACAGTTATACCAATTGTAACTGGTGCTTTTGGTACTGTAACTAAAGGATTACTAAAGGCCTGGAGGTGTTGGAAGTTGGTGGACGAGTGGAGACCATCCAAACAACAACATTATTGAGAATGACCAGAATACTGAGAAGGGTCCTGGAGACTTGAGGAGACTTGTTGTCACTCAAACTCCCGTGAAAGACCATCAGCTGACGCTGATGTGAAAAACTCTAATGGAGAATATAATAATAATAATAATAATAATAATAATAATAATAATAATAATAAGAAGAAGAAGAAGAAGAAGAAGAAGAAGAAGAAGAAATTTCTCTGGGATTCTGAGATAAAACAGATCGCCTAATCCCTTGTGAGAAGACCAGACCTAGTGATGATTTAGGAAAAAAAATTGTATTGTGTACTTTATCGTCCCTGTGGAACACGGAGTAAAAATCTAACATAACGAAAAGAGAGACAAGTACTTGGAACTTCAAGAAAACTTAGAAAGCTGTGGAATATGAAAGTGACGGTGATACCAATTGTAATTGGCGCACTTGGAACAGTCCCAAAAGGATTGGAAAAGGAGCAAAAAGAGTTGGAAATTGGAGGAAGAATCGTGACCATCAAACGTTGTTAAGATCGGACAGAACAATGAAAAGATTCTTGGACACCAGGGATGACTTGCTATCACTCACACTTCAGCGAAAACCATAAGCTTAAGCTGGCATGAGAAAATGTGTAAGGAGTATTTCTACTACAAGTAATAATAAAGACCAGACCCAGTTTTAATTAACAAACTTAAAAAATTCTTCCGATCGAGTGGATTTTGCTGTTCTGGCGCAAAACAGAGAGAAAATAGAAGTGAAAAGATATACGAATATTGGAGCAAGCAACAGTACAAAAGCAAAACAAAAAAAAAGAAATTTTAAAAAGCTGTAGATTATGAAGGAGAAAGTGATTATCAATTGCTGTCGGTTATCAAAGGCCTGGAAAGACACAAAACAAATGGAAATCAGATGAAGGAACAAAATAATCTAGACCACAGCATTGTAAGATCAACTAGAATAGTGAGTGAAGACTTGGAGACGTGAGATGATTCGCTCAGACTCTACTGAAGACCATCAAAAATGACTGGTGAAAAACTCTTTCACGAGAATAATAATAATAATAATAATAATAATAATAATAATAATAACATCTCGCACTACAAAACCTGGACATGGCTAAGAAAAGGAAACTTTAAGAGAGAAACAGAATCTCTCCTAATGGCAGCACAAAACAGAGCCATAAGAACCAACCATATCAAAGCGAGGATAGACACGACACAACAAAATAGCAAGTGCAGACTATGTTGTGACAGAGATTAAACCATCAATCCCATAATAAGCGAATGCAGCAAATTGGCACAGAAGGAGTACAAGGCTAGACATGACTGGGTGGGCAAGGTGATCCACGGGGAAATGTACATGAAATTTAAATTTGACCATGCCAAGAAATGGTATATGCACAACCCAGAACCTGTCCTAGAAAATGATACACACAAACTCCTGTGAAGACTTGGATATACAAACGGATCACCTAATCTCGGCCCGAAGACCAGATCTTATAATAATCAACAAAAAAAAGAGAATCTGCAAAATTGTCGACTTTGCTGTCCCGGTGGACCACAGATTAAAACTAAAAGAATGTGAAAAGAGAGATAAGTACCTCGACCTTGCAAGAGAATTGAAAAAACTATGGAACATGAAGGTGACAATTATATCAATTGTGATTGGTGCCTTTGGCACGGTAACTAAAGGATTATTAAAGGGCCTGGAGGATTTGGAAGTTGGGGGCGGAGTGGAGACCATCCAAACAACAGCATTATTGAAAACGGCCAGAATACTGAGAAGAGTCCGGGAGACTTGAGGAGACTTGCTGTCACTCAATCCCCAGTGAAATACTATCAGCTTACGCTGATGTGAAAACTGTAAAGAGTAAAATAATAATGATAACAATAATAATAATCCAAGGAGATCCACTTAAAAATATGCTAGAAATTTAAATTTGACCATACGAACAAATGGTATATGCACAACCCAGCACCTGTCCTAGAAAATAGCACACATTAACTCCAATGGGACTTTTACATACACACGGATCACCTAATCTAGGCCAGAAGACCAGACCTAATAATAATCAACAAAAAAAAAAAAAAATAGAAATTGCAAAATTGTCGACTTTCCTGTCCCGGTTGACCTCAGAATAAAACTGAAAGAATGTGAAAAGAAGGATAAGTACCTCGATCTTGCTAGGGAATTGAAAAAAGCTATGGAACATGAATCCGACGATTATACCAATAGTGATTGGTACTTTTGGTACATTAAGTCCTGGCGGCAACACCCCACAAGACACCAACTGTACGGCCACCTGCCTCCTATCACGAAAACTATTCAAGTTAGACGAACCAGACATGCAGGACACTGCTGGAGAAGCAGGGACGAACTCATAAGAGATGTACTCTTATGGACCCTCACACATGGCCGTGCAAAAGCAGGACGACCAGCACGAACATACATTCAGCAGCTATGTGAGGATACGGGATGTTGTCCTGAAGACCTGCCTAGGGCGATGAACGATAGAGAGGAGTGGCGAGAGAGGGTCAGGGATATCCGTGCTACCAGCGCGACATGATGATGATGATGAACTAAAGGATTACTAAAGGGAATGGAGGACTTGGAAGTTGGTAGACGAGTGTAGACCATCCAAACAACATTATTGAGAACGGTCAGAATACTGAGAAGAGTCCTGGAGACTTGAGGATACTTGCTCACACTCAAACTCCACTTAACGCTGATGAGTATATAATACTAGTAACAGTAATATATCCACAACCTAGAATTCGAATGAGACACACAAACTTCTCTGAGATTTTAAGACACAAAGTGATCACTTAATCTCAACCAGACGAATAGACCTAGCGATAGTAAAAAAAAAAAAAAAAAAAAAAAACCCTGCCCAATAGTGGACTTCGCCGTTCCGGCTGACAGCAAAGTGAAACTGAAAGAAAGTGAATAGAAAGATAAGTATCTAGACCTTGCTAGAGAACTGAAAAGCTACGGAACATATAAGTGACGTTGATATCAATTGTAATCGGTGCACTCGGAACAGTCACCAAATGATAGATAAAGGGACTAGAGGACTCAAAATTTAGAGGACGAGTGAAGATCATCCAATTTACAGCATTATTAAAATCGGCCAGAATACTGAGAAGTGTCCTGGAGATTTGAGGAGATTTGCTGTCTGTCACTCAAACTCCAGTGGAAGACCATCAGCAAATGGGAGACTTAAAAGAAACCGAGACAGAGTCAAGCAATTCAATAAAAACGGGACTATCCAAAATAATGAAAGAAAATTCTGCTTAAAACTAAGAGGAGAAAACACCAAAACATACCAGAAATTTGACGCAGGCGATACAAAACTATTCTCTAGTAAAATATAACAATGGAAAGAACATGACAAAAACGAATTAATAGATAAATAACTAGGAAAAGAATTACAAGAACGCGCTGAAGCGATTATACACACCTGATGGTGAGGTTTCCGTAATGCTGTTGCTTGGGGAATGCGGAGAACCCCTTCATTGCCATCGCTCTCAGGATAAGAGAGGAAAAATATTTGGTGTCACTAATTATTTGGAGTGAAAATCATTCAAAACTGTTTCAAAATAGATGCAATCCATTAATATGATAATTATTTATCACTGAGACAAGAAACATAAAATAGATTGCGTGTCCTGGAAGTTGATATATTATAAATATGATAATTATTTATCACTGAGACAAGAAACATAAAATAGATTGCGTGTCCTGGAAGTTGATATATTATAAATATGATAATTATTTATCACTGAGACAAGAAACATAAAATAGATTGCGTGTCCTGGAAGTTGATATATTATAAATATGATAATTATTTATCACTGAGACAAGAAACATAAAATAGATTGCGTGTCTGGAAGTTGATATATTATAAATATGATAATTATTTATCACTGAGACAAGAAACATAAAATAGATTGCGTGTCCTGGAAGTTGATATATTATAAATATGATAATTATTTATCACTGAGACAAGAAACATAAAATAGATTGCGTGTCCTGGAAGTTGATATATTATAAATATGATAATTATTTATCACTGAGACAAGAAACATAAAATAGATTGCGTGTCCTGGAAGTTGATATATTATAAATATGATAATTATTTATCACTGAGACAAGAAACATAAAATAGATTGCGTGTCCTGGAAGTTGATATATTATAAATATGATAATTATTTATCACTGAGACAAGAAACATAAAATAGATTGCGTGTCCTGGAAGTTGATATATTATAAATATGATAATTATTTATCACTGAGACAAGAAACATAAAATAGATTGCGTGTCCTGGAAGTTGATATATTATAAATATGATAATTATTTATCACTGAGACAAGAAACATAAAATAGATTGCGTGTCCTGGAAGTTGATATATTATAAATATGATAATTATTTATCACTGAGACAAGAAACATAAAATAGATTGCGTGTCCTGGAAGTTGATATATTATAAATATGATAATTATTTATCACTGAGACAAGAAACATAAAATAGATTGCGTGTCCTGGAAGTTGATATATTATAAATATGATAATTATTTATCACTGAGACAAGAAACATAAAATAGATTGCGTGTCCTGGAAGTTGATATATTATAAATATGATAATTATTTATCACTGAGACAAGAAACATAAAATAGATTGCGTGTCCTGGAAGTTGATATATTATAAATATGATAATTATTTATCACTGAGACAAGAAACATAAAATAGATTGCGTGTCCTGGAAGTTGATATATTATAAATATGATAATTATTTATCACTGAGACAAGAAACATAAAATAGATTGCGTGTCCTGGAAGTTGATATATTATAAATATGATAATTATTTATCACTGAGACAAGAAACATAAAATAGATTGCGTGTCCTGGAAGTTGATATATTATAAATATGATAATTATTTATCACTGAGACAAGAAACATAAAATAGATTGCGTGTCCTGGAAGTTGATATATTATAAATATGATAATTATTTATCACTGAGACAAGAAACATAAAATAGATTGCGTGTCCTGGAAGTTGATATATTATAAATATGATAATTATTTATCACTGAGACAAGAAACATAAAATAGATTGCGTGTCCTGGAAGTTGATATATTATAAATATGATAATTATTTATCACTGAGACAAGAAACATAAAATAGATTGCGTGTCCTGGAAGTTGATATATTATAAATATGATAATTATTTATCACTGAGACAAGAAACATAAAATAGATTGCGTGTCCTGGAAGTTGATATATTATAAATATGATAATTATTTATCACTGAGACAAGAAACATAAAATAGATTGCGTGTCCTGGAAGTTGATATATTATAAATATGATAATTATTTATCACTGAGACAAGAAACATAAAATAGATTGCGTGTCCTGGAAGTTGATATATTATAAATATGATAATTATTTATCACTGAGACAAGAAACATAAAATAGATTGCGTGTCCTGGAAGTTGATATATTATAAATATGATAATTATTTATCACTGAGACAAGAAACATAAAATAGATTGCGTGTCCTGGAAGTTGATATATTATAAATATGATAATTATTTATCACTGAGACAAGAAACATAAAATAGATTGCGTGTCCTGGAAGTTGATATATTATAAATATGATAATTATTTATCACTGAGACAAGAAACATAAAATAGATTGCGTGTCCTGGAAGTTGATATATTATAAATATGATAATTATTTATCACTGAGACAAGAAACATAAAATAGATTGCGTGTCCTGGAAGTTGATATATTATAAATATGATAATTATTTATCACTGAGACAAGAAACATAAAATAGATTGCGTGTCCTGGAAGTTGATATATTATAAAAAATTTAAAAAGAACATTGATTCGATATCTCCGGCTCAAAGGATGCATTTTTTACAGGACGTGCTCCAAATGACCACCATTGCGCCTATCTCAGTAATAAATCATTATTATATTAACGTGTTGTATCTATTTTGAGACTCAATGTATATACATACATATATCATCATCATCATCATCATCATATCGTGCTGGCAGCACAGATATCCCTGACCCTCTCTCGCCACTCCTCCCTATCGTTCATCGCCCTAGGTAGGTCTTCAGGACAACAACCTGTATCCTCACATAGCTGCTGAATGTATGTACTCTTATGGATCCCCACACATGGCCGCGCAAAAGCAGGACGACATACATATATATATACATATATATACATATATATATACACACATACACACACACACACACACACATATATATATATATATATATATATATATGTGTGTGTGTGTGTGTGTGTGTGTGTTCCATTGTCAAAATTAACGCCATGTGCGAAATGGACTTACAATGTTCATAACGATAGAACATATAAGTTAGTTAGCGACCATAGTCGAGGGTGACCCGAAGGCTCCCTTTTCGATAGCTACTACACCAAGGTGTAGGGGAGGGCGCTACTCCATTCCCAGGATTGCTCCACTTTACCCTTGAACCGTACCTTATAATGCTGAGTGTTAAGCAAGGTGGTATCAAGTTCCATTTTTAAAGTCTTTGGTATGACTCGACCTGGGCCATTGGCGAACACTCTAACCGCTGGGCTAATGTCCCGCTGAAGAAAGTTAGAGTTGAATGCTAGACGTCAAACGAGGAGGATCGACTTTTGGAGCTTGCAGACGCGAGGCGAACTTTATAGAACATATAAAGAACATAGGAATCTCGAAATTCGAAAACACTTAACGACTTCTTGTTCAGGTACGCAACCTTTTTATTAACTTTGAGTTAAAGGTTTCGACACAAGAAGAGAGACACAATCTTTTTATGTTGTCTTATTCATTTGGCCCCCATCTCGAGCAGTCCCCAAAGGGCGCAAGTTCGCCTCGCGTCTGCAAGCTCCAAAAGTCGATCCTCCTCGTTTGACGTCTAGCATTCAACTCTCTAACTTTCTTCTGGTTCTCACCAACCTCCGTGCGCTTCTGGTGCGTGACATCACCCGCACTCCGTCACCTATTTCGTCTCGGACTATTGTGACATCTCTGAGTGACACCTTCGTCTGCCGGCGCGCGCCCGCGTTAACAATTATATCAATGTTTGCACCTAACTAACCCATGTGCTGAGCCGAAAGGTTCTCAGCCTAACTAAACCCAAAGGCATGAACCGAAATCCCTCGGCCATTACGTTACATGTGTGTGTCTAAATTAACAAAATGCCAAATACGAAAGAGCATACGCTACAAATGGTATGTGAACAATTGCCAGTATCGCGTAAGAAATATATGCAAATCTCGGAATTAGATTTATTTTACGTAAGATCTTAAAAGTAAAACATACAGATATACATACACGACCTGCTTTCTCTTTTAAGAGTTCTATTCAAAAAGATAGGACTTTAAATAAGGATTTTTTTAGGCAGCCAGGTCATTTCTTTATCGGAGTGTGGCATTAGGAAAAAGCTTTTGCAATCCTATAACCACTTGTGCTTTGACCGTGTTTGGAAAATCGGTAAATATTGATCTGATGCGGACGGGGTCAAACGATTTGTGCAGAATTTTAAAAAAAAAGACATGAAAGAGTAGTTGTTAGGATATTGAGCTAAAGAAAGATATGTATTTGTTTGTTTGAGTTTTATGGCATATCAACCTTTGTAGGTTATTCAATGCCAAATATATTTTTTTAGAAATGAACAGTTCTATTTTAAACAGTTCAGTTTACCATAATCCAGAGATTAATTGCCAAAAGCATTTCTCGTTCAAGCTATTCAGTTTAGTCAAACAATTCAGTTTAGTAAAAGTATAGTTTTTGAGCACACAATTTAATGTCAAAACAGTTCTATTTCGAGCAATTCAGTTCATCATAAGTATACATTTTAAATGTCAAAACAGTTTTATTTCAGATAATTCAGTTTAGTATAAGTACCCAGTTTAGATGTCAAACAGTTCTATTTCAAGCAATTCAGTTCATCATAAGTATGCATTTTAAATGTCAAAACAGTTTTATTTCAGATAATTCAGTTTTGTATAACTACCCAGTTTAGATGTCAAAACAGTTCTATTTCGAGCAATTCAGTTCATCATAAGTATGCATTTTAAATGTCAAAACAGTTTTATTTCAAGCAATTAAGTTTAGCATAAATACGCAGTTTAGTTCTATTTGACCCTTAGATAGGACCCTTTCAAATGCTACCACTCCGGGCCAGAGTGGACTTAGGAACAATGGCAATGAAAAGGTACACAGCATTCCCCAAAGCTTCAGTATTACTGGAACCTCACCATCAGATTGTTTAGTGTTATATCCCCCACTATTTGGTGGGGGATCTTACCTCTCTGCAGAGATGAAGTCAATGTAATCTTCAACCCTAGCCGACTGGGCCCAGATATACATTTGGTAAAAGCATAAATAGATAGATAGATAGATAGATAGATAGATAGGAGCACATTGTGATAGATAGATAGATAGATAGATAAGCTGATAGATAGATAGATAGATAGATAGATAGATAGATAGATAGATAGATAGATATGAAGAGTAAGCGGCTACTATTAAAGAAAGAAAGAAAGAGAGAAAGAAGGGTAGGAGGAAGGAAGGAAACTTGGGCACAAAGACGGTAAAGGAAACAGAAAGATATAAATGTGTGCGGTTTATATACAGATTTAATACATCAATAGATTCGTTCAAAACAGGGAAAGAGACAGAACGATGGAGAGCGATGAGCAAAACATATGTTGCGTGTTAACTTCAAAGATAGATAGATAGCTAGATAGTAAAAACTTGCAGAGAGAAAGAGAGAAAAACGGGGAGTGAGAGAAATAACATCGAGACATAAATAAAAAATATGATAGATAGATAGATAGATACCTCAGCCGGTTCCTATCTATCTATCTATCTATCTATCTATCTATCTATCTCAGTCTTTCATTATTTATCCAACAACCTCAGCCCGTTCAGCTCAGATAGATAGATAGGAACGGGCTGAGGTTGTAAGATAAATAATGAAAGACTGAGATAGATAGATAGATAGATAGATAGATGGTAAAAACCTGAGAGAAAGAGAGAGGAGGGAGCGAGAGAAAGGGGGAGTGAGAGAAATAACTTTGAGACATAAATAAGAAAATATGATAGATAGATAGATAGATAGATAGATAGATAGAAACCTCAGCCAGTTCCTATCTATCTATCTATCTATCTACAGATAGAATCTGCTGAGGTTGTTGGATAAATAAGGAAAGAGTGAGATAGATAGATAGATAGATAGATAGATAACCTTGGCCAGTTTTTATCTATCCATCTGTCTATCTATCTGCAGATAGGAACTGCTGATGTTGTTGAATGAATAAGGAAAGAGTGAGATAGATAGATAGATAGATAGATAGATAGATAGATAGATAGATAGATCGTAAAAACTTGCAGAGAGAAAGAGAGAGGGGATCGAGAGAAAGGGAGAGTGAGAGAAATAACATCGAGACATAAATAAGAAATATGATAGATAGATAGATAGATAGATTGATAACCTTAGCCAGTTCTTATCTATCTATTTATCTATCTATCTGTCTACAGATAGAAACTGCTGAGGTTGTTGGATGAATAAGGAAATAGTTTGATAGATTGATTGATAGATCGATTGATAGATTGAATTTAAAATGCCTCTATTATTATTATTATTATTATTATTATTATTATTATTATTATTATTATTATTATTATTTTGCCTCTACTGGATATTTAATTTTCACTTTCTCGAACCTTCTCTTTAGTATTTCTATTTTTACAGTTATTTTTTCAAAATTTATTCATGAAACATTTTCTTTGCACATTTTTCGTTTTGCCATTATTATTATTATTATTATCATTATTATTATTATTATTATTATTATTATTATTATTATTATTATTTCGAAGGCGTCATCCAGTTCTTTCTCTTGGCTGCTCTTCCTTTTTTTTTTATTGCACATCTTTGTCTCTTTTTGTTGCGTAAAACCTTTTTTTTTTTTGCGACGTCTTTTTCGACATTTATTTTGCCATGTAATGAATACAGCGTCACTTAACAAAAGGAAAATCTATTTTTGCCTAAACTGAATATCTTCTGAGCTTATGGAAATGTTTGAGCTTTTCTTTTTATTTAAAAAGAATTTTCTTCATTGAAAAATCGAAAATAAACATCACTCATTTTGGTACGTCCTTCGTTCAACTTTATAAAATACTGTCAATAGATACAATTTACTAATATATATATATATATATATATATATATATATATATAGATACATATGTATATATATATATATATATATATATACACACACTCACACACACACACATATATACATATATATATATATGTACATATATGCATATATATATATATATACATATATATATACATATATATACATATATATAGATACATATATATATGTATACATATATATATATACACACACACACACTCTCACACACACAGACATATATATATATATATATATATATATATATATATATATATATATATATATACATATGCATATATATACACACACATGTATATATATACATATATATAGATATATACATATATATAGATACACATATATATACACACACACACACACACACACACACACATATATATATATATATATATATGTACACGTATTTTTTTTCCATTTCGTTGATCTAATGAGAGAAGGGTAAATATAAAACAAATAAATCTGCAAATGCATAAAGAATTTAGAATATTTTTTTTATAACTTTGCCCGACGAATGTCTCTGACTTAAGAGTTGTTTTCAGGATATTGGTTACGGCAGGGTTTTGTTTTTGTTTTGTTTTTTAGTGCGGTTAGCTTTTATAGTAGCAATTGTTTGGATAGGGTTGTGCATCTTTTTAGTTCCAGGATATGTGTTTGTGAATGTCTAATGGAATTAATTGTCAGTGTAAGTAAAAATGATTATTATTAAACAGAATTGTTTCATTGCAATACTTGAAACATGAATCTTATCAAAGATGAAGTGTTACTTGAATCCATATGACGTTGCATAAATTTCTGAGCGTGGTAGACAGCTTCCTTTTGGTTTATTTACTTAGTAGCATCTCAGTCTTCCTGACAAAGCCAGCCTTGTTGATAAATAGTTGTTGACTGTTTAAACCAAAGCTGAGGGGATAAGAGGGTTCATATTTTTTCCAAGAGCATTAGACTGAAAGTAGATTTAATAAGGCGACTGGAATTCGAACTCGTTCTCAACGATGTCACAGTCAAGTACGTTACCTACTATTCCACGGAGACTTCCAAAAATCGTTGAGTATTTGATACCATATCTATCTGTTAAAATTGTTTGTATTATATAGGAATACTTGATAAAATGTAACTGTCGGCAAGCAAATGATTTTTATTATTATCCTATTTACCAACCCTCCGCTCGGGCAGGATATGACACAAGGTCAATTTTTAAGCGGAGTTTAACAGGTTTGAATTCAGAGTTTTCCTTCTCCTAGACTAGTCGCCTCACCAAGGCTAAAGAACCTAGTCTGCCCTACTATTTACCCATAGCTGGAGGGAGAATATTTGGATTCATACCTTTCCCAGGGCTATTAGTGCTATGTGAAATGTAATCAGGCTCGCCCAGGATTTGAACTCGTGTCGTCGTGTCCACATCCTGCGACGATAACCATTACACCATGATTTTTATTATTATTATTATTATTATTATTATTTATTCTTTTAGAGTTTTTCACATCATTATTAGCTGATGGTTTTTCACTGGAGTTTGAGTGACAGCAAGTATCCTCAAGTCTTCAGGACTCTTCTCAGAATTCTGGCCGTTCTCAGAAATGCTGTCATTTAGATAGTCTCTACCCGTCCGCCAACTTGGCTGCCCTGGAAAAAACAAAAAAACAAAAAACCAACCAACCCACCAACCAAATAACCGACCAACCATATTAGGCATCTGAATTCGATGCTCAGGAATATATAACCTTAAAGGGTTGAAATGTAGTAATTTTATATTGTTTTGAAGATTATCTTCATGCCTCAAAGGGGCTTTCCAGCAAAAAGATTTATGGCAAGATAACTGGTAAAATTGCCATTAAACGCAGCCCATAACTCATTTTTCCGTCAACGGAGGCTATAATAGAATCCATTGATAACTTTATTATAATTAAGTCTAATGTAAACATCCATTTGTTATGAAAAAAATATTTCGATTTTTTCCCTGAGTTGATGATTTTCGCTAATGAAGTTTAAAAGAGGTTTTGTGCTCCAGATATTTGTTCGTCTACACAATCTCCGCAAAAGTTCTCGCTTGCGTGCTGGACTGCAACATCTTTCTATGCGTGTTCGAATTCCATTCGTCTCTGGCCAAATCGTCTGGGGCAGTAGAATACACCGACTGTATCTCTGCAGAGCGGTAAAACCCCTTCAACGAGTGACATAGATATTACATTAAACCATCTGATGGCGAGGGCTCCAGCCTTGGATATTTAGGGAATGTGGAATACCGCTTCATTGGCATTGCTTCCTGATACACTCTGAAGCGGAATAGTAGCACCTGAAAGGGACCTATCTATAGGTCAAATAGGACGTGTTCCAAATGACTGCCATTGTTCTTGTCTCTGTAATAAATTATCATCATTATTAATGAGTTGCATCTATTTTGAGACACTTTGTATCAATCTCTCTTTTCTATACAGAAAATGAAGGAAACTCCTGATTGAGACCAAAGTCAGCCTAGGAAATTTTTTTGCGTGTTCCGAACTCCCCGCCTGATATATGAGGCCAGTTCAAAATTCCTAACTTTGGATTGTAATTCCGAAGTTTTCTAATATACTTATATATTTCCACGAATTTTGACCCTCTCCTTCTAAGTTTTTTTTTTTTTTTTTTTTTTTTTTTTTTTTTTTTTTTGCACAAGATCACACAAAAGCTGCTTCTCAAGCAATAAACGTCCATATTATAATCGGTTTTTGCACACTTTAAAATTCTCCAAATTTTTGTCGGTATAGTCAAATTTTCATCTCTTGCACAATCCCAAACGGTCACTTCTACCACCCTATCCAGCCTTGTCTTGTATTATTTGAAGATGTGTTATGATATGACTTAAATCTCAAGGAGTAAGGTCATTTTGATATTAATCATAATCACCTCTTGTTATTTCGAAGTGGTTTCTTTTATGATTTTTCTAAGTCTTGAATTATATTATATTAACTTGAAATATACTTTTATGTATTCAAAATTTTTAAAAACTACTTCCTTTTCGTTTCATATAACCTGAACATGATAATCATCTTTTAGGTAAGTTGGATATTTTTCTTTCGCATTATTTTAAATGTAAGCTTTTCCCTGAAGATATCAAGTAAAAACAATGAAAGTAATGAAATTCAAAGAATTCCATAGAAGAATATTTAAATTATGAGAAAATATTTTTTTTTATGAAATGTTAAAATATGCAGATAATTAACCTGCGCCATTATCGAGACTTCTTTTCATTTCTGGCTAATGACAATATTTCCTTTTTATTCTCAATGTTTAATGTATTTTCTAAAATTAAATAATTTGAGATGCATTTATATTATACATAAAATGATCTTCTTAAAAAAATAATGATTGCATTCATTCCAGACCTGAAAATACATTTTCTCTCGTTCTCAATGCATATTTGCTACAAAAATGATAAGCTATGTTTTGTTTATATATATATATATATATATATATATATATATATATATATATATATATATATATATATTGTTTATATATATATATGTATATATATATACAGTGTTTATATATATATATTGTTTATATCTATATTGTTTATATATATATATATATTGTTTATATATATATATTGTCTCTCTATATATATTGTTTATATATATATATGTATATATATACATTGTTTATATATATATATATATATATTGTTTATATATATATATAAATATTGTTTATATATATATTGTTTATATATACATATATATATTGTTTATATACATATATGTATTGTTTATATATATATATATATTGTTTATATATATATAATATATATATATATATATACTCTTTATATATATATATATATATATATATATATATATATATATATATAAAGAGTATATATATATATATATATATATATATATATATATATATATATATATATATATATAAAAATATATTTCATCATCATCATCATCATATCGTGCTGGCAGCACGGATATCCCTGACCCTCTTTCGCCACTCCTCCCTATCGTTCATCGCCCTAGGTAGGTCTTCAGGACAACAACCTGTATCCTCACATAGCTGCTGAATGTACGTTCGTGCTGGTCGTCCTGCTTTTGCGCGGCCGTGTGTGGGATCCATAAGAGTACATCTCTTATGAGTTCATCTCTGCTTCTCCAGCAATGTCCTGCATGTCTGGTTCGTCTAACTTGAATAGTTTTTCGTGATAGGGGGCAGGTGGCCATACAGTTGGTGTCTTGTTGGGTGTTGCCGCCAGGACTTGTTGAGGATTGCACGCAGCATTCTTGTGTAATTGCCATCTAGTTTCTTCTCCCGCCGTTTTGTTAGCGTCCATGTAGTGCATCCATATAGCAGTATCGATGTGACCGCTGCCTGGAAGAAACTGCGTTTCATTTTATCGGTTAGGTCTGATTTCCATATAGTCGATAGCCTATTGATAGCTGTCCATGCTTTCGTTAACCTCGTTTCGATGTCCTTTTCGGTGATTCGACGCTGCTTCCTAGGTACGTGAATTTGTCTACTAGTTTAAGAGGGGTTCCTTCTAGAGTGGAGATGTCCCCCGTTTGGTTATAGCACATATATTCCGTTTTATGTGCATTAACATGGAGGCCTATGCTTGCTGCTGTTCGTTCCAAACTATGCAGAAGTGTTTCGGCTTGGTCAGGTGTATTTGCCAGTATCGCTATGTCATCGGCGTAGTCGGCGTCGTAATTGTTGTTGCGGGGTATCTTCTGCTTCTTTTCTTCGTCAGTTCGAAGCCATTCTCTTTGATTTTGTCAATCGATGTTCTAAGTACGTAGTCTAGACAAATGATAAAGAGATACGGAGCCAGCGTGTCTCCTTGTAGTACTCCTGCTACTATGTCGAAGTATTCTGTGTCTCCATCTGGTGATCGTACTTTTACTTTAGTGTTTCTATAGAGAATCGTTATTGCCGCTACGGTTTCTTTAGGTATGCCGTACGCTAGTAGGATTTGTTCCATCTTTCCTCTGTGAATGGAGTCGAAAGCCTTGGTAAAGTCGACAAATATTAATGTCGCTTGTAGGTTCTTTGCCCGTACACCTTCAAGGATTCTGCGGATGGTTAATATTTGTGAGGTCGTAGATCTATTTCTTCGGAAGCCATTTTGGTTTTTTCTAAGTATGTTGTCGATTTTGGGTTCTATTCTGTTTCGTAGTAGGGCATTGTAGATTTTGGCAGCTATGGATGTAAGTGTTATGCCTCGGTAGTTTTTGGCTAATCCGAGGTCCCCCTTTTTAGGGAAGGGGAGTATGCATCCCTTCGTCCATCTATCTATCGGATTTTGATTGTATACTGCGTTGCAGTGTCGGAGCAGTATGTCGTCGAATTGTCTGGTCTTCCATACTTCCGGGGGAATTTCGTCCAGTCCTGCAGCTTTTCTATTTTTAATTTTTCTGAGAACCGAGTCGAGTTCTTCTTGTGTGAACGGTCCAAGTTTAATGTCTAATTGTTTGCTAATTATTCTGGTGATTGGTTCAGGCGTTATTTTTGGTGGGTTTCCAAGTAAGTTTTCGAAGTGCTGTTTCCACAGTTTTATTCTTTCTTGTTGGTTTGCTGCTTTAAGTTTTGCTTTGGCCGTGTTCTTTCTTCTGCTCACTTCGTTTATTGTTTGCCAGGCAATTCTAGATTGTCTATCTTCCACCGAGTCTCTAATCTTATCTATCTGATTTTGAATGTATTCTGTCTGTTCCTTTATATATATGCCTGTTAATTGATATTGTGCCGTTTTTAGTTTTAAGGCATTTGTGTTTGTTGGGTTTTTTCGATAGTTTTTGGAGGCTGTTTTCACTAGTGCACGTTTTTCTCTCACCGCTAAAGTTTCCCATGGGACTCTATATTTAGTTTTAATTTTTGTTGGAATGTATTTTGCTGCTGCCTCGAGGTGTGCATTGACGAAATTTTCGTATTCGTCGTTTGGTGTACTTTTTTCCGTCTTTTCTTGTAGTGTTTCGAATCTGTTTCTTAATTCTAATACGTATTTATCTCTTACATCTTTGTTGTTTAATAGGGCCCAGTCATAGTGTTTGGTGGTCGCTGTTCGTTTGTCGTTTTTTCGTAGGCTTAACCGTATTTCGCCGTGACTATTCGGTGATCGGTGGACACACCCTCAAAAGAGGAGTATGCCTCGCAATTCAATGCACTATTCTTCCATTTCTTGTTTATAAGGACGTAGTCTATCTGAGCTTTAGTATTGTTTGCGTACGTGTATGTCCATAGTTTGCCCTCTCTTTTTTGGTAGTTTGTATTGAGGCATGCTAATCTATTTTCTATCATGAAATCCGTTAGATGTTGCCCATTTCTATTTGACGTGTTGTGGAGGCTGTTTTTGTTGTTTCCGTTTTTTCCCGATTTGTGCATTCATGTCTCCGCCAATGACTAACATGTTGTGTTTCGGGATGCTACGCACTAATGAGGATAACTCATCGTAGAAGGTGACTATTTCATTTTCTTCACTAACATTGGTGGGGCTGTAGCATGAGACGATTGTTGCTCTGGGGTTTCCGTTAAATGTAGCTACCATCATTCTAGGTTGTATTTTCTCTATGCTATTAAGCGTTTTTAGTGCTCTAGGTCCTATAAGCAATCCTACCCCTCCCACTGCGGCGTTGACAGAGTTTTTCCATGCGGATACAGTGGCGAGCGACCATCCATTGCTAGTTTCGTGATATTTGATATCTTCTGTGTGCGTGTATCTGTGTTCTTGTATGCATATTATGTCTATTTTATGTTCTTCGGCCGATGCGATTAGCTCTGGGAGTTGTCCTATTCTATTTAAGGTTCTTACGTTAAATGTGGCTATTTGTAGTGTTTGCTTGCATTTTAGTAGTTTTGATTGTTTGAGCTCTGTAGCTGATTTTTCGAACACCGAGGCCAGGGCTCCAACCTCAGCAGGACGCGCCCCTTTTTTACCCGCGCGAAGAGCGATGCGGTTTGTGTAAGTGGTTTGAGTGTGGGTCATGGTTATCTTTCGATGGCTGTTTTATTCTCTTCTATAGAAGCCACTCTTATAGAGGAGCAGCAGTAGTTCCCCGATCGAACTGTCGATCCTGAGCGAAAAGTCTTCAGACTCACGTCCAGGACCCATTTGGGTATTGAGTTTGGTCGTCCATTGTTTTATTCAAATACCTTTACGTACATCATGCTGCTTCCCATGTGTACATTTAAAAAAAAAAATAAAGAATAAAAAAAAAAGAAAAAAAGAAAAAAAAGAAAAAAAAAAAAAAAAGAAAGAAAAGGGTGGGGGAATTTGTTTTAAGTTTTAACTTAGTTAAAGTCAAACATTAAGGTACTTTCTTAAGACTTTCACTAGTACTGACTTATACTTTTACGAATTTTTAAATTATTCGATAGAAGATATTCAAAAACATTCTGCCTTGTTCGCTGACATGTGGATAGGCTTAATATCAAATTGGCTTTATAGTAGAGTAAGCGTGCCTTTACATTTAAAACGCATAGTTTAAGCATTATTTCACAAACAAAATACAGCATAACATTTTGTAAAATTCAGCATTTTAAATTGGAATTAAAGACATACTGACCAATATTGACATTTCTTCCACTCGCTCCTG
>OY757927.1:18590913-18629718 GCA_963585895.1 Sepioteuthis lessoniana | reverse complement strand
GTATCAAGGGTAAAGAGAAGCAATCCATGGAAAGGAGTAGTGCTCCCCCTACTCCTCGGTGTAGTAACTATTGAAAAGGGAGCCTTCTGGTTGCCCTCGACTACGGTTGCCAACAATATATATATATATATATATATATATATATATATGAATTCCCCCCCTTAATAGTACTATTACTATAAAGAAAAGTAACTTGGCAGGGGAGTCCTTGCAGTGTTGTGGCACAAGAAGAAGGTGGGCGGTGAACTAATATATAACTCGGTGAAGTCAGTTAGTTTTGGAGACCGGACCAGTTGGAGAAGATGCGGTTAAGAAAGCCAGCCCCCAGTCTGTTTCGTCTGAGTTGGATATTTTTCGTGATGGGAGGCAGGTGGCCGTATAGTTAGTGCTTTGTGGGGTGTTGCCGCCAGGACTTATTCAATATTGATCGCAGCATTCCTGTGTAATTGCCATCTACCTTCTTCTCCAGCCTTTTTGTTAGCGTCCAAGTGGTGCATCCATACAGCAGTATCGACACGACCGCTGCCTGGAAGAAACTGCGTTTTATTTTATCGGTCAGGTCTGATTTCCACATGATCAATTGCTTATCGATACCTGTCCATGCCTTCGTTAGCTGCGTGTCGATATCTTTTTCGGTTGATGAGACACTGCTTCCTAGGTAGGTGAATTTGTCTACTAGTTTCAGAGAGGTTCCGTCTAGTGTGGAAATGTCACCTGCTTGATTACAGCACATATATTCAGCTTTGAGTTACATTATTCCACTACTGTACAACAATAAGGATAGCTTTGGCATTAGATAATAAAGTTGTTTTACCATTAAACAACGAAATCATCTAATAAAAATAATTTGATATATGATAACTAAGGAAAAGAGGTTTCTTTTTAATTTAGGCAAGCATTAACCCCGTCAAAGATTGGAATGTCTCCTTCGGCTCATTTCAACATCAACCGGGACTTATAATAAGCTTAGTAAAAATCTCAGACGATACTAGAATCATAAATACTAAGGAATATATAATTATGTCAATTAGTATTCCTGTAAATCAATGTTCCGAAGATTTGCTTCCAAGACCAGTGGGAACTTGGTATGATAAATTAAGTAGGGTGAAAATGGTCTTAACAAAGCGAAGGCTAATTGAATATATTCCTTACTCTCTCTCTCTCTCTCTTTCTCTCTCTCTCTCTCTCTTTCTCTCTCTCTCTCTGGAGTGTCGTGGTGGTGTAATGGTTAAAGCGATGGGCTGCAGAATCATAGTAAGCGAGTTCGATCTCCAGTCGCTGTATTACGTTCACTTTCGGACAAATACCCTTGGGAAAGATATGAATCACTTTATTCTCCCACTTATGGGTTAAATAGCATCACTGCTGTTCTTCACGAAGGATGGATTTGGCAGTAAGTAACCTACAAAGGTTGATATCTCATTAAACAAAGAAACCAAATCTCTCTCTCTCTCTCTCTCTCTCTCTCTCTCTCTCTCTCTCTCTCTCTCTCTTTCATTCCAACTCCTTCACACTCTAGTTATGTTTGACCTCGTTTACCCTCGTCGTTTCTGGTCAAATAAATATTCTGAAATAAAAGAGACAAGTTCTTTGAACTAGCCGATCTAAGTTATCAGCTAGAGCTAATAACCTTAAGAAATGTATGCATCCAACTATTATCTGCCCAGCAATGGGTAAATAGCAGCGTAGACTGGGCTCTTTAATAATCACATGGTGACCAGACTAAGAGGGATAAAACTCTCAATCCAAACCAGTTATACACCTGGTGAGGGATGGACTCCGCGACGTTCTTGGTGCCCAAGACACCCAACAAGAGTAGCGCTCTCACGATCAAACGAAGTTACAAGATGTCCGTCTTGTCTATGTTAAATTATGACACGAAATTCAATTCTGATAAATGGATTTTTTATAATCAGGACCTGGTGTGCAATAAAAATACTTTCAGAATATATATTCAACAAGAAATGGCGAGGGATGAAGCAAGAACTAAATTTACTAGAGTATGAACGAACAGGAATCAGAGAGACAGAAAGAGAGACAGAAAGAGAGACAGACAGGGAATGAGAGAGGCAGACAAAGACAGAGAGAGAAAGAAAAAATAGAAAATATTCAACCAGCCCTCATTTTCTTGAAGCCATTTTAATTCTACTAAATCTATCATACCAAGTTCCCATCATTCTAGGAAATAAATCTTTAGAACATCAACTACTAGAAATCCTTAGAAGTATAGAATCGGTACCAATATAGTTCCATGTAAAACTCCCAGAATATTCTTATTCCAAGCTTATACTTCGATGATTCTCTCGATCAAATTGAATGATAAAGTCTTCCGTATGCAACTAATATAGGAAGTGCTTTTAGAAAAGCAATTACTTAATGGATAAAAAAGATATATATAAAATACTTATTGTTCACCCTTTTGTAGTCACTTACTCTGCAGTCCCACACGCACATAATCTCTCTATCTCTATCACTCTCTCTCTCTCTCTCTCTCTCCTTATATATATCGAGAGAGAGAGTGAGAGAGGTAGATAGATAGATAGATAGATATAGATATGTTACACATCACTCAATAAGTCTCGGGCGTAACAAATAAAACAACTTTTTTGCAAAATTCGATCTTATTCATCAACATAATCTTCTTCTAGGGAGATACATCGATTCCAACGCTTCTCTAACAATTCGATGCCTTTTTTGTAGAACGATTTGTCATTGACCTTAAAATACACCTCAGTTTTGATACCACTTCTTCATTGGAGGCAAATCTCTTTCCTTAGAGCATTCTTTTGAAGCCTGCAAACAGCCAGTAGTTGCTGAAGGCCAAATCTGGAGATTAGGGTAGGTGAGGAACCAATTCGAAGTGCAATTCATGTAGTTTTGCCATCGTTGCGATCGACTTGTGACAAAGTGAATTGTCTTGGTGAAAGCGCACTTTTTCTTCTTCAATTGTGGCTGTTTTTTGGCAATTTCTTCTTTCAAATGCACCAATAAGGCTAAATGATATTCGCTTTTGATGGTTCCTTTTTTTCTTAAGCTCACCGATGAACAAAATACGAAGACCATTAAAAAGAGAAAATCAAACAATAGATGTACCACACTTATTACTGTTAGTCTCGAATCGTTATGGCTCAGTCAGCTGAAGATGTATAATACATTGACTGCATCACTGCAGATGGGTAAAACCTCCCCAACGAGTGTCCTGGATATGACATTAAACCATTTGAGGGCGAGGCTTCAGTAATCATAGAGCTTCGGGGAATGCGACGTATCCCTTAATTGTCGTCACGCCAAGGTCCACTCTGGCCCGGAGTGGTAGCGCCTGATAGGGTCCTATCTATGGGCCAAGAAGAACTAAATTGTGTAATTACACTAAACTGAATTGCTTGAAATATATCTGTTTTTACATTTAATTGTATGCAAACAAAAAAGATACTAATGCTAAACTGAATTGTTTGAAATTAAGTGAAACCATCTGTGAGCAAAAAAAACAAAAAAAAATTAATTAGCTTAGGGTCGTTTAAAAATTATCTTCAAGATGTGTTTAGAAATCGTGTATTTAATATATGTATAAAAGGGATTTGGCATTGCATGACCTATAATGGTTGATGTGCCATGAAACCAAACAAAGTAAAAGAATAGTCAATGGAAGATTTACAATTCTTATCAACTGATTATTGTTAAATTGGAATAGTTACCTAAATCTGAAATCACTTTAGCAATTGATAACTCAACAAGGGTTGACGTGGCGTAAAAATAACCAACCAACAAATCTCCCGACCAACCTAAACATTACTTGATTAGAAATAAATCTGGGTAAAAAAGACATGTCCACAAAGTCACAAAATTTAGCATAATAGTGACAAATGCTGAAAAGTTCTCAGTTCAACCAAGAAAGGAATGTACTTCATATTCGCGGATTAGCGCATGCTTTTCATGCCACTCAGCAATTTATGTCTTGGTGTGGCAATGAACTTTTCAGTAGTTCTGTTAACGTTCGAACGCAATTTTAAGGCAATTTCCAAATTACGTCTTTGACACTGAAGAGTTATTGAGGCAGTCTGGAGGCGGTATAGATTACGGGAAGAAAAAACCGGAAATTTTATTCTTGACTGCTCACATCCGGCTAAGTTAGACAGGTTTCGACAAGAAGATTGTTATAAGAAGAAACGGTTAGATCGTTTGCAAGGTGGATCATCTGATTTCCGCTATTTGCAGGGACAGAGGAAAACCTAGAACTGTTCTGTTTGTGGGATGACAAACTTGAGATTATTATCCCTTGAAATCTTTCTAGATTTGACACGAGTTCAGGTAAATAATTGTGGAACTCACTTTGTGAGTAAATGGTGGACCATATTTTCCGGTAATATTGAATACTGCCCAATATCAACGATAGAGTTGTTATATATATCCCTAGAGACACACGGGCTGAAGTATGGGGAGACTAATGAGAATTGAACTCACTAACAATGAATGATCTGTTATCCTAACTTGTAGGAGGAAGTGCTCGTGGTGTAATGGTTATCGTCGTAGGAAATGGACACGGCAACACGAGTTCAAATCCTGGACGAGACTGATTGCATTTCACATAGCACTAATACACTTGGGAAAGGTATGAATCCACTTATTCTCTCTCTAGCTATGGGTAAATAGTTGGACAGAGGCAACTAGTCAAGGAGAAGGAAAACTCTGAATTCAAACCTGTTAAACTCTGCTAAAAAATTGACCTTGTGTCATATCCTGCCCGAGCGGAGGGGCTGGTAAATAGAATTAAGTACTTTGATAAGGAAAGAGTTTTTACTTCACAAGATACAATTAACGAACAATCAGTACTAGACTGTTTACGTATGATGATATTCACACACCTACTTAGACACACAGACAGACGTAAAAGATCTGTTTAAAACAGTTGTAACTCGTCCATTCGAGTTAACAGAGAAACAAGAAAAACACATCGTAGCAGTTTGATAAGAGGTGCCCGTGGTGTAATGGTTATCGTCGTAGGAAATGAACTAGACGACACGAGTTCAATTCCTGTATTTGACTGATGGCATTTCACATAGCACTAATACCCTTAGGAAATTATAAAATGTAAAATAATTTAACTATGTGCAAGCAAAAATAGCGATACTTGAAATAATTTTACTTCGTGCAAGCACATAAGTTCTGGTTCGTTAAAAATATGTTACCTATACATATATAGAATATGTGTATGAACCGGGATTGGCATTAAATAACCCACAAAGGTTGATAAGCCATAAATCACAATCGAACCAACTTAATTTTAACATAACTTTCCTATATCTTATTCTTGCTAGCACATAAACTATGGCGGTGCCCGTGGTGTAATGGTTATCGTCGTAGGAAAATGGACACGGCGACACGAGTTCAAATCCTGGACGAGACTGATTGCATTTCACATAGCACTAATACCCTTGGGAAAGGGTATTAGTATTCAAGGGAAAGGTATGAATCCAATTATTCTCCCTCCAGCTATGGGTAAATTGTAGGACAGACTGTGTTCTTCAGCCTGGGTGAAGGAATACTCTGAATTCAAACCTGTTAAACTCCGCTTAATATCCTGCCCGAGCGGAGGGGTTGGTTAAATATGATAAACTATGGTGGTTAGATTGTCCTGGGGGCTTCGTTAAAGGGGGTGGAGGTATTTATCCGAATTTCCACCCTGTCATGTTGGCGGTCAAAAACGCCTACTTAAGCAGCGTACGAACGCTGTTTAAATGTGGTCAACTTCTGTTATAGAAGAAACCATATTATCAACATCAAATATAATTATATACAAGCTGGTACCCCTTTCCCGCAATACACACACAGAGCAATGTCGTTGGGGGACCAATCCGTTATAAAAAGAAATTTTCACACTGTGTTTAACGACATTAAGTATGGAGTATTACTGCGATAATATTAGAATAACTGCAAACAGTTCGCCCCTCCCAGTAATAAGCTAAGTGTAACAACCTGCTAGGTTGGTTGGTTGGGTTCTATTTCATATCAACCTTTGTAAGTTATTTAACGCAAAATCCATTTTTATGCAAATAATCAGTTCTATTTCAAACAATTCAGTTTAGCATGAGCATACAATTTAATTGTCGAAAACAATTCTATTTCAAGATTTTCAGTTTATTCAAATAGTTCTAATTCAGCTAATTCACTTTAGTATAAGTATAGATTTTGTTTACACAGTTAAATGTCAAAATAGTTCTATATTAAACAATTCAGTTTAGTGTAAGTACAGCTTTTTGGTCAAGAACAGTTTCATTTCAAACCACCCTGCTAGAGAACGATTTGGTCAATGCCAAATATGTCACTGCTGGTTGATAAATAGATGTTACAAAATAGATCCAAAGCTACATACCAGCGAGTTTCGTGCTCCTCACTCTTACTGCGTGTAGATTGTTGGGGAAGCTATATTTTTTTCTCGTCGGCCGACACTTGTAGGAGTCAATTTTTCTACGTCTCTGAGTCCGCCTTTACCTCTCCAACATTGCCTCTCAGGCCAGGCTATGAACTTTTCAGCACCATCCTATATATATATATATATATATATATATATATATGTATATCATCATGTCACGCTGCTTGCAGGGATATCCCTGACCCTCTATCGTCTCTATCATCCATTGCTCCCGGGAGGTCTTCAAGGCTACATCCACTATCGCCACCGATCTGTTGTATATAGATTCTAACTGGTCGTCCTGCTTTTGCTCGTCCATGTGAAGGGGTCCACAGGAGTATGTCGCTAATGAGTTCTTTCTTACTCTTCCAGCAGTAGCCTACATGTCTGGTTCGTCTAACTTGGATTGTTTTCGTGATGGGTGGTTGGTGGCCGTATAGCTATTGTTTTGTGTGTTGTTGACTCCAGGACTTGTTCAATATTCCTCGCAGCATTCTTGAGTAATTGCCGTCAAGCTTTTTCTCCATACGTATTGTTAGCGTCCATGTAGCACGTCCATATAGCAGTATCGACACGACCGTTGCTTGTTTTATTTTATCGGTCATCTTAGACTTCCATATCACTGATAGTCTATCGATAGCTATCCATGCTTTTGATAGTCACGTGTTGACGTCTTTCTTGGTTGGAGATGTCGCAGCTTTGATTAAAGCATATGTATTCCGTCTTGTCTGCGTTGACATGGAGGGCTATACCAGCAGCTGCTCGTTCCAGACCATGTAGCAGGGTTTTGGTTTGGGCGGGTGTAATTTCTAGAAGCGCTGTGCCATCGGCGTAGTCAGCGTCCATAATTGTTTGTGCTTCTTTCCTTTGCACGCTGGAAACCGTTATCTTTCATTATTTCAATAGACGATCTAAGCCCGTAATCTATGCTGATGATAAGCAGGTATGGGGCTTATGTGTCTCTTTGTTGCACACCAGCTACAAAATTGAAGTAGTCTGTGTCTGCATCCGGGGAGCGGACTTTTACTTTAGTGTTTTTTTAAAATATTCTTTTTTCCAGGATTCTACTGGTCTTTTTACTCCTATCATGTAACATTTTACTTTGAAAAATACATGCTCTCACAACTTATCTTCGTTTTCATTGCAAACTTCCTAATTTTTAACATAGCTTCATTTAATTGTTTCATCAAACCAAAAAGGACATCGACACGCGACTAGCAAAGGCATGGATAGCTATCGATAGAATATCTGTCATATGGAAGTCAGACCTGACCGATAAAATGAAATGCAGTTTCATCCAAGCAGCGGTCGTGTCAATACTGCTATATGGATGCACTACATGGACGCTAACTAAACTGATGAAGAAAAAGCTTGACGGCGACTATACAAGAATGCTGCGAGCAATTCTGAACGAGTCCTTGAGGCAACACCCTACAAAGCAGCAGCTGTACGGCCACCTACCTCCCATTACGAAATCTATCAAAGTTTGATGAACCAGACATGCAGGACACTGCAGGAGAAGCAGGGAGGAGCTCATAAGTGATGTTATCCTATGGACCCTTGCACATGGCCGAGCTAAAGCAGGATGATCAGCTCGAACCTACATACAGCAGCTTTGTGAGGATACGGGATATAGCCCTTAGGACCTGCCAGAAGCGATTAACGATAGGGAGGAGTGGCGAGGGAGGTTCAGGGATACCCGTGCTGGTGGCACGGCATGATGATGATGATGATGATGTTTCATCAAAAGCATTCCTCTACTTCATTATTTCTTACTCTATTATAAGATCATAATATTCTTTTCATGAGTTTAAGGCATAAGTGTTAGGCAGAAATCAATATAGACTTATTTAAACAAAATATATATCTATACGAGGGTGGTTCACAAAAGTTATTTGTACCATCAAGAAAACAAAAAGTCTGACCTGAACGCGCTACAACTTCAAACAAACCTAAAAAACATACACCAGATTTTCAGTCCGATTTTCTGTGTAGGTGAGACTCTTATTAATGTGACAGATGTGCGACAAATCTTATCTTGTTCATCATGGATAACTTATGAGATGGGAGATTAATGGCCGCACAACAGTTGTTTTGTTGGGTGCTGGTTCCATAATCGAATCAAAACAGCATACAGAATGCTTGTGTGGTTCCCATCTGTATTTTTCTCTAAGTGTTTCATATCTAAACATTCCGTACGAGCAGGATGAGACAAACAGGTCAGGTTTAGGCGAAGTTAAATAGTTTTTAATTCAGAGTTTTCATTCTCCTAAACTAGTCGCCTAACCAGGCTAAAGAACCCAGTCTGCTCTACTATTTACTCATAACTGTTGGGAGAATAATTGAAATCTCGCCTTAGCCCGAGTAAAATGCAACCAGCCTTGCCTAGGACTTCAATTCCTGTCAACAATTCTATATCTCAAGACGGTTACTATTACAACATTAGTGCTTGATATATATGTATATATATATATATATATATATACATATACTGGATGTCTTAAAATAGATACACTGCATTAATATGATGAGGTTTTTTTTACCGAGAGAAGCTAAAGGGCGGTCATTTGGAACACGTCCTGTAAAAAAATGGATCCTTTGAGCTAGATTTAATCAATATTTTTAATTGTTGAGAATTAATTTTTATTTATTGAGAACTTTTTGTCTTCATCTTGGTAGGTTTTTTTTTGTTTGTTTCTTCTCACTATGTTTCGGCCAAATTTCACCTCTGGGCTTCTTCAGGTGATTGACCACGACCAGAAGACCAGAGGTGAAATTTGGCCGAAACGTAGTGAGAAAGGAAACAAAACAAACCAAAAAAATAACAAGATGAGGACAAAAAGTCCGAAATAGATAAAAATTAATTCTCAGATTAAGAA
Source organism: Sepioteuthis lessoniana (assembly GCA_963585895.1). Classification (NCBI taxonomy): domain Eukaryota; kingdom Metazoa; phylum Mollusca; class Cephalopoda; order Myopsida; family Loliginidae; genus Sepioteuthis; species Sepioteuthis lessoniana. The sequence continues at coordinate 18,620,430 of OY757927.1, read as the reverse complement.
GCCTCATCTCAAAAGGATTCCCAATAAAGATAATTTTTAATTGTTGTTATATCAGCTTTCAGGGCAGGTAATATTTTTTAGGTGTCTTGTCTCAGTAATAAACCATTATCATATTAATATGTTGCATCTATTTTGAGACAGTTTTAAATTATTATATCTCTAAAGTAGTGACGTAAAATATTTTCCTGTCTTGTCCAAGGCATTGTGATCTAGGATTAATAGTTGTTTCAGTATACTATTTTTAAAATCTGAAAGTAAATAACACAACATTATTATTAGTATAGTTATTTGCAGTCATATGGATCCCGTATATATTGAGACATCCTATAAGTAATTATGTACAAAATTTGAGAACCTCTTTTTGTATAATGTTGAAATATTAGTAAATGAAGCTCAGCCACTTGTACCGAATTTATAATAGAATTAAATATATTTTCTCAGTAGTAAATCATTATCATCCGTTGTAATATAGTTTTAAATGATTTTGTCTCCAAATAAGTTGGCGGCTTTAATCGATGGTGACCCGAAGGCTCCCTTTTCCATGGCTACTATAGTGAGATGTAGTGGGGGCACTACATCTTTCCCTGGATGGCTCAATTTTGCCCAAATCCTAACTTTATAATGCTGAGTTTTAAGCAAGGTGGCATCAAGTACATTTTTTGAGTCTTTGGTATGTCTTGACTTGGTCTCCTGGACCATTGGTGAACATTAAACCAAATAAGTAGTGACGCTAGATATTTTTCATCACTTGTCCAAGGCGTTGTAATGGAGGAATAATAGTTTTTTTTTTTACTGTATGCTATTTTCAAATCTGAAACAAACAGAACATATTATCATTGGTAGAGTTATAAGCAATCACATTGGTCCAATGTATATTGAGACACCCTATATAACCATGTGCATTGAGACACCCTATATAACCATGCATATTGAGACATCCTATAAAACATGTATATTGATACACCCTATATAACCACGCATATTGAGACACCCTATATAACCACGTATATTGAGACACCCTATATAACCATGCATATTGAGACACCCTATATAATCATGTAAGTTGAGGCACCCTATATAACCATGCATATTGAGAAACCTTATATAATCATGTAAATTGAGAAACCTTATATAATCATGTAGATTTAGACAACCTATATAACCATGCATATTGAGACACCCTATATAATCATGTAGGGCCCAGCGGTTAGAGTGTTCGCCAATGGCCCGGGAGACCTGGGTTCAATCCCAGGTCGAGTCATACCAAAGACTTTAAAAATGGTACTTGATACCACCTTGCTTAACACTCAGCATTATAAGGTACGGTTCAAGGGTAAAGTGGAGCAATCCTGGGAATGGAGTAGCGCCCTCCCCTACACCTTGGTGTAGTAGCTATCGAAAAGGGAGCCTTCGGGTCACCCTCGACTATGGTCGCTAACTTTACTTTACTTTATATAACCATGCATATTGAGACACCCTATATTGAGACACCCTATTTAACCATGCATATTGAGACACCCTATATAACCACGTATATTGAGACACCCTATATAACCATGTTTATTGAGACACCCTATATAACTACGTATATTGAGAAACCCTATATAATCATGCATATTGAGGCACCATATATAACCATGTTTATTGAGGCACCCTATATAACTAGGTATATTAAGGCACCCTATATAACCATGCATATTGGGAAACCTTATATAATCACGTAAATTGAGGCACCCTATATAACCATGCATATTGAGGCACCCTATATAATCATGTTTATTGAGACACCCTATATAACCATGTTTATTGAGACACCCTATATAACCATGTTCATTGAGTCACTCTATATAACCATGTTTATTGAGACACCCTATATATCCATGTTTATTGAGACACCTTATATATACATATAAAGACTTTTTTTAAAATGCAAGGATCAGCAGTTGCAAAGTACCGAGAGAAAATCATGCGACGATTAAAAAGAAGAAAAAACAAATATACGGATTTCCAATATTGTTCAACGAGAAACAACATAAGATTGAAAGAAGGGAAGAAAAAAACAAAAAAACATCTGAGCTAAATTATACAAAATATTTTTTTTCTAAATTTCTACAATCCAAAGACAAAAAAAAAATCAACATGCAAAATCTTATTCACGGAAAGCAGATATAGAAGATGCGCAGAGCGGGATTGAAAAAGACATTTGGATCTTTTTGAAAAAGAAATGACTAGAAAATATTGATCACGTCGTAAAATCTTCTCTTCGTATTTTGGAGTTGGATTTGCAAAACAGAGGATGAGCTAAATCTATTTTGTTATTGATCCTAATGTCTGAACGCAAAGAACTACACATTCGTATAGTTATTTTCTAAGCTTTAGTGGCACAAAGGCACATATGTTATATCATCTCAGGGGATGGTGGATACTGCTTGGTTTGAATAAATAAACTAAATGCCCAGTCGGCCCACCCACTTGTACAAAATAAATAACAAATACTAGACAGTGGAGCAGCCATCCTTTAAAGTTCATGGTTGACGGTCTGAGAATTTAGACGAAGGATTTAAAGTATTTAGTGGATACCTTTTTGATGGTAAATCTAAGACTATTCAGCGGTCAGAATAAATTCGACCGTCAGGAAGAGTAGACGATCGGCATTCTGTGTGTTTGGGCGAAATAGTGTATATCGGACTATTAACCCGGATAGTTAGAAAGTTTTAATATTGAAAATCTTGGCATCTAGTTGGTACCAGAAGTGAATCCCGAAGAATACCTAATTGTCAGTCTATCTCACTTCCACACAACTCTCTCTCTCTCTCTCTCTCTCTCTCTCTTTGTCTCTTTCTTCAAAATGCAATAATATTTTCACTAAGTATCAACGGACATATAATTAAAGTAAAATAGATATTCCTAGAGTTGGTTTCGATGTACCTTAACGCGACAAGAGATATATCTTGCATCTAGAGAGAACTCGGGGACTTTCTTGCTTCACGGAAAACTAAAGAACGAACGAGAGTTCGACCTCCTTTCGCATACCCTTACCCACCATAGCAGATAAGACACACTGACATTTGTCCTGTCTGCTACAGCCGTACGTAGTATGGTTAATATGAGATATAATTCGTTTTAATGTGACCAGCGCCCAGTGAGACTTGAACTCACTAGTAATTGTTACACATTCACATATTTACGTATAATGGCATTCATGCACCTACTTAGACACACAGTCCTAAAAGATGTGTTTAAAACAGTTGTAACGCGTCCATTCGAGTTAACAGAGAAACAAGAAAACACATTAAATAGTTTGATAAGGAAAGAGGTTTTACTTCACAAGATACAATGAACGAACAATCAGTACTAGACAGGTGGCATTCACAAGGGCCGTTGATATTCATCGAGCGTTCCACCTAACGTGCGAATGTGTCACAAGACCTTTTTAAGCTAGGTCCAGGCTAAGGACCGTAGCCAAGACACGCCCGGCATTCCCCAAAATGCCTTGAGCTCCATCGGTATTCCCTTAAAAAGTTGTGCCTCAAGCGCCAGGCGATAAATGTAGCAATCCCCCCGGAGAGGGTTATAGTCGGGGTGGGGAACGACCGCTGAGACTTTGGAAGAGCCTGTCTTAGCATGCCTGACAAGAATGTGGGCTTCCCGGTGTCCATGTCAGTTAACCTTGGGCGGTGTGAACAAGACCACGCGACTAAGTCCCACAAACTTATCCATGCAACAAGAAACACGGCCGGCGTGTGACTGGAGTCGCGAGTGTCGTTGGTATTTGTCATACGTCCTACGAACCGGATGAGTACGGCCCAAGGCCTTTTTTAAGGTGGGTGTGGGAGCAAGACAGTAGCCTGGACACGCATGGCAGCTCTAAAATATCGCTGGCCCTGTCTGCATCCCCTTGCAAAGGGCTGCCTCAGGTGTCATGAGATACACCTAACCTCTCCAAAGAACGTTTTAGCCAGGCAGAGACCTGAGACTCGAAGAGAGACGGTTTTAACATGTATGACATGAATGCCGGCTTACCGGTATCCATTTTAGGCGACCTAGAATGACGTGACGAAGGAAGCCAAGTGACCAAATCACACGAAGCGATCCGTACAACGAAACACACGGCCGAAGTGTGACTCAAGTCACAAGGCTCGATCCCTTCTCTCGTCCGAGGGTTGATTCTTCATCGAAAACAGATGATTACATTATCTTGTCTTTAGGTAATATATGACAAAGAGTTTATTTGCTGAAAAGTTCATCTGATAATGTCACATGTGCTGCTGATGACTTTTTGACCAATGGGATCCAAACACTGCAACACCGGTGGAAGAATTGCGTAGACCACTCGGCGACTATGATAAAAAATAAACCTCATTCGGTCAAATTCTACGAATGTATCTTGGTCAGCATATGAAGTTTTAAGCCAACCCTTATATATCAATAATGTGCAAAAGTTTCTAGCATTAAAATGGTTTTCAATTCTAAATCAAGTCATAAGTGTTTTTTAAAGAGACTGAAATGTTTTAATCACCACTTAAATAGATATGAAATTGATATTTTAAAAAATTATTTTCTCCGATAACTAGAGTTTCACGCAATCGATCGGTGAGATGTATAAGTTGGCTCTATTATTTCATGCTTAAGCATTTTGTTACTCTCGTCTGTAGACTTTATACTGTTTGTAATCGAAGCAAAGTAGCCGCCACACTACAGCTTAATAAGAATTAAGTGTTAAGTGTTTTATCTATAAGTAAAGTAAGTAAAGTTGGCGGCTGCAGTCCATGGCGACCAGAAGGCTCCCTTTTCAATAGCTACTACACCGCGGTTTAGGGGAGTGCTCTACTCCTTTACCTGGATTGCTCAACTTTACCCTTAATATGTACATTATATTGCTGAGTGTTAAGCAAGGGGGTATCAAGCACCATTTTTAAAGTTGTTGGTATGACACGACCTGGGATTGAACACGGGTCTTCCGGACCATTGGCGAACACTCTCTCAACCATGACACTGGTAGTATATTGTAGCATTTCTTTCTTTAGATTTGGTTCTATAAACGATAACATTAACCAAAGACATTTGAGTATATTAGCATTGGATTCGAAATTAATTTGATTGAGGTTGGGACTTCAATTTCTTTGTAGGGTGTAAAGAATCTGATATCTTCGTTTGGTATTTTGCTGCTCTAATATTGTTATGCTATCAGAAATAATTATCAATATTGGCTATTGAGCTGGTGTCGGAGAGATGCATGGTGAGTAATCTGGAAAAAATAGTTGAATATATTATAAAATTCACATGGTGACTCGAACGAATCAAAATAAAAACGTTTTAACAAAAGACATCTATACTATCTAACCAAATAAGTCAAAATGAAGGAATGCTGCCAAATTACTCGCGTGCGCGCACATACACACATGCACACACACTGACAGACAGACAGACACACACACACACACACACACACACATTTATATATATATAATTATATATATATATATATATATATATACGTATATATACATCCTTTGTGAATGGTGTGAATTGTTCTTTTCTCCCAACATCTATGTGTAGCTAGGGGGCTAAACTGGACTCTTCAGTCTTGGAAATATGACAGGTCTAGAAAGAAATATCAGAACATAAACTATTTAAACGATTGTTCAAGATATTATGAGGTATATTAGAGCGCCTTTCCTCTTACATCAGCTTATTCAAAAACTCTGACTGGTTCTATACAAGACTTCACCCCTATGAACAACACACCTGTGTAAGTTGTCTAACATTTCTCATATTCAACTGAACTGTTAGTTATTCATACGTCAAAATTTACTTGAAAGTCCATCTCTCTCTCTCTCTCTCTCTCTCACACACACACACACATTTGTATTTATTATAGGTATTTTTTTTTTACGGGGGACATCTCCACTCTAGAAGGAACCCCACTTAAACAAGTAGACAAATTCACGTACCTAGGAAGCAGCGTCGAATCAACCGAAAAAGACATCGAAACGAGGCTAACGAAAGCATGGACAGCTATCAATAGACTATCGATTATGTGGAAATCAGACCTAACCGATAAAATGAAACGCAGCTTCTTCCAGGCAGCGGTCACATCGATACTGCTATATGGATGCACTACATGGACGCTAACAAAACGGCTGGAGAAGAAATTGGATGGCAATTACACAAGAATGCTGCGTGCAATCCTGAACAAGTCCTGGCAGCAGCACCCCACAAGACACCAACTGTACGGCCACCTGCCCCCTATCACGAAAACTATTCAAGTTAGACGAACCAGACATGCAGGACACTGCTGGAGAAGCAGAGATGAACTCATAAGAGATGTACTCTTATGGATCCCCATACATGGCCGCGCAAAAGCAGGACGACCAGCTCGAACGTACATTCAGCAGCTATGTGAGGATACAGGCTGTTGTCCTGAAGACCTACCTAGGGCGATGAACGATAGGGAGGAGTGGCGAGAGAGGGTAAGGGATATCTGTGCTTCCAGCGCGATATGATGATGATGATAGGTATATACATGCTTCGAGCTGACAAGGAAAAAAAGCAGAAGGTACCACGCAAAAACAATTATCGACGCCGACTACTCCAGTGACATAGCGATACTGGCGAATACACGCTACTACATAGTTTGGAACGAGCCGCTGCCGCATTGACCTCTATATCAATGCAGACAAAACTGAATATATGTGCTATAATCAAACAGGTGACATTTCCACACTAGACGGAACCTCTCTGAAACTGGTAGACAAGTTCACAGACCTAGGTAGCAGTGTCTCATCAACCGAAAAACACGTCGACACGCGGCTAACGAAGGCATGGACAGCTATCGATAGCCTATCAATCATTTGGAGATCTGACCTGGCCGATAAAATGAGACGCAGTTTCTTTCAGGCAGCGGTCGTGTCGATACTGCTATATGGATGCACGACTTGGCCGCTAACTAAACGGCTGGAGAAGAAGCTAGACGGCAATTACACAAGAATGCTGCGAGCAATATTGAACAAGTCCTGGTGACAACACCCCACAAGGCACCAACCATACGGCCACCTGCCTCCCATCACGAAAACTCTCCAAGCTAGACGAACCAGACATGCAGGACACTGCTGGAGAAGCAGGGACGAGCTCATCAGTGATGTACTCCTATGGACCCCCACATATGGCCGAGCAAAAGCAGGACGACCTGCTTGAACATACATACAGCAGCTATGTGAGGATACGGGATGTAGCCCTGAAGACCTGCCAGAGGCGATGAACGATAGGGAGAGGTGGCGAGAGAGGGCCAGGGATATCCGTGCTGGCGGCACGACATGATGATGATGATGATGATGACATACCATCGTAAATTTGACAACACAACAACTTATTAAAAATTAAGCGTTTAGTGTTTTATTTATGAGTAAAGTAATTAAATTTAGCGACCGAAGGCGAGGGTGACCCGAAGGTTTCCTTTTCAATAGCTACTACACCGAGCTGTTGGGGAATGTGCTACTTCTTTCCCTGGATTGCTTAACTTTCCCCTTGATATGCACCTTTTATTGCTGAGTGTTAAGCAAGGAGGTATCAAGTACCATTTTAAAAGTATTTGACACGACCTAGGATTGAACCCAAGTCTCCCGCTCTATTGGCGAACACTCTACCCACTTAGTGCCCCCCCCCTATACCTCGATGTTGTAGCTATTGAAAAGGGAGCCTTCGGGTTGCCCTCGACGAAAGGTCGCCAACTAATATACCATCGACCAAAAATAAGTACACCACACACGAACTTTTATGAATATATTTTCTTCTAAACAAAATATTCAAGAATTTTATCATTCCTAATGGAATTACACAATATAAAATGAATTTTATTAGGTATTGTTTATTACTAAATATAACATTGTTGAAATATTGAAAATAAAAATAAAATTTAATAAATGTTTTTTATTTATTTTTACATGTTCATGTTTTCAGGTGTTCATATCGATCAACCCTACTTTGTTTCTATCCGTCTATCTATCTATCTGTCAAGTATCTATTTCATTTCAATCTATTTATCTATCCATGTATGTATGAATGTATCTCTCTCTCTCTCTCTCTATCTATCTATCTTAGTTCATATATATTTACCCTAGTATGTTTATATCTATCTATCTATTTTATTTCTATCTACGTATCTATCCATGTATGTATGTATCTATCTATCTATCTATCTCTCTATCTATCTTAGTTCATATATATTTACCCTAGTTTGTTCCTATCTATCTATCAATTTATCTATCTATCTATCTATTTCATTTCTATCGATGTATCTATCCATATATGTATGTATGTATGTATCTATCTATCTATCTATTTCATTTCATATCTATCTATCTATCTATCTTAGTTCATATATATTTACCCTAGTTTGTTCATATCTATCTATCTATCTATCTATTTCATTTCTATCAACGTATCTATCCATCTATCTATCTATCTATCTATATCATTTCTATCTATCTATCTATCAATAAATGTTATCTATCTATCTATCTATCTTAGTCAAGTCCTACGTACCTATCCCCCTTCAAGATTAAAAATAATGCCTTTTTCACTGTGTTATATGTTATGTCCGTAGATTTGATGAATAAAATTACAATAGAAACTACTGATGTAAAATATCATTATTATTCTATATTACGTGGGAGTGAACAAAAGTAGACGACAAAATTGATGATGGCTGATTTCATCCGGTTCCGCGAACCAGTATTTGCCCATTCACACATATACCTGCTGGCCTTTCGGATATTCCTCTGCTTATCATCTCGGCGCTGTTGAGAAATTAACCTTACAAAACCTAACGGTAGATGGCGTCGTCTGATAAAATATCGACAAAAATAAGATGGCGTCTCGTCTTTAACCAGGCACATCTCGATGGATCATATCGACAAAGGATGCATCGCCAGACTAAATCAAATTAGGAGCGATGCACTTAATAAAATCCCGTTAATGATAAGATAGCTGGAATTGTTTTATGAAAAAAAATAATAAAGTAATTCTCAAATATTTGGCCTTGTACTGGCTTGAATTAGATTTGCTATTTATAATATTTATATATCGATGATTCAATCTATTCATCGATCGATCTAACAAAGTTTATTCTTTGGTGTATATCCATTTATCTATCGATCTTTCTTGTGTCATAACTATATATCTATCTTTCTCTGTCTCAATTCACATCTCTCTCTCTCTCTCTCTCAACCGATAAAATGAAAGACAGTTTCTTCCAGGCAGCTGACGTGTCGATACCGCAGCATTGGCCTCCATATCAATGCAGACAAAACTGAATATATGTGCTATAATCAAACAGGTGACATTTCCACACTAGACGGAACCTCTCTGAAACTAGTAGACAAGTTCACAGACCTAGGTAGCAGTGTCTCATTAACCGAAAAAGACATCGACACACGGCTAACGAAGGCATGGACAGCTATCGATAGCCTATCAATCATATGGAGATCTGACCTGATCGATAAAATGAGTCACAGTTTCTTCCAGTCAGCGGTCGTATCGATACTGCTATATGGATGCACTACATGGACGCTAACAAAACGGCCGGAGAAGAAGCTAGACGGCAATTACACAAGAATGCTGCGAGCAATATTGAACAAGTCCTGGCGGCAACACCCGACAAGACACTAACTATACGGCCACCTGCCTCCCATCACGAAAACTATTCAAGCTAGACGAACCAGACATGCAGGACACTGCTGAAGAAGCAGGGACGAGCTCATACGTGATGTACTCCTATGGACCCTCACATATGACCGAGCAAAAGCATGATAACCAGCACGAACATACATTCAGCAGCTATGTGAAGATACGGGATGTAGCCCTGAAGACCTGCCAGAGGCGATGGATGATAGGGAGAAGTGGCGAGAGAGGGACAGGGATATCCGTGCTGGCAGCCCGACATGATAATGATGATGATGATGTATTATAACAGTGTTGATTGTCTCTAAATTACATTGTGTGTTTGGTTTGGTTTGGTTTGGTTTGTTGGGTTTTTTGGCATATCTACCTTTGTAGGTTATTTAACGCCAAATCCATTTTCATGTAAATAACCTGTTCTATTTAAAACAATTCAGTTTAGCATAGGTACACAGTTTAATTGTTAAAAACATTTCTATTTCAAACTATTCAAGCAGTTATATGGTACAATTCAGTTAAGTGTAAATACAGTTTTAATGTAAAAAAAACAGTTGTATTTCAAATAATTCAGTTAAACATAAGCACGCAGTTTAAATGTAAGTACGGTTTAATTGTCAAAAGAATTTTTATTTCAAGCTATTCAGTTTACTCAAACAATTCAGTTAGTTCTATTCAACCCATAGATCGGACCCTTATCAGGTGCTACCACTCCGGGACAGGGTGGACCTGGGATCAATGGCAATGAAGCGGTACTCTGCATTCCCCAAAGTTCCAGCATTGCTGGAACTTCACCATCAGATTGTTTAGCGTTATATCCAGGACACTCGTTGGGTGGTCTTACCCCACTGCAGAGGAGCAGTCGGTGTATTCTACAGCTCCAGCCGACTGGGCAATTGTGGGTTTGTGTCGAACCAAGTGCAATATAATATGGAGAGTGTTCAATATCTAGGATACTGTTTATATATATTAAAAATAATAATTAGAAATATATCTAATTCAGGGAATTAGACTGCAACCCCTGGGTTTCATGGAATTTTTTTACAAAACAACAATCATCAGGCAGTTAACAAAGTGAAATGAATCGAAAAATTGAAAAAATATAGTCAAAGCCGTTGGGATTTTGTAGGAATATTTATGTGTGATTATAAGTGAGTGAGTGTGTGTGGGTGCGTGCGTGTATTTGTGTGGGTTATAGTTGCGCATTATTGTGTGTATATGTGTGTGGCATATAGTGCATGTGAAGGTACAAATGCAACGCGTTGTTTTAACCTGATGTATATTCGTCGGTGTATCTTATTTTTACTACGTTATTTTATTTCTCTCTCTCTCTCTCTCTCTCTCTCTCTCCCTATCTCTCTCTCTCTCTCTATATATATATATATGTATATATATATTATCATCCACAGATGTGTCACAGCTCTTTAGTGTTGCTAGGCACGTGATATGCTTCAAGGTGGGATCGAAAACCGGCTGACTTCATGTCAGTCGGATATCTTATCCTAATATATATATATATATATATATATATATATATATATATATATTGTCATTCATAGACAGACTGTTTCGTTATATCACAACTCTTCAGTGTGGTTAGGCAAGCAGGACGCTTCAAGCTGGGATCGAAACGCACATAACTTTACGCTAGAAATGGTAGCTAACTGCTCAGCCATTTTGGCGACATACACCAGCTCAGGATTTATATCGCCCCTTCTGGCTCTGTCTTAACCTCTCTGCATTTTTCACGGTCTTTCTTTCTCTTTCTCTCTCTCTCTCTCTCTCTCTCTCTATTTGTCTCTCTCTATATATATCTATAATTTTCATCTCTCTCTTTCACCATCTCTCTCACTCATTATATCTATTTCTTTACCTAACTCTGTCTTTCTTCCCCGGTATCTCTGTTTCTGTGGCGGCTTCAATCTGTCTGATCGAACGCCTCTCTCTCTCTCTCTCTCTCTCTGTCTCTCTCCCTCTGTGTGTGTATACATATATATATATAGAGAGAGAGAGAAAGGGAGGGAGATAGAGAAGTAGAGAGAGAGAGAGAAATAGAGAGAGAGAGAGCGGGGGGAGAGGGAGAATAAGACACGTTTCATCTGAAGATTGCGTGTTTTCCAATATATGAAACTTTGATTAATGAAACTGTTATAAAGAGGTGAGATAATTCATTTTAGGTTCTATCCTGCTTCTCGTTTCATGAAAAATGTTGTTTTTTTCCTGATATCCACTATATATAAATAAATAAATACATATATATCCACTATATATAAATAAATACATATATAATCTGCCCAGAGGGTAAAGTGTTCACCAATGGCCCGTGCGACCGGAGATCCATCTCAGGTCACCTCAGACCAAAGACTTTAAAATTGGTACTTGATAACTCCTTGCTTAACACTTAGGATTTTTAGGTACGTATCAAGGGTAAAGTGGAGCAATTCAGGGAAAGGGAAGCGCATTTCCCAACACATCGGTGTAGTAGCTATTGAAAAAGGAACATTTGGGTTACCCTCGACTACGGTAACCGATTTACTTATATGTATATATATATATATATATATACAAAAAAACACTTAATACTTACCGTTGTAGGAAATGGAAATAGTGACCCGAGTTCAAATCCCGGATGAAGCTCTTTCATTTCACATTTAAACCTTGGTATGCCAACCAGTATAAGAGAAGAAAAAACACTTAATTCAAATCAACAAAATTCTGCTTAAAAACTGACCTTTTGTCGCATCCTGCCCGCGCGAAGGGTTTGCTTGCATATGAATACATATGTGTTTTCATTTTACAGATTATATCATTATATATATATATATATATACGAGGTGCATTCGATAAGTTTTCAGAAATTTTTTGTACAGGCATTTAAAATTGTTGTAGACTCTTGAAAATTCACTATGTTATTGCTATACATCTAATGAGATGACTGACCAATTTCAAATGAACAGTTACAGCAGCAATTGGAATACACCCTACTAAAGCCTGACTGTCACAGCTGGTGAATTTGAAAAATACAATCTGGACGTGAGGAAGAACGATATTCAATAAAATTCTGTTTAAACTTGGAAAAAATGCCACAGAAATGTATGGAATGTTTCAGACTGCTTTTGGAGTATCTTGTATGAATCAAGCATCAGTTTTTGAGTGGCATAAGAGATTCAAGGAAGGCAGGGAGTCTGTGAGGGATGATGAGAGGTGTGGGAGGAGTAAGGAAGTCAATACACCAGAGTTTATTGGCCAAAGGGTTAGGATTAGGGTTACTATGTTGAGGTTTTAAGGGAAGAGATTCCGTCGGAAGAGGACAGCTCTCTTCAAATCGGGTCAGTGACATTTCCACCAGGATAATACACCATTCCACAACTCCATCCTTGTCACAGACCATTAAAACACTTCCTCACCCTCCCTATAGTCCAGACATTGCCCCGGTGACTATTGGTTATTCCCGAAACTCAAAGGCTGTCGTTATGAGACAATTGAGGAGATGAAAAAGGCTGTGACGAAGATCATTGACATGCTCACACAAGAAAACTTCCATGGGGCCTTCCAGAAGTTGTTGGAACGGTACAACAAGTGCATTGCAGCAGGAGGAGATCACTTCGAAGGGGACTAGAGTTTCATGTGTACTATCAATAAAAGTACCCACACGAAAAAAGTCTGGAAACTTATCGTATGACCCTTGTATATATATATATATAATACGAGTGTGTGTATGTGTGTGTGTGTGTTCTACTATCTCTCTATCTATCTGTGCGTCTAGTTATCTCGATTTTCTGATCAATCCAAAGCCAGTGATATATCTATCTATTCATTCATTTAGGATATAATAATAGAGAGTATCTAAACCGAGTGGGTAGAGTGTTCGCCAATGGTCCGGGAGACCTGGGTTCAATCCCAGGTTGCGTCATACCGAAGACTTTAAAAATTGTACTTGATAACTCCTTGCTTAACACTCAGCATTATAAGGTACGTATCAAGAGTAAAGTGAAGCAATCCAGGGAAAGGAGTAGCGCTCTCCCCTACACCGAGGTGTAGTAGCTATTGAAAAGGGAGCCTTCTGCTTGCTCTTGACTATGGTTGCCAACTTTACTTTTTTATTCATCCATTTAAATCTCAACTTGTGCAATATTAGCATGTTGCTACTTCCTCTGCACCATTTCTGCAACAGTCCTGTCAACAAGCCGTTTGAGATAAATTAGAATTCAATCCATGTGAATGTCTGCCACGTGTGTCAACGCCAGTGACGACGCAGTATTACAAGTAATAGACCAGCTCAACAATGAAAATGGTGATGATTTGTTGGTGTCCAGTTTCAATCGAGCGCCACCAGCCGATCTGACTCATGTCTTTCTAGTCTTGAAATCGATATTGGTAGACAGTGAGTCAGGGCCAAAGAGCCTGGCATCCGTAACCATGACAACGTTGACTTATCCACGATGGGTCAATTCTCGGTGGAAAAAAGCAAATCAAATAGAATTTTGTTTAAGTGTGGGCAGTGCCGTGTCATGTTCAAATCGCGTGATATTGGTATTCTATCACATGTGTGTTATTTAATGTCAAATCCTGTTTATATATATATATATATATATAATAGGAAGGTCCACAAAAAAAGAAGAGCTGCCAGTGAATTTTAAAAACCACAAAACACCCCATGATACAAAAAAAGCCGTTAGTGAAACCCAAATTCACTCCAACACACACACACACACACACACACACAACTATAAACATATTGAATATCATAGAAGGGTAAAGCAGACCAAAATAAACACACTCCTGGAAAAAGGAACAAAGGCCCTTATATAAACAAATCATTTATATTGGAAACAGGAGTGAGTTCAAGGGTCATTGAATACCCCATTTAAAAGGCCACGTGCAACACATGTTCTCTGACGAAAGCAACAAGCTGGAAACATACATATATATATAACAAGTACGTAAGAACAAAATAGATAAATTCAAAAAATACAAATCTCTTCGTGGACCTTCCTATTTTAAATATATCCTTATTCTTTCTTTTGACCTACACAAACCATCTTTATATATATATATATATATATATACATGTGTATTGGGATGTTTGTGTGCGTTTACAACCCCAGGATGCAAAATAAAATCAATTTTGGTGAAGTTTACCAGGTTTGAATTTAGAACTTTCCTTCTTTTAGTTTGGTTGCCAAACCAAGGTTAAAGGGAACAGTCTTCCTTACTAGTCAACTATAGTTGAAGGGATAATAGTTGGATTCATCGCTTGTTAAGTGGTATTAGCACTATGTGAAATGCAAACAGCCTTGTCCAGGTTTTGAACACGGATGCTGTGTCCATTTCCAATGGCAGTAAACATTACACCACGGCTTTATATATATATATATATATATATATATATATATATAATATATATATATATATATCATTGAGAAATAAGAAAATCAATAAGTATTTATATGGAATATACTTATTGATCTATTTGTTTTCCAATACTTTCCTTTGTAAAAACTCCTTTATATATGTCTACATAGATTATAAGCTTTACATTGAACTCTAAATTTCGATGATTTCGTTTATATATTGAATGGATTGGTTTAATATAACATAATACATATTTGTATAAACATATATATATTTATTTATATATATATATATGATAAAAATATGTATAAGGTTGGATAAATCAAGCCCTTATCACAGGTTTAGAAGGCACGATATATCGTTCTTTTATTGCAAATGTTGTTAGGCTGCAACACCCCACAAGGCATCAACTATACGGCCACCTGCCTCCCACCAGGAAAACTATCCAAGGTAGACGAACCAGACATGCAGGACACTGCTGGAGAAGCAGGGACGAGCTCATCAGTGATGTACTCCTATGGACCCCTACATATGGCCGACCAAAAGCAGGACGACCTGCTTGAACATACATACAGCAGCTATGTGAGGATACGGGATGTAGCCCTGAAGACCTGCCGGAGGCAATGAACGATAGGGAGAAGTGGCGAGAGAGGGTCAGGGATATCCGTGCTAGAGGATTTGATGATGATGATGTTGATGATGATGGCAAAAACTTATTGCAGGAACATTTTCAGACTTTTTCAGAGCCTGAAAAATTTCTTGGAATGAAACATATCGCAACTTGTAAATCTATGTTAAGTGTTTGATTTATCCAACCTTCCACATATTTCAATCGTTGTGTCAGATTCACCAAAATCTATATGCCCAGTAATCTGGGGCTGTAGAATACACTGACTGCTCCTCTGCAGTGGGGTAACCCCCTCCCAACGAGTTTCCAGGATATGACACTAAACAATCTGATTGTGAGGTTCCAGCAAGGCTGGAGCTTTGGGGAATGCGGAGTACTCCTTCATTGCCATCGCTGCCAGGTCCACTCTGACCTGGAGTGGTAGCACCTGATAAGGGTCCTATCTATGGGTTGAATATAAATTAACCGTGCTTCTTTCACTATGCTGATTTTTGCATTTAAACTGCGCATTTATGCTAAACTGAATTGTTTAAAATAGAGTTGTTTTGACATTGGAACCGCGTAATAGTGCTGAACTAAATTGCTCGAAATAGAACTGCTTTGACGTCTAAACTGTGTACTGATGCTAAACTGAGTTATCTGAAATAAAACTGTTTAACATTTAACTCTGTGTATTGCCCAGTTGGCTGGGGCTGTAGAATACCCTGACTGCACCTCTGCAGAGGGGTAAGACCCCCCACCCAACGAGTGTCCTGAATATGACACTAAACAATCTGATGGTGAGGTTCCAGCAGAGCTGGAGCTTTGAGGAATGCGGAGTGCCCCTTATTGCCATTGCTCCCAGGTCCACTCTGGCCCGGAGTGGTAGCACCTGATAGGGCCCTATGTATGGGTTTAATAGAATTAACAGCATACTAATGCTAAACTGAATTGTTTTAATAAATTGAATAGCTTGAAATAAAAAGGTTTTTGACAATTAAACCGTACTTACATTTAAACTGCGTGCTTATACTTAACTGAATTATTTGAAATAGAACTGTTTTTCGACATTAAAACTGTATTTACACTTAACTGAATTGTTACATATAACTGTTTGAATAGTTTGAAATAAAAATGTTTTTGATCATTAAACTGTGTACTTATGCTAAACTGAATTGTTTTAAAATGAACGGATTATTTACACAAAAATGGATTTGGCGTTAAATAACCTACAAAGGTTGATATGCCATAAAACCCAACAAACCAACCAACCAACCAGCTAAAATCTATCATTTCAACATATGTATATATATATATATATATATATATTGAGAGAGAGAGAGAGAAAGAGAGAGAGTACGTGTATGTGTAGGTGTGTTTGTATGATACTTGTAATCTAACAGTTTAAAAGTAACTTCATTTTTGAATGAGTTATTAGAGCTCATTTTTTTTCCTTACAGCTGACGGTTTCAAGTATTCCTATCTATCACTTATAATTTTATTTAATATTAATGATTTGTAATGTAAATTCTCATTCAAAAGAAACAAATCGTCAGGTATTTGAGTAAGTAGAAATACATTGCTTACTGTAAGTTATATATATATCAATCAGCTAAGAAAATTGTATTTTTAATATTCTTGTCGGGAAAATATTTCTAAATATTTTGGGTTTTGATCCTTCAAACATTTCGCGGCAACTCAAATATCAATGAAACATCTCGAAATTTAAAAATAAATGGTGTGGATTCACCAGTTAGTCGATGATGGCTTCGAGTAATCTTATCGATCACAAATAATATCATTTGATATTAATGATTTGTTTGCACACAGTTAAAGGGTTCAAAGTTTTGTTTAATATTTTGGATTCTATCTATTCCTTTCTGAAACAAATAATTTTTACAGAGCAGTATGGTTCCAATAATCCTTCGTGAATGTGTTACAGAATAAGGGGTAAATGAAAGAATAAAAATCCGACCAATAGATTGATGAATTTAATTTTTTATTTCAGCGAAAAGTTTGCGGAAAAGCAGATGTTATAAAATCTTTTCACGTAAAAAATATAATAATTGTCAGAGCAAAAATATTTTCAATAGAGGTTGTTCAGATTTTGGAAGTAAGCATAGCACTGTTAAGTTAAATGTTATATAATTAAGGAAATGATTTTTAATATTAATCATTTTTCGTTATTTATATTTTGTTATTTTGTTTGGTAAGGCTTTGAACTACTCGGCATCTCTTAGTTCAGGTGCCATAGTCAGATGGTGCAATCTTACGCCCATACAGAAAGGATAAGACAATCATCAGCTGTTATATTAAAACCCCAGAGAGTGAATGGGGCAAGATGGCCGTTCGGGCGAATTGAGCGGGTGGTTGACGTCGTACCTGGAAGAAATGGTCCTGGGAATTTGAGGATTTTGAAAAGACGGGTAGTTGAGATTCGGCTGTTGAAGTGGCCGGTTGGGTTTTTCGGATCTGATCAAAGCAGATCAGTTTGGGTCTCGAGTGGCAGAGACGAGCTGAGATCTTAGACTCCACAAGATACGCCGTGCGTAGGGGTGACAGTATAGTATGGTTTCTCTCTCGTCGTATCGCCAAGGACTAAAGGGAAAAAGAAATAAACTCGTTCGTACCGCCAATATTTCTATTATTATTGTTGTTATTAACTTCACAAAATCAATACAACAAAAATAAAGGGATATATTCTGTATGAGTAAAAAAACTTGTATTAGGGAGTCCCAATATAGACTGAAGAAAGGATATATAGGTGGGGCCTTCAATAAGTTTCCAGAGTTTTTTTACAGGCATTTAAAATTGTCGTAGACCATTGAAAATTCACTATCTTATTGCTATACATCTTATGAGATGATTGATTAACTTTTATGATTTCAGGTTCAAATAAACAGCTACTGCAGCAATTGGAATACACCCTACTAAAGCATGATTGTCACAGCTGCTGAATTTCAAAAATACAATCTGGACATGGGGAAGAACGATATGCAATAAAATTCTATTTTAAACTTGGAAAAAGGCAACAGAAAACGCATGGAATGCTTCAGACTACTTTTCGACCATCTTGCATGAGTCGAGCATCAGTTTTTGAGTGGCATAAGAGATTCAAGGAAGGCAGAGAGTCTGTGAGGGATGATGAGAGTTGTGGGGAGAGTAAGGAAGTCAATACACCAGATTTGATAGGCCAAAGGGTTAGGGTTAGGCTTAGGGTTACTATGTTGAGGTTTTAAGGGATTTTAGGCAGAGATTCCAAGGGAAGAGTCCAGCACTCTTCAAATCGGCTCAGTGGCATTTCCACCAGGACAATACGCCAGTCCACAACTCCATCCTTGTCACAGACTATTTGACCAAGATGGGCATCAAGACAGTTCCTCACCCTCCCTATAGTCGAGACTTTGCTCCCTGTGACTTTTGGTTTTTCCCTAAGCTCAGAGGCTGCTGTTATGAGACAATTGAGGAGATAAAAGAGGCTGTGACGAAGGTCCTTGACACATTCACACAAGATGATTCGATGGGGCCTTCTAGAAGTTGTTGTAACGGTACAACAAGTGCATTGAAGCCGGAGGAGATTACTTCGAAGGGGACTAGAGTTTCATGTGTGAACAATCAATAAAAGTGCCTATACGAAAAAAAGTCTGGAAACTTATTTAATGATCCTCGTACTTTAGGATAAATCCCTGTAAACTGCTACTGATATTATATAGGTAGGAGAAAGAGGAATATTTTTATCGCAAATATAAATTTAAAGAAACTTTTGTTTGATTTAAGAAAAATCAAACGTGCTGAGATGAAGTGCATCCTTGCAAGAAAAGAATATAAATTTTCACTTAAATTGAAAGATATTTGAGTAAGTAGAAATATATTATTGTAAGTTGATTAAGAAGAGACAAATCCACACTTACTGAAAAAATATTCACTTCTTTGCTGATTCATACAATTTAGGTAGCCTCGAAAATAGATTAAAATGTTGAAGATTTATCAATGAAGTTATATTTTTAATATTTTGGTATAGGAAAAGATTTCTTAAATTATTTTTGGTATTGATCCTTCAAATTTTTCGCGGCAAGTCAAATACTGTCGTCTGCGAAACATCTCGAAATTAAAAAAAATCTACAACGAATGCACCAGTTGGTTGATCATTAAAAAAATGTAGATACTTCTGGTGCCTTTTTTTTTTTTTTTTTTTGCATAAAATTAAAAAATTTTATGTATGAAAATCAGTTGATTTCCCATAAATAGATGTACTGTTTGATTTTACCCTAACAGGTACGGGCATTTCGAGTCAGAGTAGACGTTGGACTTTTTGAAATTAATGGGTACCCCGCCTCCCCATTCCCAAAACTCCATGACTGAAACATCACCATCCGTTAGAGAGTGAGGGTGAAAAATTAAGGGGTGGATGGATAAAGAGGAGTTGCAAGAAAGGAGAGATAAAGACGGTGAGAGCAAGAGAGATAGAGAGAGTAAAAAAGAGAAAGATGTAGAGTGAGGAAGAAAAAGGAGAAACGGGTGAGAAGTACGAAAGAGGAAGGGAGATAAGAGTAAGAGAATGAGTGATAGTTTGAGTGTGAGGGGAAAATTGAGATTGAAGGAGAGACAGATGAAGAGAGAAGATGGAAAGAAAAGCGGAAGATAAAAAAAAGGAAAAGGAAAAAAAGGAAGTGTGTGGTAAAGAAGGGGAGAGAAAAATAGAAAGATAGAAAGACAAAGAGTGAGAAAAGAAGAAAGGGAAATAGAGAGGGAATTCGGTAAAAGAGAGAAAGTGTGAGTTAGAATTTGAGGGAAAAAAAGACAGTGAGATTGGAGAGTGTGGGGAGAAAGAAAGAAAGAAAGAAAGAAAGAAAGAAAGAAAGGGGAAACAGAGGAAATGGGAAAGGAGTGAGAAAATAGAAAAAGAAAAAAGAAAAGAGATTAAAAGAAGGAGAGTTCAGGAATGTGAGAGGATATAGCAGATGGATAGAGGGAGGAGATGACAAGAGAATGAGTAAAAAGGTAGAGGAAGCAAAAGTGGGAAAAAAAAAAGAAAGAAAACAAAGGGAGGGAGAGAAGAGGAGAAGAAAAAGTTGAAGGAAGTGAACGCGAGAGAGGAAGATATCTGACTAGGTATAAACATGATAAATGGATTGTGGAGGTGCCCGTGGTGTAATGGTTATCGTCGTAGGGAATGGACACGGCGACACGAGTTCAACTCCTGGACGAGATTGATTGCATTTCACATAGCACTAATACCCTTGGGAAAGGTATGAATCCAATTATTCTCCCTCCAGCTATGGGTAAATAGTAGGGCAGACTGATTTCTTCAGCTTTGGTGGGGCGACTAGTCTAGGAGAAGGAAAACTCTGAATTCAAACCTGTTAAACTCCGCTTTAAAAACTGACCTTGTGTCATATCCTGACCGAGCGGAGGGGTTGGGTAAATATGATAAACATGAATAATGGATAAAGATATTGTAGTTTTCAGGTACATTAATAAACGCAATGCAAGCAATGATAGACTAGGAGTAGCTGACAAGAAAATACAGAATTTGTCACATAGATATGTATAAGCAAAAATAGATAGATAGATAGATAGATAGATAGATAGATAATTGGAATAGACTAAGTCAATTATGAAATAACAGACCTTAGTAGATTTATGAACATCAACCGCCAAGAAGCGTAACGGACCGAGTTGTTTGGTTTGGTTTGGTTTCTTTATTTTTAATGGCATATCAACTTTTGTAGGTTATTTAATGCCAAAGCCATTCTCCTTGATGAACAGTACTGGTACTATTTAACCCATAGCTGGGAGGATAAGGGGGCTCATACCTTTCCCAAGGGTATTTGTCCGAAAGTGAACGTAATAGCGCGACTGGAGTACGAACTCGCTTACTATGATTCCGCAATCCATCGCTTTAACCATTACACCACGAGGACACCCCCGGACCGAGTCGTGGGAAATCGAACAACAGGAACAGCCTAGACGCGCAACAGACCAAGTAACGGGAAATTGAACAACAGCAATCCACGCGAAGCGCAACGGACCAGATTGCAGGAAAGCGAACAACAGCAACCGACTCCAAGCACAATGGACTAAGTAACGGGAAATGAACAACAATAACCGCTTTGAAGCGCAACGGACCGAGTAACAAGAAATCGAACAACAGAAACGGTCAAAAAGCGCAAAAGACCAAGTAACGGGAAATTGATCACCAACAATCAACGCCAAGGTCAACGGACCAGATAGCAGAAGAAAAACAGCAGCAATTGACTCCAAGTGCAACGGACCAAGTAACTGGAATTTAACTACAGCAACCGCTTTGAAGCGCAACGGAATACGTAACTGGAAAGTGAACAATAGGAACCGCCAAAAAGCACAACGGACCAAGTAACGGGAAATGAACTATATATATATATATATATATAGCAAAACAAGTTCTGTTAAACACCACGGATTGCTTCTTTTTTATGATGTTCAAGTGAAGACGTTCAGGTATTCTAGATATTTTTCGTATTTCCGGGTCAAGATGTTGGAAGAAAAAAACTATATCTATTATAAAAAACAAAACCACTTCGAAAAAATATAAAACTCGTAATTTTCCAAAGAACAAAAAATTTAACACTACCCCTGAAGATGACCAGCAAAATTGTCGAAAGTGCTTGTGCTAATATTTTTTTTTTCTCGACCATCTTGACTCGGATATACGAAAAATAGTAAGAAGACTTTAACGTCTTCACTTGAAGATCATAAGAAAGAAGCAATCTGTGGTATATAACAAATGTTGTCTTGATAAAAATTTGGTGCCTAAATATACAATACACACACACACACACACACACACACACACACACACACACACACACATATATATATATATATATATATATATATATATATATATATATTTGCTATTTTGCAAACTCATGTCAAACATGTATAGTCATCTGAGGAGACGGAGAGTATAAGGATATTCTTCGGTGAAATAAATTTATAATGACACTTTCATCAGGTTTGAATTTCCTTCTAATTGCAATATATATATATATATATATATATATATATATATATATACCAACCCCTCCGCTCGGGCAGAATATGACACAAGGTCAATTTTTTAAGCGGAGTTTAGCAGGTTTGAATTCTCCTAGACTAGTTGCCTCACCAAGGCTGAAGAACCTAGTCTACCCTCCTATTTTACCCATAGCTGGAGGGAGAATAATTGGATTCACACCTTTCCCAAGGGTGTTAGTGCTATGTGAAATGCAATCAGTTTCGTCCAGGATTTGAACTCGTGTTGTTGTGTCCATTTCCTACGACGATAACCATTACACCACGAGCACCTCCATTATATATATATATATATATATATATATATATAATGACCTTTACATATATATATATATATATATATATATAGAGAGAGAGAGAGAGGGAGTGTGTGTGTGTGTGTGTGTGTGTGTGTGTGTGTGTGTGTGTGTGTGTGTGTGTGTGTGTGTGTCTCAAAATAGATTCAACCCATTACTATGATAATGATTTATAACTGAGACAAGCGTAGTGGCCGTCATTTCGAACACATCATGTAAAAAAGTATCCTTTGAGTTAGAGACATTTAATTAATGGTTTTTATTGTTATTACATCAGCTTCCAGGACATGCCATCTTTTTTGAGTTTCTTGTCGCAGTTTAAATCATTATCATATCAATGGGTTGCATCTATTTCGAGACTGTTTTGAATGATTTTCTCTCGAAATAAGCTGCGACCCAAAATCTTTTTTCCTCTCTTATCCGAGGCATTGTGATCAAGGATTAATGGTTGTTATTGTATAGTATTTTCAAATCTGAAAGAAAAATAACACATTATTAATAGTTGAGTTATTAGCCGTCACATAACACCCAAGTATATTGAGGCATCCTGTATATACACAGACTGCTATAAGAGTAATATTAGCAATAGTGAGATGGATTTTGATTACCATCACTGCCTGTAGAGCATTGATTTACCGCTACACAAAATCGGTGATGGTTGCAAGGCTTGAAAGCCCAGTCTGGCGTTTTATAAACAGGAAATGTACTGGTTTTATGCCTTCCTTCTAAGGAGATTAGGGTAACATGATAGATATATAGGAACAATCATAGTTAGATAGATAGATAGATAAGAACACTCATGGAATGAATATATACATAAGAACAAGCATAGATAGATAGATAGATCGGGAGAAACAGACAGGCAATTACAGATACATAGAAAGGAACAGACAGTGATAGATAGATAGATAGATAGATAGATAGATAGATAGATAGATAGATAGATAGATAAGAACAAGCATAGATAGATAGATAGATAGATAAGAACAAGCATAGATAGATAGATAGATAGATAAGAACAAGCATAGATAGATAGATAGATAGATAGATAGATAGATAGATAGATAAGAACAAGCATAGATAGATAGATGAGAACAAGCATAGATAGATAGATAAGAACAAGCATAGATAGATAGATAGATAGATAGATAAGAACAAGCATAGATAGATAGATAAGAACAAGCATAGATAGATAGATAGATATATAAGAACAAGCATAGATAGATAGATAGATAGATAGATAAGAACAAGCATAGATAGACAGATAGATAGATAGATAATGAACAGACTAAGACAGATATGAACAGTGTGAGATAGATAGATAGTTTAGAAGAGAGAGATAGGGGGGTCAGATTAATTGATGTTCAGCGCGAATGCTGACATAACAAATTTATCCTTGTATTACAAATAAGATTACTTTATTCTAGAATCTAGATCATTTGAAGTTTATAGCTCGCATGATTTTTTAAAAATTTACGACGAGCAAATGTTTTATGAGGCTTACAGTGCATAAAGGTTGTCCTTCTTTGTCTTATTCAAATAATTGTCAGGAAAATGTCAGTTACTTTCTTTTTTATCTGTATTTCTTTTATCTTAAGTTCAATTTCTTTTATCATTACACGCAGAGCAGCAGACGTTGAAAATAAAAAAAAAATATGCCTTCAGCGAGATTCGAACTCGCATCAACTATTTTCATGGGTCATATCTTAAATACGAATGTTCGTCTAAATTATTCATAGGATAATTAACTTATTTATACTAATTAGAATTCTAGCATATGAATTAATGTCTATACCTTGAAGGTACATTATAAATTTATAGGAATTCAATTGAAATATTACTCTAAGACCGACGATATTACACTGGAAGAAAATGTTGATTGACTCCTGTTGCCATTCAAAATAGATACAGTTATTGGTGTCTTGAAAAATAAACCAAAATTACTGAGTTTGATTCTTACTGTAATCCATTGGCTTTGTGCTAAAACTATTTCATGTAAGTAACAGCTACAGATAGAAGCTACCCGCAAAGAAGAACTATAATTGAAAAATACCATTGTTCCGTTTTATATAACATCAGAATTTTCTCCACAGTTTGTATTTTGATACTTGAAAAATCTCGCTTAAAACAAATATCAATTCTTACATGACTTGACGTACGTTTCACTCTAAAAATTAATCAGTTTGGTTTCTTTGTTTTATTGCATATCCACCTTCGTGGGTTATTAAATTGCAAGTCCAAACTTCTAGAAGAACAAGAAAGGTAATATTGAACCCATGGTTGGGGTTGGCATATCAACTTTCGTGTGTTATGTAATGCCAAACCCATCCTTCTAGAAGAAAACTAGTGGTACTATTGAACCCATTGTTGGGGTTGGTATGTCAACCTTCGTGGGTTATTTAATGCCAAATCCATCCTTGTAGAAGAACAAGAGTGGTATTATGTAACCCAAAGCAAGGGAGATAAGAGGCTTCATCGTTTTCCCGGGCGTATTAGTTTCTAAGTGAATGATTGGAGTTCGAACACCCTTACTACGGTGTCGAAGTCCAGCATGTCTGCCGCTACGCCATGGAAACTTTCCTAACACCAACTGCAATTCGTTTTTATTAGATATAAAACAATTATTGTCGTAGAAAACGGACTCAACGATATGTAGTCAAATCCAAGACTGATTGATTGAATGATTTAAATGGCATGGCAACCCACCAAGAAATATTTTACGCCTTGAAGTTCGGGAATCGTGTTCATTAGACGGTCATATTTACATGTTAGTGTTATTTTTTAAGAGCATTTTTACACCCGATCCCATCAAATATAATAATGATTTTAAATAATTTCAATAACATTTAAATAATTGTAAATAATTTTTATACTTTGATAATTTTAGATTGTCTTAAGTAATTTTAAACAATTTTAATGACATTTTAATAATTTAAATCAATTTTAATATTTTAATAATTTCAGATAATTTTTGAATAATTCTTTAGAATTTTAAATAAGTTTAATGCCATTTTGATAATTTTGAATAATTTTTATGACATTTTAAATATTTTAGATAATTTTAAAAAATTTAAACAATTTTAATAACATTTTAATAATTCTTTCTAATTTCAAATAATTTTAATGACATTTTAATAGTTTTAGATAACTTTGAATAATTTTAAACAATATTCAGGGAAAGGAGTATTGCCCTCCCCTATACCTTAGTGTAGTAGCTATCGAAAAGGGAGCCTTCGGGTCTCTCTCAACTATGGTCGCTAACTTTACTTACTTACTAATAATTTTTAAAATTTTTAATTGCATTTTAATAATTTTAAGAATTTTTAGATAATTTTAAATAATTTTAACAATTCTAATGACATATTAATGATTTTAAGATAATTTTGAATAATTTTATGACATTTTAATAATTTTAGATAATTTTAATGAGATCTATTTGTTCCTTAGGAAACCCCCTGTTTTCCCGGGTATCACCTGGTGTAGTTTCTTCTCATACTCCTATGAATGCGCCTTCCTCCCCACCAGGCAGCACCTACTGTCTTGTCTAAAAGAAGAAGGGCTGAGCTATTTGCTCACTGCTTGAGGTTCCCATGAAGTGTAATGCCAAGATGATGTAGACAATCACACATAAGTCTCGAGTCATGCATTCCCCCTCCTAACTATAAACATGATTTCATGGCAATTTTGACCGGAGGGGGAGTTTGAAAAATAATATTTGACCCATTGTCGAGGTTCTCTATGGTTCTAAGACTATGAGTGAACCTGGGAGTAATAGTGATAGAGGGGTACTCAACACTTCCCAGATCTCAACAACTGGAGGCTTATAATCTGATGCAGTCTTGTGTCATACTCAAGACACTTCTTTTTGGAGGGTCTTAACCTCACCAGACCATTGGCATAGAGGGTAGAGTGTTCGCCAATTGTTCAGGAGACCAGGGTCCAATCCCTGGTAGAGTCATACCAAAGACTCAAAAAAATGGGACTTGATGCCTCCTTGATTAACACTCCGTATAAAATCCAGGAAAAGAGTAGCGCTCTCCCCTGCACTTCGATGTAGTAGCTATTAAAAAGGGAGCCTTCGGGTCCCCCTCGACTAAATTACATACTTAATTAACCTCTCGTAGGGGTGCAGAAATTATATTCTAAAGTCCACCGATAAGGTGATTTAAAACCTGATAGAGACTGTTTGCATTTAATTTTGTGCTAAAGTTCAAGGCATGAAACCATCTCTCCCTCAAAAGCTATATTTAAATTGTAAGGCAGACTGTGTTCTTTAGCTTTGATATGGCAAATAACCTAGGAGAAGGAAATTCTGAATTCAAAACAGCTGAGCTCCGTTTAAATATTGACTTTACGTTACATTCTGCTCGCGGTGAAATGGATGGGTAACCATACTCATATTTTTTATCGTTTTTTTTTCTTTTTACTTTATAAAAACGTTGTTGTAGATATCATCTCCCTATTATTGTAGACAGCCACGTGTTATTAGAGCTAATAAATAGCATTTCTATTTCTACAGTCTCATAGTAAGAAAAATATCAAACCAAAAAATTAATCCTTGTCCCCTTGAAAAATGACATCCCACTGCATCCTACTCATGGGAAAAGGGTTAAATTCACGGGTCTTCTCGTAAATTCTATTGAAGGATTGGTTGGTAGGAAAGTTGATAGGTTGGGTATTATGGCCTATCAGCTCAAAGTGCTACTGGTACTATTTAACCTAGTACAGTCTTGTCTTTAATTGGAATCATTTTGAGATGAGGCTTTTTTAATCTGAGAATTAATTTTTATTTATTGCGGACTTTTCCCCCTCATCTTGGTAGTTTTTGTGTTGTTTCTTCTTTCACTACGTTTCCGCCAAATTTCACCTCTGGCCTTCTTCAGGTGATTTTACCGCGACCTCGGATAGGAATGCTGAGTCTTGTAACCGTATCCCCAGTAATTACTGCCTTCCATAATTGTTGTCTATCGCACCACGTACAATCTGTTTTGTAGTCGAGTCATCGTAACTAAACCAGAACCCCCACCAAGTTTGTCTGTTTAAAAGGGTGGCTAGACATCTAGTAGGACGAAAAATAAGACCTGTCAAGAGGGAAGTTTGTCGCTCAGCGACTATCTAGCACATTATGCAAGGACGTAGAAACACCTGGGTTGATATCAAAACGCATTGCAAAACCCACTGAGGTAAACTTGCCTTACAGTCTTATCGAATTTGTACGTACACACTGTCTCTCTGACCCTGATCACCAAAAAGTGGATCTAGTTCCGTGCACACTATATCCTCAATAAATATTCTCTTTGGCATTGGTATTTCCTGATACAGCTCTGAGCAAACCAGGGAATGGTCTTGCTCGTGAGTGACTTGGCAGCCAACAAACATAGCAAATTAACCACGTAGGTTTATTATGCCAAGAGTTGCTGTACCATATATATTCAATATGAACCATATATTTGATGGTTGGTTGGTTGGTTTGTTTTTATGGCATAGAAACCTTTGTAGGTTATTTAACGCCAAATCCATTTTTATGTAAATAATCTGTTTTTTTTTAAACAATTCAGTTTAGCATAAGTACACAGATGGTCAAAAACATTTCCATTTCAAATTATTCAAGCAGTAATATGTAACAATTCAGATAAGTGTAAATACAGTTTTAATGTCGAAAAACAGTTCTATTTGAAATAATTCAGTTAGGCATAAGCACGCAGTTTAAATGTAAGTACGGTTTAATTGTCAAAAACATTTCTATTTCAAGCTATTCAGTTTATTCAAACAATTTATTTTAGCATAAGTATGCTGTTAATTCTATTTAACCCATAGATAGGGCCCTATCAGGTGCGACCACTCCGGTCCAGAGTGGACCTGGGAGCAATGGCATTGAAGGGGTACTCAGCATTCTCCAAAGCTCCAGCACTGCTGGAACCTCACCATCAGATTGTTTAGTGTCATATCCAGGACACTCGTTAGTGGGGGTCTTACCCCTCTGCAGAGGTGCTGTCGGAATGTTCTACAGCCCTAGCCGACTGGGCAACATATATTTGAAAAAAAAAATGTGTAAAAAAGAATTTGGCATTAAATATAATCCTAAATCCCCTTTCCATTTATATTTTAGATTTATATGATTTCGAAATAAATAGTTTGAAGGTAACATTTTAAACTACTCTGTGCTCATCAGTTTGAGCACTGACTAGTTTCAAGTATTTCTATCTAACGCTAATAATTCTATTTAATATTGACCATGAATCTATTCACTTAGGAATAGTTGCAAGTGTTGCTCACACTAATGCTTTTATTGGCACATAGTTGGTTTCAATGATCGTTATTTAACACTAATAATTCTATTCAATAAAGTTAACTTGAGTGAAAGTCCAACTGCCAGATCAAGACTGACGTAATATTTATATGACCCGGTGATGACCGGTGTCTGTCTATAAACGGAACCGTCCTAACAGTTGCCCTTCCTCTCTTCAAATATTTCATTCATTTGCACATAGCTAAATGGTTCCAAGAATTGTTATGTAATACCGATAA
>OY757927.1:18538413-18585913 GCA_963585895.1 Sepioteuthis lessoniana | reverse complement strand
GCCATATAGTCAGACCAAACCAAATCATATATATTTAATATATATGTGAATAATACTATTCGACATTAAATAGCCTACAATGGTTGATATGCCCTAAAAACCAATCAAAGAAAATCAGATGTATTTCATATATATGTATAAGGAGGGTTTACCATTGAATAACCTCCAAACCAAACCCCAAAATTATGTAGATTCTAGTAAATAATGAAAAAATATCATCATCATCATCCATTTGTGTCGACAATATGGATATTTTTTATTCTATTTCTTTCTATCTCAATATCTGTCCCTAGATAAGTCCTCTAGACGGCACCTATAGTCCGGAAACATACAAGATTTTCAATGATTGGCAACTATTGGAGTATGCATGTAAAAAAAGTCTATCGGAGAACATCATTTATGACCTTTTGCTTTCTTCTCCAGCTGTAGCCACCCAGTCTAGTTCATCTTTATTTTGTAGGATGTTGCTTCCTGTAATTAATTACAAGTTTTGAATATTCTTTAGACATAAATTATAAACAGCATTTGGTTTCAAGTTACTATCCTTTTAATTTAGCAATTGATAGATTGATTAATTATGCCTTTAGGGGGCGTCTCCCGATTTTACTATATTCTCACATTAGCCTAAACAAAAACAGAAAAAATATATATGTAGAAAAAGGATGGGGCATTAACCTTCTGTTGTTTATATGCCATAAAACCCAACAAAACCAAATCGTATATATTTGATATATTTTATTGCGGACTTTTTGTCCTCATCGTGGTGCGATAGACAACTACTATGGAAGGCAGTAATTATTGGGGATACGGTTACAAGACTCAGCATTTCTATCCGAGGTCGCAGTTAATCACCTGAAGAAGGCCAGAGGTGAAATTTTGCCGAAACGTAGTGAAGAAGAAACAACACAAAAACTGCCACGATGAGGACAAAAAGTCCGCTATAAAATAAAAAAAATCAATTCTCAAATCATATATATTTACTAGATATGTATAAAGAGGATTCGTCATTAAATAACCTACAATGATTGATATGCCGAACAAACCAAATCATATATATATATATATATATATATATATATATATTATAAAGAGGATTTGTCATTAATTAACCTACAATAATTGTTATGCTAAAAACCTTACCAAACCAAATCATATATATTTGATATGCATGTATCAAGGGAATTTGTCATTAAATAACCTACAATAATTGTTTTGCTATAAAACGTAACCAAAACTAATCAAATGCATTTAATATATACGTATAAAGAGGATTTGTCTTTAAATAACCTACAATAATTGTTATGCTATAAAACCTAACCAAGCCACATCATATATATTTGATATGTATGTATAAAGTGAATTTGTCATTAAATAACCTAGGAGGATTGATATGTCATAAATCTAAAACAAACTAAACAAATAATTCGCAAATTTGTTTCAATAAGGCCAGAATGTTCATGTATTAAAGAAAAAATATTTTGGGTACTAACTGTAATTACTTTATACACTGTTTATGAAAAATCTACGTGAACATCCCATAATATTGCAATGATACGACTATACAAATATACGGATATAGAAAACGTTCATAATGTGCGTAGACTGTTCATAGGCATAGGAATCCGAAAAACACGCGAAACACTGACGACTTTCTTGGTTCTGGTACGAAACTTTTATTACCTTCTTTAAGTTTAGGTTTTTCAACACGAGGAGAGAGAGAGACATAATTTTTCAATGCTGACTGTTCGTCCATCGTCAGCTTTCAACTCACTGACCCAACCAACGCGCGTGCGCACCCCGCATTCCACACTGCTATGGCCTAACCCCGGTCCGAAAAATCAACTCGCTTCGTCCAAGTCCAAATCTCGACTCACTGCTTTTATTCAAAATCACTAAGAATCCCAGCCCATCGCTTCCGAGCATGACGTCGTTCACATCCCCAATTCTATTTACTATCTGGGTTTTTTATTGTAACATCTGTGATTGTCACATCATCACCGTGCGCACGTGAACACCTGCGTTAATGTCTGCACCTATCCACGCACTAAGCCGAAAGGTTCTAAGCCTAACTAAACCGAAAGATAAGATATATAAAACGAAAAATGATGATATAAAAAATCCTTCCGCAATTATATAACAATCCTCTCACTGAGTTAATTCTATAATTTTTGCAAGAGTTAGAAATTATTTATGTTTTCATGAAACACCGTGATGCATAAGTACACAGTTTAGTACTATTTAACCCATAGAGAGGGCTCTATCAGGTGCTACCACTCCGGGCTACAGTGGACCTGGGAGTGATGGCAATGAAGGGGTACTCTGCATTCCCTAAATTTAGTGCATTACTGAAGCCTCACCCTCAGATTGTTTAGTGTTATAAGGCAGCATTAATTATTTTTATTTTTTACCTAACATCGTATTTTACAGTCGATATTTTAACTTTGCTTTCAGTAAATTGGTTGTTTGTTTGTATTTTATGGCATATCAACCATTATAGGTTACTTAATGCCGAATCCATTTTTATACAAATAATCAGTTCTATTTCAAACAATTCAGTTTAGCATGATTGCACAATTTAAGTGTCAAAAACATTTCTATTTCAAGCAATTCAGTTTAGTCAAACAGTTCTAATTCAACCATTTCAGTTTTGTATCTGTATACTTTTTGTTCACAGACAGTTAAATGTCAAAACAGTTCTAATTTAAAAAAATGAACTTTTGCGTATACAGTCAGTCCTAATTCAACCAATTCACTTTAGCATAGGTGCACAGTCTAGTACTATTTAACCCATAGATAGGGCCCTATCAGGTGCTACCACTTCGGTTGAGAGTGGACCTGGGAGTGATGGCAATGAAGGGGTATTCTGCATTCCCTAAATTTGCTGCATTACTGAAGCCTCACCCTCAGATTGTTCAATATTACAGTCCAGGACACTCGTTGTAGTGGGGTTTTTACACCTCAGCAGAGGAGCAGTTGATGTATTCTAAAGCCCCAGCCATCTCGATAAGCTTTCTTTAGAGTCAGCAGGGATCGACGGTATACGGTCTATATCGAAATCAGACCGGAACGTTGATAACTCGTACTGGATGCCGTCTCGAAAAGGAGGACAAGTCGACTACTGATCACCTCTTAAATGCGTTCCGTGTGCGTTCTGTATAATCATATTTGCATAGGCACATGCGTACGTACGCAAATATGCAGGTCAATAAGCCGGCGGTGTCATTTTACCAAAATGTCCCCCTCATATACTTTCAGCCATTGCACACTTTCGAATAAAGTGTGATACCTGTTTACCTCTTCCAGCTGGTTCTCCAAACAGGCTTCAACAAGACACGACGTGAACCTGGTCCCCGGTATTTCGACCCCCAGTCAGCTTCTTCTCCATTCATCCAAAGCGGGGTTATCGGAGATGTATGACGCTTGTGGGACAGTGGTCGCAGGTATTATTGCTTTTTGATTTTTTCCACGTACACGTTAAAAAGAGCACGCTTGGCATGTTTCAATTCGGCAGACGCGTAGTTCAATAAAGGATTCTCTTATAGCCAACTCGTTTTGTCATAACCACTGGGCTTGAATTAGAGTGTAGTAACTGTTTTTTCTCTAATCCATGTTCTTGTCTTAACTTTTTTTGATAAAAAAATAGTGTAGACCTCGTGACATTGTCCATTGAGGCAGGGATTATTTTTGTTCACGTTGACCCTGAATGACATAAAACAAATGATATACAAACACTTAAGTCATTGCTAGAGAAGGAAGAACTTCATAAGCGGCGTTTTGTTAAAGACTTACAAGTATTGGCTGACCAGTAAAAACTTACATACATCATCTCTGTGTGGATACAGTCACGAGGACCTGCCAAGATCGATGAACGATAGGGACAGATAGTGAGAAAGAGACAGGGAACGCCGTTAGTCGATACGACTTAATGGTAATGATGATGATAAAACCCTTATAGAATTTTTTAAAGAATTCCTCTGGAAATTTCATACAATGATTTTACCTGAGGACAATTCCAATCTCCCTTATTTATTCCAATATTGCATTTTATGTAGTTATCAATTTTGGAGAATCGCCAGAAACCATTCTTGTAAAATACGTAATAATGTTCTCCAAAGACAAGTGTCAGGTGGGGGTTATCGTCGGAGGAAATAGATTCGGTGACACGAGTTCAAATACCCGACAACACTGTGTGGATTTAACTACCCACTAATGCTTATATATATATATATATATATCATGTTGTGCCGCAAGCACGGATATCCCTGACCCTCTCTCGCCACTTCTCCCTATTATTCATCGCCTCTGGTAGGTCTTCAGGGCTATATCCCGTATCCTCACATTGCTGCTGTATGTGTGTTCGAGCTATTCGCCCTGCTTTTGCCCGGCTATATGTGGGGGTCCATAGGAGTATATCACTTCTCCAGCAGTGTCCAGCATGTCTGGTTCGTCTAGCTTGGATAGTTTTCGTGATAGGTGGTAGGTGACCGTATAGTTGGTGCCTTGTGGGGTGTTGCTGCCAGGACTTGTTCCATATTGCTCTCAACATTCTTGTATAATTGCTGTCTAGCTTCTTCTTCAGCCGTTTAGTCAGCGTCCATGTAGTGCATCCATATAGCAGGATCGACACGACCGCAGCCTGGAAGAAACTGCGTTTTATTCTATCGGTCATGTTTGATTTCCATATGATCGAAAGCCTATCGATAGCTGTCCATGCCTTTGTTAGCCGTGTATCGATGTCTTTTTCGGTTGATGAAACGCTGCTTCCTTGGTAGGTGAATTTGTCAACCAGTTTCTGAGAGGTTCCGTCTAGTTGGGACATGTCACCTTTCTGATAAAAACACATAAATTTAGTTTCGTGTGCATTAACATGGAGTCCAATGTCTGCAGCGGCTACATTACAAAATCAGATGACAGTAATCGGGAGAGGATCCGGATCCATCTCTGCGAACGGGATAGAACATTATGGTTCCTACCTATAATTGATAAGTCTTGGACGCTTCTCAAGATAGAATGTCTGAGTCTACATAAATACTACTGTTTCACACCAAACTGCCAAACTCAAGATATTGCTCGGTCGGCTGGGGCTGCTGAATACACCAACTAGATCTCTTCAGAGGAGCAAGTCCCCCCAACGAATGTCCTGGTATGACACTAGATAATCAGATGGTTAGGTTCCAGTAATACTGGATCTTTGGAGAAAGGAGTGTATCTCTTCATTGCCATCACTCCCAGATCCACTCTGGCCAGAAAATGGTTGCACCTGATTGGGTCTAATCTATGGGTCAAAGAGAAGTAAGCTGTGCACTTATGCTAAACTGAATTGCTTGCAATGGAACTGTTTTTTTTTTTACATTTAAACTGCGTATTTCACTTAAACTGTTTACTTATGGTAAATTGAATTGTTTAAAATAGAACTGTCTTGACATTTAAATTGCGTACTAATGCTAAAATGAATTATTTGATATGGAACTGTTTTTGTATGCTAAACTATAGAGTTGTTTGAAATAGAATTTTTTGACCTTGAAACTGTACTTAAGCTAAACTGAATTGTTTAAAATAGAACATTTTGACATTTAACTGTGTGTAAACAAAAAACTGTATTTATACTAAACTGAATAGTTTGAAATAAAACTAAATTGAAAAGATTGAAATAGAAATGTTTTTGACATTTAGAAATAAAACTGTTTATTTGTATTAAAATTGAACTAGCATTAAATAACCTACAAAGGTTTATATGTCATAAAACCCAAACAAACTTAAGATAGACACAAGAAAGGCCATTTTCACTGTTCGTCCTCCGGACTAGTAGCTAAGAGACGCAATTGTCTACGTCACCTTCAACTCAAATATCTATTTGACTGAGAGTGCTGACTTATTGAGATAAAGCTGTACAGTATGAAATAGTCTTTCTCTCAATATATCAGTTCACGACGATTTTTGACCCTTCCATATTACTCTGCATCCAGCCACAAGCATCTGAACCTAAGAACCTGCAACCGCAAACTAACCAGATGCTTTTCTAAGCTGCATGGCTACTCGAGATACACTCGATATTTCTAAATATTGCAAAACTTTTGTTTTACGTGGCAGGCTGAATGTTAGCGGCCTAACGAAGAGGGCATATTAACTTGCTGCTAGGTTGGGTTAGGTTTTATGGCATATCAACAAGTGTAGGTTATTTCATTCCAAATCCTGTTTATAAATATTTATCAAATGTGTAATTTGTAAACACATTTTGCGGATAACATTCTTGAACGAGATTGAGTTTTTTTTTGGCACCCATTTGAATTGTTTTAAATATTGCTATATGAGAGCCACAATTTAACATCAGTCATTTGTTTGCCCAAAGTTTGTTCTATTCAATCCATAAATAGAACCCAATCGGGTACAACTACTCCGAGACAGTGTTAAACTGGGATCAATGGCAACGCAGGGCTACTCGACATTCCCCAAATCGCCAAGGTTGGAGGCTCGCAATCAGATTGTTTAATGTCCGCCATGGCCTGGAGTGGTAGTACTTGTTAGGATCCTATATATGTATCGAATAGAACTGTTTGACATTAAACTGCATACTTATGCGAAACAGAATTGTTTGAAATACAGCTGTTTTTACATTTAACTATGTGAAGAAAAGCTGTAAAAAACAATAATCCAAAATTTATTACAATGAAAGTCGGTGTTGAACATTTCGTTTGTAATAACATTCTTCAGGACTTTAAATTCATGAAAAAAAAAAGTGTTGAAATAGCAATGGATGTTTGATGAAATAGCAAGCGAAAAGAAAGTATCTATAAAAGAAAAATTCAGAACAGTATATTAAGCGTTCTTGTGTCGAAAATATCATCAGCCTATAGTGTAGAGGAAACCGGCATTCAATCCAACGTCGAGTCATATTAAAGACTAAATACTGGTATTTGATGCCTCCTTACTTAACACTCAGCATTAAAAGGTACGGATAAAGTGTAAAGTGGAGCAATCCAGGGAAAGGAGTGGTGCCCACCCCTGCACTTCGGTGTAGTAGCTCATGAAAAGGGAGCCTTTGCGTCACCCTCGACTAAGGTCGCCAATTATTACCTTGTGGTCACGTGGAATGATGTTTGAAATTTGTTGGGTTTGTAAGGAATATTACAGAAGATAAAAGCAATGAAAGAATTTATTGTTTAATAAAAAAATCAGTGGAGGAAAGGAAGAGAATATAAATAACATACTTTTCATGAGGTTATATTTGAATCTAATATATAAGACTAAAGGAAATATATTTACTTCAATTTAACTGTGTAAACAAAAACACTACTGATGCTACACTGAATTGTTTCAAATACAGCTGTGTGATCATTTAACTGTGGCTAAAGTGGGTGTCCTCGTGGTGTAGTGGTTAAAGCAATGGACTGCAGAGTCATAGTAAACGAGTTCAAACTCTGGTCGCGCTTTTGCGTATCACTTTTCGACCAATACCATTGGAAAAAGTACAAACTCCTTTATCCCCCCATCTTTGGGTTAAATAATACAACTACTGTTCTTCTAGAAGGATGGCTTTGCTATTAAATAACCCACGACGATTGATATGACATTAAATAATGAAACCAAACTGAGTGTAAAGAAGTTACTGATCTTTAATTGAATTCTTGGTGATTGATTGTTTTTTTAATTTTATGGCATATCAACCTTTGTAGGTTATTTAATGCCAAATCCTCTTTATTTATATATATTAAATATGTATGATTCGGATTGGTTGGATTTTATGGTATATCAACCTTTGTAGGTTATTTAATGCCAAATCCTCTTTATACATATATATTAAGTATATAGGATTTGGTTTGGTTGAGTTTTATGACATATCAACCTTTGTAGGTTATTTAACGCCAAATCCATTTTTATAAAAAAAAGTCAGTTCTATTTCAAACAATTCAGTCTAGCATGACTACACAGTTTGTCAAAAACATTTCTCTTTCAAGCTATTCAGTTTATTCAAACATTTCTAATTCAGCGAATTCAGTTTAGTAAGTACAGATTTTGTTTACACACCGTTAAATGTCAAAACGCATGGAGAAAAAGATTGACGGCAACTTATCAAGAATGCTGCGAGCAATATTGAACAAGCCCTGGAGGCAAAACCCTACAAAGCAGCAGCTATACGGCAATCTACCACCCGTCACGAAAACTATCAAAATTAGACGAACCAGACATGCAGGACACTGCTGGAGAAGTTGGGACGAACTCATATATGATGTACTCATGTGGACCCCTTCACATGGCCGAGCAAAGGCAGGTAGACCAGCTCGAACCTACATACAACAGCTCTGTGCCGATACAGAATGTAGTCCTGAAGACCTGCCGGAAGCAATGGACGATAAGGAGGGGTGGTGAGAGAGGGCCAGGGATATCCGTGCTGATGGCGCGACATGATGATGATGATGATAATTTTACGGGTCGTTAATTCTAATTTAGTCAGCAATAGTCCATTTGGTCATTCTGATGAAATAAAATTTGGTAACTTCTTAGTAGTAGTCATCTCCATACCACTGTATGGTTGCACCTCTTGAACTCTAACAAAACACTTTCGGGGAAAAAGCTAGATGGGAACTACAAAAGGATGATCCGTGCTATTTTGAATATATCTTTAATCAGCAGCCAAAAACGCCCATTTACATCTCATCTCACAAACCATTTAAATTAGACGAACATGTGTAATATATTGACCTCCGACCCGGCCTAGTTGTCAAAAAAGAAATGCACCTGTTATTTACACAGGTGCATCCGGTCGAAGATATCAGGGGATAACCTTGACTGTGGACGGGTTGAATTGAGTGCAGATGCGACGCTCACTGAATCAGGTGGAGGTCAAACAATTATATAACCCGGTGCTACAGGGAGTTCGAGTTAGTTGGAGACCAGAGTTTGGAGTCAGTTGTTGCAGTTCGAAGCAGTGAGAACCAGGTTCCAGTAGAGGCTGGGCCCTCAGGGCCCCCGGTTGAGCAGCCCCGCAAGATGAGAAAGAAGTGCTGCTATAGCCAGAAGAGCTGGGGGTCAATATGTTGCAGTCTTTTTGCAGTCTCCAACTCACCTCTCACACAATAACCCTTTCGTAACCATTTCGCAACCATTTCGAATAAAGTGTGAGAGGTATATATTTTCTAAAGAACTGTGTTTTGTTCGTCATTATGGTGTTGACTATGCTTCTGCATGCATATTAATATATTACACATGAAATACTGGACGCAATAGGTGAAATGAGGATGAACTTGGTGCCAACACTAGTTGTCGTCTAGAGGAGTTACTGAGAACAATGGCCGAGAGAAAGTGAATCAACGGAATCCGTGTCATCACAACACCTTGATGATAATAATGATGATGGCAATTACACAAGAATGCTGCGTGCAATCCTGAACAAATCCTGGCAGCAACACCCCACAAGACACCAACTGTACGGCCACTTGCCCCCTATCACGAAAACTATTCAAGTTAGACGAACCAGACATGCAGGACACTGCTGGAGAAGCAGAGATGAACTCATAAGAGATGTACTCTTATGGATCCCCACACATGGCCGCGCAAAAGCAGGACGACCAGCACGAACGTACATTCAGCAGCTATGTGAGGATACGGGATGTTGTCCTGAAGACCTACCTAGGGCGATGAACGATAGTGAGGAGTGGCGAGAGAGGGTCAGGGATATCCGTGCTACCAGCGCGATATGATGATGATGATGATGATTGCCCATTCGGCTGCGGGGGTGGCTGACGAAAGCACCGACTGCATCTCTGCAGGGGGTAAGACCAACACCCCAATGATTGTCCTGGTTTTGGTGCTAAACAATCTGATGGTGAGGTTCCAGTAATGCTGGAGCGTTGGGGAATGCGGAGGGCCCCTTTATTACTATTGCTCCCAGGTCCATTCTAGCAACTGATAGAGTCCAATCAATGGGACAAACAAAACTAAAATGCGTTCTTATGCAAAACTGAATTGTTTGAAATAGAACTGTTTTGACATTTAACTGTATGTGAGCCAAACTATTCTTATACTCAACTGAATTATTGGAATTAAAACAGTTGGATCTAACTGAATAGCTCGAAATAGAAATGTTTTTAACAATTAAACTGCGTACTTAGGCAAAACTGAATTTTTTGAAATGGAACTGTTTTTGACATATAAACTGTACTTATGCTAAATTGAATTGTTTGAAATAAAACTGATTATTTGTATAAAAATGAATTTGGCATTAAATGACTTACGAATGTTTATATGCTATAAAACCTAACCAACCAACCACTTTCCCAGCCAACCAACCAACCAACCAACCTTTACTGTGTTTATTTATATCTTTATTCATCTATTTTATACATTTACTGATCTTTTGCTTTCTTTCTTTATTTCTTTCTTTGTTTTTGTTTTTTTTTGTGTGTGTGTGTTTTTTTTTTTCTGGTAACTTCATTCTTTCCCTTGAAAGTATATTTTTTCTCAGCTTTTACGAGGCAGTTCATCAAATAGGCCTTTTTTTTTCAGTCTCAGTATCAGTCATTATTGATTTTTGTATTTGACTTCGTTGCACTGCGGGAAACCCGGCGCTTAAAATCATCTGGGAATTTCTTTCCTTCCTGAAAGGAATAATAATTCTTCTCAGAGAGCATCGTCTACTTCTGCAACAAACTACAATTCAAACCTGTAAGATCAGTTCTGCGGAAAAATATTAAAAATAAAAATAAAATAAATCAAGATAAAATAAAATAAAATAAACGCCCAGTCGGTTGGGGCCGTAGAATACACCGACTGCTTCTCTGCAGAGGGGTAAGACCCCCACCCCCAACGAGTGACATTAAACAATCTGATGGTGAGGTTCCAGCAGTGCTGGAGCTTTGGGGAATGCGGAGTACCCCTTTATTGCCATTGCACCCTGGTCCACTCTGGCCCAGATTGGTAGCACCTGATAGGGCCCTATCTATGGGTTAAATAGAACTAACAGCATACTTATGCTAAAATGAATTGTTTGAGTAAACTGAATAGCTTGAAATAGAAATGTTTTGACAATTAAACCGTACTTACATTTATACTGCGTGCTTATGTTTAACTGAATTATTTCAAATAGAACTGTTTTTCGACATTAAAACTGTATTTACACTTAACTGAATTGTTACATATATCTGCTTGAATAGTTTGAAATGGAAATGTTTTTGACAATTAAACTGTTTACTTATGCTAAACTGAATTGTTTTCAATAGAACAGATTATTTACATAAAAATGGATTCGGCGTTAAATAACCTACAAAGGTTGATATACCATAAAACCCAACAAACCAAACCAAACTAAACCAATCGTTTACTCAGATGTCACAGTCCAGCACGTTAACCACTGCAGCAAGGATATTTCCCCGACTTCAACATAAAACAAGCAGTGACGTGCCTTAAAACTAACCAATCAATTAACCAACCGATATCTCTCATTAATAACATCTCCATACGAGCAGAGTGTCAATTTTAAAGCAGATTTTATGAGATTTGATTACAAAATTTTCCTTCTCCTAGACTGGTCGCGACACAGAGTTAAAAGAAGTTTAGGCATAAAATAACTTTAGATGGGTTGGCGTGCAGTTAAAACCACTCACTCAAACACAGTTAAAAAGAATCTTTTTTTCCGTTTTGAAAGGCTGGTTGGTTGTTTGGTTGGCATATCAACCTTCGTAGGTTATTTAACGCCAAATCCATTTTTATGCAAATAGTCAGTTCTACACAGTTTAATTGTCTAAAACATTTCTATTTCAAGCTATTCAGTTTATTCAAACAGTTCTAATTCAGCCAAGTATAAGCATAGACTCTGTTTGCACACAGTTAAATGTCAAAACTGCTCTATATTAAACAATTCAGTTTAGTGTTAGTAGATTTTCAAAGTCAAAAACAGTCCCTTTTCAAAAAATTCAGGTTAACATAATCACGCAGTTTAAATGTAAGTACAGTTTAATTGTTAAAAACATTTCTACTTCAAGCTATTCAAGTTAGTTAAACAGTTTTAATTCAAACAATCCTGTTCAGCATAAGTATGTGGTTAGTTTTGTTTAACCCATAGATAGGGCCCTATCAGGTACTACCACACCGAGCCAGTGTGGACCTGGGAGCAACGGCAATGAAAGGGTACCCCGCATTCCCCAAAGCTCCAGCATTACTGGGACCTCACCATCGGATTGTTTAGTGTCCTATCAAGACACTCGTTGGGGTGGGGATCTTACCTCTCAGCGGAGAAGCAGTCGGTATATTCTATAGCCCCGACCGACTGGGCGACGTTTTGAAAGGATAGCTATGCTATAAAAACATGGAGAGGAGTATCTCATGAGTTGATGGAGACATTAGGTTTATAAGCCTGAAAAATTTATTTTGAATTTTCAGGTAATTGATTGACAAGTGAGTTAGACGGGTTATTGTTAAGAGTTTAAGTCGAATAATTGGTATTGAAAACCAATAGATTTTAAAAGAACGAAAATATGCATGTGACAGAGTAAAAACCAGAGTTTGCGAATACTTTTATGCAATTGATTTTAACGTTTAGAATTATTTTATACATAAAAGTTAAATTTCTTTGTTTGTTGTTAAAGATATTTACGAACCCCTCCGCTCGGGCAGGATATGACACAAGGTCAATTTTTAAGCAGAATTTAACAGGTTTGAATTCAGAGTTTTCCTTCTCCTAGACTAATTACCTCACCAAGGCTGACGAACCTAGTCTGCCCTACTATTTCCCTATAACTGGAGGGAGAATAATTGGATCCATACCTTTTCCTAAAGGTATTAGTGCTATGTGAAATGCTATCAGTCTCGTCCAGGATTTGAACTCGTGTCACTGTGTCCATTTCCTACGATGATAACCATAACACCATCTGTTGTTTTAATGGCATATCAACCACCTTGGGTAATTTAAGGTCAAAGACTACAACAATAGTGTCACTTTTTAACCCATATATGTCACTTTTTAACCCATATATGGGAGGATAAGGGGGTTCATAGCTTTCGCAAGATTATTTGTCCAAAAGTGAACGTAATAGCGTGACTGGAGTTCGAACTCGCTTATAACGATTCCGCAGTTTATGGCGTTAACCGTTATCCTACGAAGACACCCGACTAGACGTTAAAGAATTTTGTTCATTGAACATTACATAACTAATTGTCGTTGTTTCGAATAATTTTTAAACAGATCTGGAGAGGTGGGTTCCTCGTGGTGTAATGGTTACAGCGCTGGACTGCAGAAAGGAAGTAAGCGAGTTCGTACTCCAGTAGCGATATTGTATCATCCACTTTCGGACATATACCCTTGGGAAAGATATGAACCTCCTTATCCTCCCAGCTATCGTTAAATAATATCAATATCATTCTTTTAGAAGAATTGATTCGACATTAAATAACCCAAGAAAATCAATGTGCTATTGGTTCCATGTATTGGAGCCTAACGGGTACTACGGTTTAAAGTTCACCTGGATGTCAGTTAATGTGGAGGTAAACCATATTCCTCAGATCTCTGTAAGCGGAGCCTTACTGTCAGTTTCATGTTCATGTCTAACGCAGGACACGCGAACTGTTTTATCTAACTTGAAAAACGGCATCTGAAACTAGAGGATTACTTGAGCGAGTATACTGGATATTCTCAACGTTTCAGCTACAACTTTCGTTAGGCTAACCCTGGTGTACATTGCTTCCGTAAACCTGGAGAGTTGTCAAGCAGATGGCACCACCTGTTTGTTTCAAATAATTTCCAGATCCGGATATCAATTGAAACTTTTGAAAAGTTTTCTTTTGCCAACCACTCCTCCTTGCTCCATTTGTGAGAATATTAATTCCAGAAATAAAACGTCTTCTATTTAAATCGGTCTGCCAAAAAGCAAACGGCTTAACCTCTCCTCTAGGGATGGATCGATTTCTTCGACCGTATTGGTGGGCCGGTGAAATATGCTAGTCAGGTGATGGCCTGTGGTAATAGACGGTGTGGGTGATAAATTTGGATTGAAATTTAATTGCTAATGTGCATATGCACATCAGTGCATGTTGAGACTATTGCACGAAATGTTTCATGTTCAGAGCTGCAGAGATATTGACGATTATTAACAAACCTAAAAAGAAAAAATGCTACCTATCGTGATTTGCATTAAAAAGCTAAGATGTAGAATGGACTCTTTCGTGTAATATACATTAAATAG
This sequence comes from Sepioteuthis lessoniana, assembly GCA_963585895.1. Taxonomy (NCBI): domain Eukaryota; kingdom Metazoa; phylum Mollusca; class Cephalopoda; order Myopsida; family Loliginidae; genus Sepioteuthis; species Sepioteuthis lessoniana. Next base: position 18,571,739 of record OY757927.1, on the reverse strand, counting down.
CTTTTAGTTCATAAAGGATACTTACTAGTAGTATATATATATATATTTTCATCATTCATCGTGTGAAAGCAAGTACGATACCTTGCCCTAATCAAGGGGTGATAACACAGTTTCGCTAGCTCAAGGCGGTACTGCCACTCCAGGCGCGACCAAGCAGCTTTTGCCACCGGACAGGTTGTTTACAAGAATTATATATATATATATATATATATATATATATATATATACGCTAGATTAATTAAAAGCAGAGATTACATTGGACGTTCATATTCATTTTTAGTGTGCAATTTGTGATTTTTAAAAACGCGTTTATTTTCAGCCGTTGATGTGATTATGCGTTTACAGTAACCGTTTTTTGAGGTTACGTAATCACACGGGAATGGTGGTTCCGCGTGCATTTCACTCATGCTGAAAACTTTTCGCTTTCGACCAAATATATATATATGTATATATATATATATATATATATATATAAATATATATAAACAGATATGCAGTCTGCAGACGAGAAGGATGTGACACTAGGTAAATTTTTATATCATATTATGTACAGGACAATCATCGAAATATTTTGTTTCACTTCATAAATAGATAACTTTTATTCATATATTTTGCAGTATATATATTCGCCAATGGTCCGGGATACCATGGTTCAATCCAACGTCGAATCATACAAAAGGCTTTAAAAATGGTACTTGATACCTCCTTGCTTAACATTCAGCAATATGAGGTACGTATCAAGGGTAAAGTGGAGCAATCCAGGGAAAGAAGTTGCACCCTTCCCTACACATCGGTGTAGTAGCAACTGAAAAGTGAGCCTTCGGGTCATCCTCAACTAAAGGGAGACAACTTTACTTTACTATATATATATATATATATAGAGAGAGAGAGAGAGCGTGTGTGTGTGTGTGTGTGTGTGTGTGTGTGTGTGTGTGTGAAAGAAAGAGAGAGGGGGAGAGGTAAAGCGAGAGCGAGAGAGCGGGGGGAAAGACAGATAGATTAAGAGATAGATATCTATTGTCACGAACATTCAGCGAAAGATCAGTTTAGATTAGAGGTCAATCAAAATCTCGGTCTGTCTCTGTCTCTTTCTGTTTATCAATTAATCGATATATATATATATATATATATATATATATATGTGCATGTATGTATGTGTGTATGTGCGTGTATGTGTGTGTGCGTGCGTGTGTGTGAGTGTGTGTTCACAGAGTGATAGAGAGGGAGGAGGAGAAAAAGAAGTGTTTGTGAGATAATGATCGATAATGTGTCACGCAATTTTAACAGTACTTTGATGATCACTTTAGAGCCGCGAGCGTCTAAATGTAATGGTGTATGTTGGATATATATGTATATATATATATATATATATATATATATATATATATATATATATATATATGTGTGTGTGTGTGTGTGTGTGTGTGTGTGTGTGTGTGTGTGTGTGTGTGTGTCTATAAAAATAAAATTACGACACACACACAGGCACAAATACATCAAACACACATATGTGGATATATGTGTTTCTGTATGTACAAACGTCTGTGACTGTATATGTGGATTGCTAACGTCCACTGAATAGATGCTTAATAATTGCACAAATTTGAACAATAACTTACAGCTAATAATCCTTATCTATGTCTATTTCTGTTGAAAAATTTAGGTTATCAAGAGTACAAATATAACTCAACATAATGGAATAAAGTGCTAGAAAGGAAATATTTATAATATAGAATATAAAAAAAATTTAAAGAAGATACATTATAGAAAATTTAAAAAATTATGTATTGCAGAAAATAGAAAGAGAATATATATATATATATATATATATATATATATATATATATATATATATATATATATATATATATATATAATGAGGAATATAAAGAAAACTTATATAATTCAAAATATAAAGAAAATATATAAAATATAGGACGTAAATATATATATATATATATATATATATATATATATATATATATATATATAATAATAGGGAATATGCACTGCATACATTCAATAGATAATAGAAAGAGTTAACGTATATATATATATATATATATAATGAGGAATATAAAGAAAACTTATATAATTCAAAATATAAAGAAAATATATAAAATATAGAACGTAAATATATATATATATATATATATATATATATATATATATATATATATATATATATAATAGGGAATATGCACTGCATACATTCAATAGATAACAGAAAGAGTTAACGTATATATATATATATATATATATATATATATATATATATATATATATATATATATAATTGGAAATAAAGCATGTGATATAGAATATAAAGAAAATATATAGGGAACGTAAAGAAAATCTAAATTCAATAAGACAAAATTGAGAGAATATATATATATATATATATATATAACGGGACCTGAAGACCTGCCGGAGGCGATGAATGATAGGGAGAAGTGGCGAGAGATGGTCAGGGATATCCGTGCTGGCGGCACGACATGATGATGATGATGATGATATATATAAATAGAGAATATGCACTGCATTCATTTAATAGATAATATAAAGAGTAAACATATATATATATATTTATATATATATATGTATATATATATATATATATATGTATATATATATATATATATATATATATATATATATATATATAAAATGGGAGATATAAAGAAATATACGTGATATAGAATATAAAGAAAATCTACATTCAATAAGACAAAATAGTGAGAATATATATAAAAGACATTACGAAAAAAATATTAAGAAAAGAATGAATGTAAACATTCTTAATTCGGTTTTGTGAAGTAAATACATCACATTTTCGTTTGCAGGTAAATCATGTACACACACACACACACACACACACACATATATATATATATATATATATATATATATATATATATTGGTTTTGTGAAAAGATATAACTTTTTATGTGGATGGTTCGATTCTCAGTAGGTTTAACTCTGATGAATCGTTAGATGTGTAGAAGTTAATCACAATGGAGAATTAGAAAAATAATAGGCAAAATATATACTAAAAAGAGTTACAAATAAATAGGAAAAAGTTACTATAAATTGTTGTTTAAAAATAAATAATTATTCATTTAGAGTCTTTCTTTGATCGTATATTCTGTTTTCTTTCTCTTTTTATATTTGTTAATAGGCAACTTTTAAATATATCATGTGTTTGTTAGTGTTTTATGGAATAATATCTACCCTTGTAAGTTTTTTAATGCTAAATGATATCTATCTATCTATCTTTTTATTTTTATTTTATTTATTCATTTTTTTCTTATTTTCATCATTCAACGTGTGAAAGCACGTTCGATACTCTGTCCTCATCAGCCGCCAACCAGGGTGATAACACAGTTTCGGTTATCTATCTATCTATCTATCTATCTATCTATCTATCTATCTATCTATCTATCTATCCATCTATCTATCTATCTATCTATCTAGATACACACACACACACACACACACACACACACACACACACACACACACACACACACACACATATATATATATATATATATATATGTATATAGGTGGTGCATTCGATAAGTTTCCAGAATTTTTTGTACAGGCATTTAGAATTGTCGTAGAATCTTGAAAATACAGTATGTTATTGCTAATACATCTTAGGAGATAACTGACCAATTTTTATGATTTAAGGTTCCAATGAACAGCTACAGCAGCAATTGGAATACACCCTACTAAAGCCTGATTGTCACAGCTGCTGAATTTCAAAAATGCAATCAGGACGTGACGACACTTTAAAAGAACGATATGCAAAAAAAATTTTAAACTTGAAAAAAAATTCACAGAAAAAAAGGGAATGCTTCAGACTGCTTTTGGACCATCTTGCATAAACCGAGCATCAGTTTTTGAGTGGCATAAGAGATTCAAGGGAGGTAGGAAGTCTGTAAGGGATGATGAGAGTTGTGGGAGGAGTAGGGAAGTCAATGGACCAGAGTTGATTGACCAAAGTGTTAGAGATAGGGTTACTATGTTGAGGTTTTAAGGGAGATCAGCAAGAGATTCCTAGGGAAGAGGCCAGCACTCTTCAAATCGAGCCAGTGGCATTTCCACCAGGACAAGGCACCAGTTCACAACTCCATCCTAGTCACAGACTATTTGACCAAGATGGGCATCAAGACAGTTCCTCAGCCTCCCTATAGTCCAGATCTTGCTCCCAGTTACTTTTGGTTATTCCCGAAGCTCAGAGGCTGTCATTATGAGACAAATGAGGAGATCAAAGAGGCTGGTACAAATTTCATTGACACGCTGACTGAAGAGGACTTACATGGGGAGTTCCAGAAGTTGTTGGAACGGTACAAGTGCATTGCAGCTGGAGGAGATTACTTTGAAGTGGAGTAGAGTTTCATGTGTGTACTACAAATAAAAGTGCCCATACGAAAAAAGTCTGGAAACTTACTTAATGATCCTCGTATATATATATATATATATGTGTGTGTGTGTGGGTGTACACACGCACATATTTATATTTATATATTTATATATAATCGATTTTTATCAGACCTAACCGACAAAATTAAACGCAGTTTCTTCCAGGCAGCAGTCACATCGATACTGCTATATGGATGTACTACATGGACTCTTAGAAAACGGCTGGAGAAGAAGCTAGACGGCAATTACACAAGAATGCTGCGAGCAATCTTGAACAAGTCCTGGCGGCAACACCCCACAAGACACCAACTGTACGGCCACCTGCCTCCTATCACGAAAACTATTCAAGTTAGACGAGCCAGACATGCAGGACACTGCTGGAGAAGCAGGGACGAACTCATAAGTGATGTACTCTTATGGACCCCCACACATGGCCAAACAAAGACTCCAAAAAATGACGCATGATTCCTCTTTGCTTAACACTCAGCCTTTCAAAATAAGAATCAACGGTAAGCGGAACAATACAGGAGAAAGTGTTGCGCCCTCCCCAACACCTCATTGTAGTAGCTATTTAAAAGTCGGTTCGCCCTCTACTAAGGTCTGCCAATTTATATTGCAGGCATCACCGTAGTCAACTCGACACCCTGTCATACATTGAAGTGATAGACTTCAGGGATGGCTGACTCCACTCCCAGACTACCCTTGCCCCCAGTCGTCTTAAAGAACAAACCTTGGTTTAATTACGAGATGGCCAGCACAGAAAATAAAATAATAATAATAATAATAATAATAATAATTATTATTATTATTATTATTTCAAGATAAAACCAATATTCGCTTACATTAGGATAATAAATTTATTTCCATCCTATTATGAGCATTGGTATGAATCAAAACTCCAAAAGAATTTTAACAGGACATCATCAAATCCAACAAGAAAATAAAATACAACCTGATAGGAGAGAGAGAAAGAGGAAGGAAGGAGAGGGAGAAAGGAAAACCATTTCACCTATGGTTTGTAAGGCTAGTTCCGGTCTCTTCCTGTTTCAGATTAAGACAACGGCAAAAACAATGAGAGACCGGAAGAGACCGGAACTAGCCTTACATGCCATAAGGTTTATACATTGATGGGAATTACTATAAGTGTATCGAGTGTGTAATGGTTTGCAATCTAAACTAGCAAACCTACACGAGTGTGTTAGAGTCTCAATTGGTGCTCTATTCATTCGGCCTTGTGCAAGATCAAAGAAAAGAACTTCGAAAATTACCACGGGAATTTTCCATTTCTTCACTTGCAGTTGTGGGAGAAATTCCGGCATGTGGACACAATCAGAAGGCTTGTGAGACTTGGCTTCGCAGTCTCCGTTGCAGCGGTATTTGTCACATCATATGGCTTTTACAGTGTTCACTGTGCACTGAGCAGCAGTCATCATCATGATCATCATTTCATTCTGCTAGCACGAATCTCCCGGTCCCCCTCTCACCACTTGTCCCTATCGTCTATCGCTCCCGGCAGGTTTTCCAGGTTGCATCTCGTATCAGTGTAACATACTCATATGCATGCAGAAACATAGTCAACACAATAAAGACGAGTGGACACAGTTCTTTAGAAAAAATATACCTCTCACTTTATTCAAAAAGGTTCGAAAGGGTTACGAAAGGTTTTATGTGTGAGAAGTGAGTTGGAGACTGAACAGAACTGCAATATATTGACCCCCAACTCTTCTGGCTACAGCAGCATTTCTTTCCCGTTCTCCTGGGCTGCTCAACCGGGGCCCTGGGGGCTTAGCCTCTGCTGGAACAGGGTTCTCATTCCAGCATCTTCTCTTCAACTCACTGACTTCCTGTCCCAGCCGAGTTATATAATTATTTGACGTTCACCTACTTCCTGTGGCGTCACAATTCTCACTCAATTCAACCTGTCGACAGTCAAGGTTATCCCCCGAACCTTCGACCGGATGCACAGGTGCATTTCTCATCTGACAGCCCGGCCAGGTCAGAGGTCACTATGTTACATCAGCACAGAGCTGTTGTAGATAGGATATAGCTAGTTGTCCAACCTTTGGTTGTCCATTTGAAGGGGACCATTGGAGAATATCCCTCATGACGTCGTTCTTACTTCTCAAATAGTGTCCCGCTTGACTGGCTCATCTCATTTGGATGATTACCGTGATGGGTGGTAGGTGGGCATATAGCCGCTGTTTTGTGGGGTGTTGCCTCCAAGACTTGTGCAATATTACTCGCAGCATTCTTCTGTAATAACCATAAAGCTTTTTCTTCATACGTTAGGTCAGTGTGTCCACGTGGTGCATCCATATAGCAGTATTGACATGAATGAGCTTGAAGAAAACTACGTTTTGATTTATCTAACAGTTCTGACTTCTATATGACTGATGAATTATAGTTAGCGGTCCATACCTTTGCTTGTCGCGTGTTAATGTGATTTTCGTTTGAAGAGTCGCTGATTCAGAGCTAGGTGAACATGTCGAGATATCGCCTCTTTGATTAAAGTACATGTATTCTGTTTTGTCTGCGTTCACATGGAAGGCTTAGCCACCTGCTGCCCATTCCAGACTATGTAGCAAGGATTCGGCCTGGATGGGTTTATTTGCCAGAGCGCTATGTCATCAGCGTAGTCCACGTTCGTAATAGGTTGTGCGGGGTATCTTCTGCTTCTTTCCTTTGACAGCGTAAAGCTGTTTTCTTTCATTAAATCTATAGACGTTCTAAGCACGTAATCTAGGCAGATAATAAACATGTATGGGGCTAATGTATCTCCTTACAGCACAACTGCTACAATGTCAATGTGTTCTGCGTCTTCATCGGAGATCGAACTTCTACTTTGGTATTATTATACAGGAAGTGCCCGTGGTGTAATGGTTATCGTCGTAAGAAATGGAAACGGCGACACGAGTTCAAATCCTTAACGAGACTGATAGCATTTCACATAGCACTAATACCCTTGGGAAAGGTATGAATCCAATTATTCTCTCTCTAGCTATGGGTAAATAGTAGGGCTGACTGTGTTCTTCAGCCTTGGTGAGGTAACTAGTCTAGGAGAAGGAAAACTCTGAATTTGAACCTGTTAAATCCCGCTTTAAAATTGACCTTGTATCATATCCTGCCCGAACAGAAAGGTTGGTTAATATGGTTATTATACAGCGTCATTATGGCTGCGACGGTTTCTTTAGGGAGACCTTTGGCGAGAAGTATTTGCTCCCTCTTTCCTCTTTGTATGGAGTCAAATGACTTGGAAAAGCGTACAAAAAACAGTGTAGCTTCGAGGTTTTTTGTTTTTTTTTGTTTATTTTTTTTTGCTCGAACACCTAAAATTTGACGGATAGTCAAATTTTTTAATGTCGTGGATCTTTTCTCAGGAAGCTATTTTGGTTCTTCCAAAGTATTTTCTCAATTTTGGATTGTATGCAGTTGAGTAGTGAAGATGTCAGTTTTTTGATACTCGACGCTTATCCTCATGATAAAGATGCGTCTTTTTAAAAAAATCAGATGGCTATATGGAAGCTATCTTATTTCACATATACAACTTTAATCATTATGCTTCTTTTGCTGTTGACTTCAATCAATAGATCAAGCTCTTCCTAAAAAAAGAGGGGACATAATGAATTTTTAAATCCAGCCCAAAAAACCTACCCCCATGTATATATATTTGTTTTTGTGTTTTTTTAAATCACAAACTTCACACTAAAAATGAAGATTAACGTCCAATGTATTTTCCGCTCTTAATTGATCTGGCGTATATATATATATATATATAATTCTCTTAATACCCTCTCCGGTGGCAAAAGCTGCTTGGTAGCGCCAGGAGTGGCAGTACCGCCTTGAGCTGCCGAAACTGTGTTATTGCCTCTGGTTGGCGGCTGATGAGGGCTGGGTATCGCACATGCTTTCACACGTTGTACGATGAATATATATATATATATATATATATATATAACGAAGGCATGTTTTGTTGAACATGATAGAACACATTTTATTTACAGTTTTTAATTGTAGTTCATCAAGTTGTAATGTGTTTTTTTTTCGAATTTCACGGTCAAGCTGGTGTAAAAATTGTTCCACATTTTCTCCCAAGCGCTTTCACACATACTTTGGCCGTTTTCACGGGTCATCGTTTGTAGTGACATTTTAGTTTAAATATTTCGTTCTAGTGTTCTTTTTTATTTTATCGAATTCATTTTTTCAAGCTCTTAGGAAAAAAAACGGGACAATTTTTACACCATCTATGAGTGAATAGTAGGGCAGATTTGTTTCTTTAACCTGAGTATGGCAAACGGTCCAAGAGAAAGAAAACTTTGAATTTAAACCAGTTAAATTCTGCAAAAGAATTGACCTTGTGTCGCATCATGCTCGTGCAGTGGGGTGGATATATATATATATATATATATATATATATAGAGAGAGAGAGATAATGAGTGGAAGATGGAGAGAGGTGAGTTGAGAAAGGAATACTAGAGTTGGATATGTTGAGATATTGATTGACATGAGTTAATATTGACATATCTTCTGTCAGGATTTATAAAGCTCTTTGTGAAAAATGTTAAAAGATTTCGGCTTGATGTGCCGAATATCAATACATCGAAATAAATTCCGTCTACCACACAGTCCGTCATTTACAATTTGACGAAGTCTTCTTCTCTGATGGACTTTCCTCAACGGATCCTCGTGGTTATTCGGAAAAAAAGAGATAATCTCTGTCTGTCTCTGTCTCTCTCTCTCACATACAAACACACTTTCTTTCTTTCTTTCTTTCTTTCTTTCTTTTACTTTTTAAATGTAAGATGTCTCTTCATTCAGCCTCGAGCTATGAAAAGAGGTTTCACTTTTCAGAAAGCCATTAAGCAACTTCTTGGAAACAAATAAATTGGAACACGGTTCGGCCATTTTGGATCACGAAATAAGAAGCTCGGGACAATCGAACATTTTCTTTCGGATTTTTTATGCTGTTAATGGAACGTTTCGACCAGTCTAATCACCGTTCATCGTCAGATGTATCATCATCATCTTCATCATGTCGTGCCGCAAGAACGGATACCTCTGACCCTCTCTCGCCACTTCTCCCTATCAGTCTTCAGGGCTACATCCCGTATCCTCACATAGCTGCTGTATGTATGTTTGAGGTGGTCGTCCTGCTTTTGCTCGGCCATATGCGGGGGTCCATAGGAGTACATCACTTATGAGCTCGTCCTCGCTTATCCAGCAGAGTCCTGCATGTCTGGTTCGTCTAACTTGGATAGTTTTCGTTGGGAGGCAGGTGGCTTTATAGTTGGTGATTGTGGGGTGTTGCCGCGTGGACTTGTTCAATATTGCTGGCAATAATTGCCGTCTAGTTTCTTCTCCAGCCGTTTAGTAAGCGTCAGATGTATAATCTGAAAAAAACAAACAAAAAAAATACTAATTCATGTACTAATCGTATTTAGCATCTTTAACAAAATCGACAATATATTTAATGAAACGAGCATCTTTAACATCGTCACGGAAACTTTAATATTATTGCTTTAACTTTCACACAAACACCCTCAGGAAAAGTATGAATAGTCTTATTCTTTTACTCTAATATAATGGCCGAGGGATTTCGTTTTATATATCTTGCCTTTCGGTTTAGTTAGGCTGAGAACCTTTCGCTTAGCGCACAAGTTAGTTAGGTGCAACATGAACACAGGTGTTCACGCGCGGAGAGCACGCGTCATTCACAGATGTCAAAATAAAACCCCAGATAGGAAATGAAACGAGGAGATTTGAGTGACGTCACGCACCGGAAGCATGGGCTGAGATTTGAGAAAAGTCTAGAGTTGAGTTTTTGCCTCCGAAGAAGAAGGTTGACATTCGGAGCTTGCCGAGGCCTTGCCGCGCGTGGTGAGGGGCAGATGGAAAAGTCAGAATAGAAAGATTGTGTATCACTCTCCTTATGTCGAAAACCCTTTTAACTCAAAGGTAATAAAAAGTTTCGTACCTGAACTAAGAAGTCTTAAGTGTTTTTGTGTTTCGGGATTCCTATGTTCTATGTATATATGTTATGAACATTCTATGTACATTTCACATATTCATGTATGGGTATGTTACATCACCTCTGAGTGAAATAGTAACACTATTGCTCAACAAGAATGGCTATGGCATTATATACACTACGAAGTTTGACCTACCATTCAACAAAAAGAAAGAAAAAAAACTAAGGGTTTTCGGACTATTATCTTAATCTTTATAGTTATTTCCACAACGTTTCGGCCGATATGTCCTCCGGCCTTTTTCAGATGTTTATCGAACTTTGGAACCTTCACGAAACTTCGAACTACGTCCTTTATTGAATCCACGGGGGTCGCCTGTTCTGATTCCGTTAGCCATAGCCGGGTATTCCTGAATTGTTACTCGCCTGCAGTCAGAATTGAACCTGCAACTTCCAGATGATTGTCTCCTTAGAAGCTTAGGAAACCAATGCCTATAACTGTTACGCTATGTGTCTTTTTTTAGACAACTAAAAAGCAACTAGCGATACTTTAACATCTTTAGCGAAAATTTAACATCTCTGTCAAAACATTTATACCTTTAACAAAATTTTATTACTTTTCGCGAAATTTTAACATCTTTTGAAAAACTTTGACATCTTTAACCTCTTTAGATTGTGTTGGGTATCACCCACCATTTTCCTTACTATGAACTAGTCCATCTGCCATATATAGCAGTAGCTACTAATACCAAGGCAAACTAGAAGGTGAAGAGCAGCTTCTTATAGGAATAGTATTAGATCGTTGGAGACTGGAGATCGCACTAGATCACCTTACTTGCTACCGTAATAACGGAAGCCAATACTATCGTTGGAATATATCTTTATTCTGTATTCACTAATCCTATGTTCTTGTCTACTAATAGTCTCTCTATTGTATATACTTTTTCCTGAGAATATATCACTATTACCTCTCATATCGTGGTTTGTCCTTTATTTGATATTACAAGCGTTCACTAATCCTATGTTCTTGTCTACTAATAGTCTCTCTATTGTATATACTTTTTCCTGAGAATATATCTCTATTTCCTCTCATATCGTGGTTTGTCCTTTATTTAATATTACAAGCGTTCACTTATCAGAACGCAACGGATAGACTTATACCTCTTTACCGAATATTTAACATCTTTGACAAAACTTCAACGAGATTTTATCGAAAAGTTGACATCATTCATGCAACTTTACCATTTTGAGCAAAAATTTTACATCTTTGACGAAACTTTGATATCTTTTACGAAACTATAAACTCTTTAGCGAAACTATAACATCTTCAAAACAACTAGCTGAATACAACGAGGATGAGTCGAAAGTTTTGCAATATTTTGATTAGGTGAGGAACAAATCAGCTATTCCGGGTATTTTTTCCGAGGTCAGGAAAGTGACAAATTCCACTACTCTGCGAGATGCCCTGCTTGCCTGATACTCTCCAAGTATTACATTCCGAAAACTGACCTTGCAGCACATATAATTGAAAAACAATTGGAATATATTAAACTATTTAAATCTATTCCAGATATTTGTATTAGGTTGGTTTTTTGTTGATGTTGTTTAATGGCATATTAACCTTCAGGGGTTATCAAATACCAAAGCCATCCTATTAGAATAACCGTCTGGTAGAATTTAACCACTAGCTTGGGATGTGATAAGGGACTTCATAGCTTTCTCAAGTGTTTTAGTACGAAAGTGATCATAAGATTGCAACTGGAGTTCGAACTTACTGACTACGATGTCACAATTCAGCGCGTTAGCCACAACGCAATAGGTATATTCCTCCCGTTTTATACAGTGAGGTGCCCGTGGTGTAATGGTTATTAATGAACAGGAAATGAACACGACGACACGAGTTCAAATCCTAGACGAGACTGATTGCATTTTGCATAGCACTAATACCCTTGGGAAAGGTATGAATCCAATTATTCTCCCACCTGCTATGGGTAAATAGTAGGGCACACTAGGTTCTTTATCCTTGGTGAGGCAACTAGTCTAGGAGAAGGAAAACTCTGAATTCAAATCTGTTAAACTCAGCTTCAAAAACTGACCTTGTGTCATATCGTGCCCGAGCGGAGGGGTTGGGTAAATATGAGAAATAAAATAGAAATAGAAGAACAAAGGAAAAGAAACGAAAGAGAGAGAGAGAGAGAGAGAGAGAGAGAGAATGTGTGTGTGAGAGAGAGGAAGAAGAAAGAAAAGAAAAAAGAGAGAGAGAGATAGCGTGTGTGTGTGAGAGAGAGATAGAGAGATAGAGAGAGAGAATGAGAAAGAGAGAAAGAAAGAGAGAGAGTGGGTGAGAAAGAGAGAGAGAGAATGTGAGTGTGAGAGAGAGGAAAGAGAGAGAGTGTGTGTGTGTGTGTGTGAGAGAGAGAGAGAGAGAGACAAACAATGCTATAAATCTGACAGTTATTTGTTCCTGAGGGATGGAAAAAAGGGAAGAAAAAAGAATGAAAATAAAAAGAAAGACGTCGATGGATATAAAGACAGATAGAAAGAAATAGGATAAGATAGATAAATAGACATGCAGATAGATAGAACGAGATAGACTAAGAGATAGATAGAAATATAAAGTGACTGATAGATTGATAGCATAAGAAATGTGTAAAAGAAAGTAATGACGAAAGATTCCGTTCGTACGACTTAACTAATTAATAAATATACATGGCAGCATTGGTTTTTATTTTATTGGATTTATTAACTTTATATATATATATATATATTTCAATCATACATCCTAGATGCATCAAGGACGTCTTCAGTGATGCACTGTCTTCATCGCCGATTTCGGGCTATTTTTGCTTCATATCGGCCCCGACAGAAACCTCGGCATGACTCAGGAAGAACCAAGCCGCCTCCTTGATCGCGAAGTGCTACGCTCGTGCTTCTACCAAAGCAAAAAAAAAAAAAAATTAATAAGGCCGGACTTTGGCCGTTCCTATAAACATCTGTCCTTCAGTAATACCCAATGAAAAACAGGGCATTTCACACTCCTCTACTATATATAATACCATCTTTACCTATATATATATATATATATATATATAAATTATCGACAAATACTTTTGAAAAGTGTTTGTCGAAAGCTGCCTTAATTTTCATTTTAGGGCCTATAATAATTGATTTTTCCTTAAGACCATGTCTTCTTTTATTTAATGACATATATAAGCATATATATATATATATATATGTGTGTGTGTGTGTGTGTGTGTAGTATTTGTCGCTGCCTCCCACCAGGCACGACTTGACACATGGTCAAAAGCCCGAAGGCCGATTAAAGTGTGGATAAAGGGGAGGGGAGGTCGGGAACGAGCCGAGACTCGAACCCTGCTTGTCTGTGCTGCTCATCGGCTCACTTAGTGCAATGTGAGCCTGATGAGGCAAGCAGTTTCACGAACCCAAATGTGGGTCCGGGCACGTATGCCAGTTTACGGCTTAAACTAGACGCTTGGTCTAGTGCCGTATATGGGTGACAAAGGGGACAAAAGTGCAGCTCGCCCACCCGAAGGTTGCCCAGCCGAAGCTGGACGACTTTGGATTATCTTGCCAGACTTTCCAACGGTTTCCTTTGTAATTACTGCCAATATCCTTACCTTCAGTTCATCTTTAGTGTTGTACGGTGTTTTGTGTTGATCTCGCTCAATTACACCTAATCAAAGGGAGTGCAATATAGGGGATTTTGCAGCCAGTTGTAAGGAGTAATGTGGTAGCTTTAATTTTCTAACGGCCATTATTGGGTTCACCTGCTTGTATGGGATGGCACAGAGACCCTTTGCCACCAGTCACCTTCTCAATCCATGACAACACTATATCCTTTGGGCAAATGATGTAGGCCTCCAAGGTGAATGCGAGACGGTGTTGGACGATGAACGAAGACGTAACGTAACCATTACTAGTGTACACTCCAAACACCAAAATGCAGACTGGATACTTGGTTTTTCTCACTATTAGTATATCGTGTGGGGACAGAGAAAGCTAAAATTTGTTTTATGAGTTCACCATCTGATTCCCAGAGAAATTTTTCTCATCTGAGAAAAAGCAAAGCATGTTTGGTTGGAGGAAACGCTTGAATTAGTTCAAAGGTTTTTCGGTGCAGTCTTTCCTTTTACCCTCCAAGGTTTGTGATAAAAGTTGCTTCTTTCTCATCTTTTATGAAAAAAAAATGAATGTCTTCGTGTACTCCCTGCCTGATTTGGTTTGGTGTAGTTTTATGGCATATCATCCATTCTAGGTTATTTAAAGCCAAATACATTTTTATACATATAAACAGTTCTATTTCAAATAATTCAGTTAAGTATAAGTATATATTTTTTACACACAGTTAAACGTTCTAAACAGTTCTATTTCAAACAATTCTGTTTAACATAAGTACACAGCTTGGTTCTATTTGAACCTTAGATAGGACCCTATGAGGTGCTACCACTCCACACCAGAGAAGAACTGGGTGCGATGGCTATGAAATAAGACTCCACATTACCCAAAGCTCGAGCATTACTGAAACCTTACAAGCAAATTGCTTCGTGTCATATCCAGGACACTCGTTGGGAGGTTTTACCCCTAAGCAGATTAGAAGTCGGTGTACTATAAAGCCCCAGCCAAATGTGCAAGTCTTCCTGATAAGAAACTACGACGCTCCAATGTCCCTGGCAATGAACTTGTTAAACTTACTGAGATTGTTGTCAATCATGGCCTGTATCAAACCAACGGAGTCAGTTCTTTTCTCATCAAAGCAATCTGATTAGGCTTCTGGGTTTCCGTACTATCGTAATATTCAATGAACTCATATTGCTCTCTTCGAATTCTCTGCACTGTCTTCAGATTGACACCCAAACACGCTAATACCTTCGCATTGGAGCTTCCATCGTTAATGCCAACATTATAGCTAACCGTTTCCAAATATCAGAAATAGTGAATTGCGTCGAGGTGCTGCTTTCCTCAAACACAGTGCCCACTAGTCTGTATCAATGAAGAAATACTGCCAATAGTCTGTATCAATGAAGAAATACTGCCAATATATATATATATATATATATATATATATATATATTTCTTTATTTATGTATATTTTGGCAGAATTTCTTCATTCATACACAAAAACAAATATATATATATATATATATATATATATATATATATATACGTGTGTGTAGATATCGTTGCACTTGTGTGTGTGAGTGACGAAATGCTGCCAAAATATACATAAATAAAGAAATATATATATATTATTCAGTCCATTTAACCTGGAGTCGGGAATAATTCTGTTAGGAAAAAAAATCATTCAACTCTGAGCATTTTAATTTTCCTGGTTAAGAGCTCAATGTAACAGACATCACAGACCAATAATTTCTTTAAGAAAAACAAAAAAACGGTCACATTAGGATTATAAATTTATTTCCATCCTGTTATGGGTTTTGATATAAATCAAAATCACAAAAAAAAAAAATTAACAGAACTTCTTCAGATCTAATGGATAAAACAATTCCTTAATTATTTTATCCATTAGATCTGAAGAAGTCCTGTTATTTTTGGTATTATTGATTCATATCAATACCCATAACAGGATGGAAATAAATTTATAAACATAATGTGGCCGACTTTTGTTTTTCTTAAAGAAATTATATATATATATATATATATATATATATTTAATAATACTTATTTAATGATACTCCTATATATATATATATATATATATATGTATATATATATATATATATATATATATATATATATATATATATATATATATCCTTACACTTGCTATCTTCTAATCTATGTAAAAAGTGTCAAGTGTCACATTCAGGTTTTTTGTTTGTTTCTTCCTCTTCTTGCTTTTTTTCATATCTTCTCCTTTGCAACAAAAACAACAACAACCACAACAATTACAACTATACTACTACTACTACTAATCTAACTGAATGTGAGATGACAGTTTTTTTTTAATTTAGAAAATGATAATTCTATTTATTTAATATTATTTATTTTCTCTTTTAAAATTCCAATCGTATATTCATTTACAGACTATTAATCTATTTAAAAAAGACCAATCCTCTATACTTAAACGGTTTTATAAAGTTACAAATATAAAATTTTCATGCCATAAAACTTCAATATATATATATATATATATATATGCCAGTAACTGTGATTTAAGAACAAAAATAAATGTAATTTGAAACAAGCTTCCCCTATAAATTATAATTATTATGAAAATTTCCACTGAAAAGAATATAAAAAGGCTGTCCGATGCAATTACGATAGAAATTGGTTTAAATCTCTTTATCAAAACAGTTCCACGCAAGTTTCCATGGCCTTCTTTTTCGGGTTTATATATTTATCAAACCGGCAGATGTTATGACTAACCACTTCTAGAGTGAGTCTAAAGCCGTATTGCTAATATATATATATATATATATATATATATATATTCATCTCTGCTTCTCCAGCAGTGTCCTGCATGTCTGGTTCGTCTAACTTGAATAGTTTTCGTGATAGGGGGCAGGTGACCGTACAGTTGGTGTCTTGTGGGGTGTTGCTGCCAGGACTTGTTTATGATTGCACATAGCATTCTTGTGTAATTGCCATCTAGCTTCTTCTCCAGTCGTTTTGTTAGCGTCCATGTAGTGCATCCATATAGCAGTATCGATGTGACCGCTGCCTGGAAGAAACTGCGTTTCATTTTATCGGTTAGGTCTGATTTCCATATAATCGATAGCCTATTGATAGCTGTCCATGCTTTCGTTAACCTCGTTTCGATGTCCTTTTCGGTTGATTCGACGCTGCTTCCTAGGTACGTGAATTTGTCTACTAGTTTAAGTGGGGTTCCTTCTAGAGTGGAGATGTCCCCCGTTTGGTTATAGCACATATATTCCGTTTTGTGTGCATTAACATAGAGGCCTATGCTTGCTGCTGCTCGTTCCAAACTATGCAGAAGTGTTTCGGCTTGGTCGGGTGTATTTGCCAGTATCGCTATGTCATCGGCGTAGTCGGCGTCGGTAATTGTTGTTGCGGGGTATCTTCTGCTTCTTTTCAGCGCGATATGATGATGATGATGATATATATATATATATAAATTCAGTAAGTTAGTCGAGGGTGACCCGAAGACTACATTTTCAGTAGCTAGTACAGCGAGGTATAGGGAGACCGCTACTCTTTTTCCTGGATGCCTCCACTTACCTTTGATCTATACCTTATAATGTTGAATACTTACCTGGACAAGGAGTATCCAAACTAATCACAGATTCGAGGCCGAATAAAAGCTGTTTTATTTATCCATTGGATCTGAAGAAGTCCTGTTATATTTTTCTTCGTGTTTTTGATTTACACCAGAAACTGAAAAACAGGATGGAAATAAATTTATAATCCTAAATTAACCGGTCTTTGGTTTTTTCTTCAAAGATATATATATATATATATATATATATATATCGAAATCTCTTTCTGTCAATGAATATGTCGCTCTTTCTCACTGCTTGTTCATATCTATCTATCTATCTGAGTTTTTCGTCTTTATTTTCATCTCATTATAATTGTCTCTTTATCTATGTCTCTACCTCACCCTTTTCAATGTTTGTTTGTTCCTTAAATGGCCCCTCCATATATATATATATATATATATATATATACATATATATATTACCGTAGTATATGGTTGTCACAATCTCTCCAAGTGGATTTGTGGCAGACCAAATGCTGTATAATTTGGAGAGTGATCAATATCTGTGATAGTTATATAATACAACATAATGATAAATAAATATGTGTTAGTTTTTATATACATTTAATAGCATGCATGCTTATATGTGAACACTGGTTTCATGCCGTCTTTAGTTCCGTGTAAAGACACCATGAAACCATTAATCACCGATAAGCATCCGTGGCGAAGAAGCAATCGTGTTGCCATAAGCGTCTATTGCAAGCCTCTTCGTAGATGAATTGAGGTCTCGGCAACCATTGGACGGATGTATGTAAACAATAGTAATTGTGATTCATAACCGTTTAAAATTTACTTCGCAGCTAATATCTCCTCGTGGCTGAATGGTTAGAAGCTTTGGTTTGGCGTTTGAGTCAACCGGTTTTCGATCCCATCTATGGGAAGATACTGTCTAGCCACACTCATGAGTTCTGATAGAACGAAACAGATCTGTCTGTGGATGACTATTGAGATATATATGTGTGTGTGTAGTTTATGTAGTGGCTAATTGTTTTACCGTGTCCAGTCTCCACAAAAAATAGTCGATAAAAAATATCTTTTCCTCTACCTCATGCTTGATGTGACATAAAACCGATCTTTTAGGCGCAGGTACTTCCCACTGACACAAGCTCGATTTAGAGGGATGCAAAATAATGGTTGGATTCGTCAGCATTTCCTCTTTGGGAGACAGCCTCAGACATCAGGGAATGAAATCAAGCCTTGACTTTTTACACGAACGACAGTACTGCCAGAGTAAGATTCTTTTAAGAGCCGAGTAAGAAACATGGATTGCCTCCAAATTTATTTATCTAGCCCTACCCCGCATTTGTGAACAGAATGTGGGACAAGGTCAGCGTTTTTCGAGGAGGTCCCCCCTACGCACATGGCCTCGAAATAACTAATGCGGCACCTACTACGCTACTTGTCAAAAATAGCTTTTTTTTTGTTCACGGTTTCATCTAATTTGTGTATTTTGCAAATTTTACAAGTCATTTATTCAAAAAATAAAATAAACCAATAAAAGAAAGAGAACACACACATATATATATATATATATATATATATATATATATATATATAAGATTGATTATATTTCATTATTCCTTTCCAACCTTCGCTTTTTAATAACCTGTTTTTGTTTATATATATATATATATATATATATATATATATATATATATATATATAATGGCGTTTGTTTTGTTTATTGCTTCTCTAATTCTCGGTTGCTATCAACCTTGGCCTTCTCGTGATTCGTCAACGTTAATCAGATTGTAAATCCGATCCGCCCACGTAAAAGGTTAATATTTTTCACAAAAACAAGATAAATACACACACAAACACACTAACAAAAAAAACCCCCACAATAGGCACACAGGAGCACGCACTCACATACAAGCACGCACATATAAAATCTATGTGTGTGTGTGTGAGTGTGTGTGTGTGTGTGAGTGTGTGTGTGTGTGTGTGTGTGTAAGTGTGTGTGTGAGTGTGTGTGTGTGTGAGTGTGTGTGTGTGAATGTGAGTGTGTGTGTGTGTGTAAGTGTGTGTGTGAGTGTGTGTGTGTGTGAGTGTGTCAGTGTGTGTGTGGGTGTGTTTGAGTGTGTGTATGTGAGTGTGTGTTTGAGTGTGTGTGTGTGTGTGTGTGCGTGTGTGTGTGTGTTTGAGTGTGTGTGAGTGTGTGTGTCATTTACCTGTAAAAAGTGATTATTTTCGTTCACAAAAAGCAAATCTTCAGTTTTTCCAATCACTTTTTTTTCTTCTTCTTTTTTTTTATATCAAGGTTTTCTTTATCTTTTTTTCGCAATATATTTATTTTTTCCTTTATATTCCATAACATATCTATTTTATTTATAGCTTTTCTTTGTAGTGTTATATTCTATATATTTTGTAACGTCATGTTTGAATCTATTTATGCCTAAAATTTTAAAAGAGAAATAGATAATGAGTTTATTGTTTGAATATAGACAATTTACTTTTTTTTTTATTCAGGAGAACTTTGCAACGCCACAGCTACACCCCCACTCAAACACTTACACACACACACACTACATTTACACACACAAACACATACATACATACATACATACATATGCACATTAATACGAGGATCATTAAATAGGTTTCCAGGCTTTTTTCGTATGGGTACTTTTGTTGATAATATACACATGAAACTATAGTCCCCTTCAAAATTACCTCCTCCGGCTGCAATGCACTTGTTATACCGTTCCAACAACTTCTGGAAGGCCCCATCGAAGTCCACTTCTGTCAGCGTGTCAATGATCTCTGTCACAGCCTCTTTCATCTCCTCAAATGTCTCATAACGACAGACTCTGAGCTTAGAGAAAAGCAAAAGTCACAGGGAGCAATGTCTGTACTATAGGGAGGCTGAGGAACTGTCTTGATGCCCATCCTGGTCAAATAGTCAGTGACAAGTATGGAGTTGTGGACTGGTGTATTGTCCTGGTGGAAATGCAACAAACCCGATTTGAAGAGTGTTGGCTTCTTCCCAAGGAATCTCTTCCTGAATTACCTTAAAACCTCAACATAGTAACCCTAACCCTATCCCTAACCCTTTGGTAAATCAACTCTGGTGTATTGACTCCCTTACTCCTCCCACACCTCTCATCATCCCTCACAGACTCCCTGCCTTCCTTGAATCTCTTATGTCACTCAAAAACTGATACTCGATTCATGCAAGATGGTTGAAAAGCAGTTTGAAGCATTCCATACGTTTCTGTGGCATTTTTTCCAAGTTTAAAACGGAATTTTATTGCATATCGTTCTTCTAAAGTGTCGTCACGTCCAGATTGCATTTTTGAAATTCAGCAGCTGTGACAATCAGGCTTTAGTAGGGTGTATTCCAATTCGTGCTGTAGCTGTTCATTTAAACCTGGAATCATAAAAATTAGTCAGTCATCTCATAAGATATATAGCAATAACATACTGAATTTTCAAGAGTCTCAGACAATTGTAAATGCCTGTACAAAAAAGTTCGGGAACTTAGTGAATTCATAGCATATATATATATATATATATATATATATATATATATCGTCATGAAATTGGGCTGGCAGTATGGAGTTGTCTTACTCTCTCTGTCTTTCTTTGTATATCTCTCTGTGTCTCTCTCATTCTCTCGACTTCCATCTCTATCATCTATCATTCCTAGCAGGTCTTCTAGACGCCATCCTATGTCTGCACAGAAATTCTTTAAGTACGTATTCACCAACCCTTTAACTTGGGTATGATGTGACACAGGGTCAATTTTAAGTGCTCTTTAACAGATTTAGATTCAGAGTTTTCCTTCTCGTAGAAGGACTTCCTAACCAATGGTTGAAGAACCCAATCTGCCCTGCTAATTACCCATAGCTGAATGGAGAATGAGAGGATTCATACCTTCCCCATTGATATTAGTGCTTTTTCGTCCAGACTTTGAACTCGTGTCACCGTATTCATTTCCTACGACGATAAGCATTACACATGTCGACAGGGTGACTGCATCCCTGCAGAGGGGTAAGACTTCCCTAACGAGTATCCTGGTGGCCCAGTTAGCTGGGACTGCAGAATATACCGGCTGGTTCTCTGCAGAGGGTTAAGACTCCCCTCAACGAATATCCTGGATATAACACTAAACAATCTGCTGGTGAGGTTCCAGTAATGCTGGAGCTTTGGGGAATACGGAGTACCTTTTAATTGACATCGCTCCTAAATTCACTCTGACCCGGTGTGGTAGCACTTGATAAGTTCCTATCTATTGGTTAAATAGATCTAACTGTAGTTTCGAGAGTTTACTGCTTTTGCATTAAAATTGCGTATTTATGCTATACAGAATTGCTCGAAATAGAACTGTTTTTGACATTGAAACTGTACCTAGACTAAACTGAATTGTTTGAATTAGAACTGTTTGACTTAACTGAATAGCTTGAAATAGAAATAATTTAAACAATTAAACTGTATACTCATGCTAAAGTGAATTGTTTGAAAAAGAACTGATTATTTGTAGAAAAATGGATTTGCTATTAGATAACTTTCAAAGGTTGATCTGCCGTAAAAATCCTACCAACCAACCAACCAACCAACCAAGTCTTGCCAACAATTGCATGTCCGTTGAAGAACGTCGTTTTTGTGTTTAGCCTTGCTCCCGTCGCAGTACTGAGCATGTCTTGATCGTCTTATTGGATTTGTAAGATTGGAGGTGAGTAGCCGTACATTATGCGTTTTGTAGGGTGTAGCTTCCAAGAATTGTTCAAAATTGACCGCATCATTTTTATGATTTTCCCATTTAGGTTTTTCTCCATGCATTTTTATAGCGTAACTGTGGTGCAACCCCACAGCAGAATGGACATCTTATTTGATCGGATAGATCAGACTTACGTATTATCGATTACCTGTCAACAGCATGCGACGCCTGCCCAAAATGTTTGTAGACATCATTTTCAGAAGAGATGTTTCTCCCGAAGCACACACACACACACACACACACACACATATATATATATATATATATATACATACGGAAACACACAAAAACACGAACACAAATTCATGGATATTTATAACACACATATAGATATATAGGTCTTTGTATACAGAAACTTACATATACATATACATCTATATATATATATATATATATATATATATATATATATAAGCACACACACATACAACCCCCATATATATATATATATATTTATATATATAAATTATATATAAAGTAATAAACCGGATATTGGCCTAGCGGTTAGAGTGTTCGCCAATGGCCCGGGAGACCTGGGTTCAATCCCAGGTCGAGTCATACCAAAGACTCAAAAAATGGTACTTGATGCCTCCTTGCTTAACACTCAGCATTCTAAGGTACGGATCAAGGGTAAAGTGGAGCAATCCAAGGAAAGGAGTAGCGCCCTCCCCTACACCTTGGTGTAGTAGCTATTAAAAAGGGAGCTCTTGGGTCACCCTCGACTATGGTCGCCAGCTTTACTTGAATTTATATATATAAATATAAAATTACAGTTGGTGACCGTTGTAGAAGTTTACCCGAAGGCTCCCTTTTCTATAGCTACTACACCGAGATTTGGGGGTGGGCGCTACTCCTTTCCCAAGATTACTGCACTTTACCCTTGCTAAGCAAGGCGGTATCAAGTACATTTTTTAAATTTGGTATGACTCGACGTGGGATTGAAACACGCACTCTCCGGGCAAACGTTCTACTCCTAATGCCAGTGGGTCGACTGTGTATGTATCAACGTAATCCCTCCGCCATAAAAAAAAGATTCGACAAAAGGTCATTTCTTACATGGAGTACATTTGATTTAAATTCTGTTTTTTTTTTCTTTTCCTGGATTGGTTGTCTTAATGTAGCTAAAAGATGTCAGTCTTCCCCACCATTTACCATACCTGGGCGGAGGACGTAGTTGTATTTACATTGATAACTTTAACGTCGACATTATTAAGAAGTGAAACTCCAAGAGATTCGTGTGGGGTTTGATCTCGGTTCTCAGAGTATTTTTCCTCGATCATACACCTAAACGCATTGACACATTACAAACACACACACACACACACACACACACACACACACACACATATATATATATATATATATATATATATATATATATACACAAGCACACACACACACTCTCTCTCTCTCTCTCTCTCTCACACACACATACACACACACGCGCGCGTATATATATATATATATATATACCTGTCTGTGTGTGTGTAAATAATTTACATATATGATTCATTTGACACCTCCTACTCTTGGTGTCTTAAGCTTTTCGGATATTCCCTCCATCAGAATATATAATCTGCTTATTGCTGAGATAATCTAGCAAGGTCTTAATCCGACTTGCCTGTCATTCTCGGCAATCGTTGATATCTCTCACTTCACAAACTGTATCACTTCCACACCCAACATACACAACGGACAGGCCACCTTATCGTCCTTCTGCTATGGGCCTACCTACCATTTGGTTGCTTGGTTGGTTGTGTTTTACGACATATCAA
Source organism: Sepioteuthis lessoniana (assembly GCA_963585895.1). Classification (NCBI taxonomy): domain Eukaryota; kingdom Metazoa; phylum Mollusca; class Cephalopoda; order Myopsida; family Loliginidae; genus Sepioteuthis; species Sepioteuthis lessoniana. The sequence continues at coordinate 18,547,594 of OY757927.1, read as the reverse complement.
TCCTTGAATGTTATTCAATGCAAAATCTTGCTTATACATATAGTGAATATATATGATTTGTAAATAAATAGTTAATAGTTAACATTTAAATAGCGATAGCTCTTTGGTTTTCACAGTAAATTGGTTTCAAGTACTGATATCTCATCATCATCATCATGTCGCACCGCCAGCAGTGATCTTCCTGACCCTCTCTAGTCACCTGTCTCTATCGTCCATTGCTCCCGGTTGGTCTTCAAGGCTTTATTCTGCATCAGCACAGAGCTATTGAATATTGGTTCTAGCTTGTCGTCCTGCCTTTGCTCGTCCATATAAAGGGGTACACAGGAGTATACCTCTTATGAGTTCATCCTTACTTCTCCAGTAGTGTTCCACGTGTATGGTTCGTCTAACTTGGATAGTTTACGTGATAGGTGGTAGGTGGCAGTACAGTTGCTGCTTTGTGGGGTGTTGCCTCCAGGACTTGTTCAATATTACTCGCAGCATTCTTGTGTAATTACCGTCAAGCTTTTTTACCCTAGGTTTATTTAGTGTCCATCAAGTGCATCCATATAGTAGTATCGACACGAACGCTGCTTTGAAAAAACTGCATTTTATCTTATCGGTCAGGTCTGACTTCCATATGACCGATAGCCTATTGATAGCTGTCCATGCCTCTGCTAGTTGCGAGTTGATGTCTGTCTTTGTTGATGTGACACTGCTTCCTACGTAAGTGAACTTGTCCTCTAGTTTCAGAGAGCTACTGTTTAGTGTGGAGATGTCACTTCTTTGACTAAAGCACATGTATTCCACCTTGTTTGCGTTGACATGGAGGCTTACACTTGCAGCTGATCGTTCCAGACTTGTAGTAGGGTTTCGGATTGGGCTGGTGTAATTGCCAGAATCGATATGTCATCGGCGTAGTCCACGTCTGTAATGGTTTTTGCTGGGTATCTCCTGCTTCTTTTTTTTTTGTCAGCTTGAAACCGTTATCTTTCATTAAATTGTGTGTAAACAAATGACTGATGTTAATAATACATATAAAAATGAAATTACCAAAAAACTAAGCTCTAACATATATAGGAGAAGGAAGTTACTTACCAAGTAACAGAAACTCACCAAAAAGTGAGTGGATAGAAAACGCTCCTTTAGCCATTATCATTTCCACTGAGCATAAATATATCTATTTAAATGTGTGATTCAAATACTAATATTAAATTGTTACTGTTACTTTGCAATACTTTAAAACCTCTGTCTGAACAAATGTACACAGGCTTGTTTCAAAATGTTATTAATAAAATGTGTTTACAAATCATATTTAATATATATGTATAAACAGGATTTGGCGTTAAATAAATTACAATGGTTGATATGGCATAAAACTCCAACCAATCCCTTCAATGGCTGACTGAGGTACTAGAAGCAGACCTACAATTTATATGATAATCTATTAAGTAGTACATATTTAAAACCCCGGTTATCACGAAATTACTGAAGTTGAGCGGATATGAATATGTTTAGTACAAAAGTGGGTGACCACTTTGTAACACCCGATATTGTGAGCAACCTGTATGCTTGATTAAGTAAATACGATGGACTCAGAGTTGATATACTGACAAAAAAAAAGGAATTAGCAAGCTAAGAGGATGTTCACCTCGGTTTTTTTTTCTGATTAATTGTGAATAAACTAATTATCGATGATACATAGTGGGCTAGGTCAGCAGAATACACCGACCTCATCTCTGCAGAGGGGTAAGACTTCGCCTACGAACGAGTGTCCTGCATATGACATTAAACAATGTGATTGCGAGGCTACAGTAATGCTGACATTTTGAAGAATGCGGGGTGCCCCTTCACAACCCAGGCTCAGTCCGGCCCGGGGTAGTAGCACCCGATAGGGTCCTATGTATGGGTCAAATAGAAGTAAACTGTGTACTTATGCTTTATTCAATTGCTTGAAATAGAAATGTTTTGATATTTAAAATGATTGTAAACAAAAACATGCACTTATGCCAAACTGAATTGTTTGAAATTGAATTGTTTTACGTTCAACTGTGTGTAAACGAGAAACTATACTTATGCGAAACTGATTTGAAATAGAACTGTTTTGACATTTAAACGGTGCACTTATGCCAAACTGAATTGTTTGAAATTGAATTGTTTTACGTTCAACTGTGTGTAAACGAGAAACTATACTTATGCGAAACTGATTTGAAATAAAACTGTTTTGAAATTTAAACGGTGCACTTATGCCAAACCGAATTGTTTGAAATTGAACTGTCTTACGTTCAACTATGTGTAAACAAAAAACTATACTTATGCTAAACTGAACAGTTTGAAACAGAACTGTTTATATGTATAAAAATGGATTTGGCAATTGATAACCTACGATGATTGATATGTCATAAAACCGAAAAAAACGAATCAAAATCATATGTATATAATATATATGTATAAAGAGTATTTGACATTAAATAACCCGCAATAATGGATATGCCATCAAACCCATCCAAATCAAATCATATATATTTGATATATATGTATTAAGAGGCTTTGGCATTAAATAACCAACAATGGTTGATATGCCATAAAACCAAACCAAACCTAAACATATATATTTAATATATATGTATAAAGAGTATTTCGCATTAAATAACCTGTAATGATTGATATGCCATTAAACCAACCCAAACCCAATCATATATATTTAATATATATGTATATAGAGTATTTCGCATTAAATAACCTACAAGAATATTTGGCATTAAATAACCCGCAATAACTGATATGCCATAAAACCAAACCAAATATAATCATATATATCTAATTTATATATATAAAGATTATTTCGCCTTAAATAACCTACAACGGTTGATATGCCATAAAAGCAAACCAAACAAAATATTACATATTTGATATATATTTATAAAGAGAATTTGGAATTAAATAACATACAATGGTTGATATGCACTAAAACCAAACCAAATATTATTGTTTCATAAAACAAACTAGATTGAATTATTTAAATCCATGGTATTTTTTCAAGCAGAAGAAAATATCAAGGAATAACTGCATTCCTAAGACAAATTGTAACAGAATCCCAGTTGTGGAAAATAGTCTACAGTTAAAAAAGAGAGTTCTTGTAGATTTCAACAAGGAGTATATCATGCGACATCTAGGCAAAAAGTTTAGCAAATTACTAAAAAAAAACATGGCTTCAACAAAAGAACTGCCATTTGATAGTAAAATTTCTGTCTCAATGTGTTCATATTCTCCTGTTTGTCTCAATACGTTTACCCCTTCATTGCCATCACTCCCAGGTCCACTCTGGCTTGGAATGTTTGCAATCTGATAGGGTCCAATCTATGGTTCGAATAGAACTGTTTGACATTTAATATCCGTGTAAATAAATGACTTATGCAAAATTGAAATGGTTGAAATAGAACTGTTTGATATTTTTAACTGTGTATAAACAAATGACTGATGTTTTATTGAATTATCAGTGATAAATCATATATAACTAAAAGTAACATAGGACCAACATGTTGTGCTTTAAAGAAAGAAGTCCGCAGAAAAAGAAATACACAAACTCGAAGATAAGGGAAGAAAATATAGCAGTTGTTTATTATTCACTTAGGGCTATGATCGTTGCAACTCGAAAAGTTCATTTTAGTTACGTTCTTCTTCCTTCCTCTTGGTGGTGTCGGCTGTGTGGGTGAGAGCTGTCTGTTGACACACGCCTGACAGATAGGTCGTAGCAGACTGGGGTAGGACGGGTCAGGACCATGGAACCTTTAACGCACCCGTTTTGACAACTGCCTTCAACTCTGCCAAAATCTCCTGACTTGTTTTCTTATATAGAGATTTTGGGGAACAAATCGAAGATCCCCGAATGTTCGATGTCACCTGTGAAACTGTCGTGAAACACGTGATAATTCATCTGTGATTATTTTAAAAACACGTCTAACTTTGTAGGTCATTCTGCCAGCACACGCTAGTCTCCTGACACCTTCACTGATTGACGACAGCACCCGTCCGTAATATTACATAAATATATATGTATAAACTGCGTTTGGCATTAAATAACCAACAATGGTTGATATGCCATAATACTAAACCAAACAAAACTTGCCCAGTCGCCTGGGACTGTAGAATACACCGACAGCTTTTCTGAAGAGAGGTAAGAACCCCACCACGAGTGTCCGGATTATGACACTAAACAATCTAATAGTGAGGTACAAGTAAAGCTGGAGCTTCAGGAAATGTTGAGTACCCCTTCGTTGTCAATCTGACCCTGAGTGGTAGCATCTGATAGTGTCCTATCTATGGGTCAAATAGATCTAAACTGAGTGTTTACGCTAAACTAAATTGCTTGAAATAGGACTGTTTTGACATTTAAATTGCGTACTTATGCTGAACTGAATTGTTTGAAATGGAACTGTTTTAGTATGCTCAACACATTGAAGGGGATTCGTTTTGGTCTTTTGTTTCAAAAATAAGTGAAAATCAAAGGAGATAATCGTCGTGCTATGCTTAAGATTTGGATATCTTTCTCGTGGAGATAGCAAAAATATATCCATGAATCGAAAGCCGATTCTTTTCGAAACCAATTTCCCTTCCATAAGTGAGCTTATTTTGAAAAATAACGACAATGTTTTGAAATGCCTTTAACCCTTTTTTTTTTTTTTTCTTTTAGATATTCTATATTTCTTGCTAATATTCTGTTTCCATTGATAGCGTTCTGTTTTAAATTAGTTCCATGTCATAAGCATCTCAGTTTTATCCACCTTTGTGTTTATGCAATTTTGTAATGTTACAGAAAAAACGAAAAAGAAACTCTTTAAAGTATCTGAAAAAACACACCCTGATGATGGCCTGTGAAAGGTCCGAAAGAGCTCGGTACAATTTCGGTAAATTTATCTACCAATTTCAACTTAAAACCAAGTTACTTATCCGGACAAGTGAAAGGATCTTAATCAAATTATATAGACAAAATGTGTTTATTATTTAATTAAACATGCTTAAAAGAAGGGCTGCTGCCCAACCACACACACACACACATATATATATTTATATAATATATATATATATATATATATATCATCATCATATCGCGCTGGTAGCACGGATATCCCTGACCCTCTCTCGCCACTCCTCCCTATCGGTCATCGCCCAGGTAGGTCTTCAGGACAACATCCCGTATCCTCACATAGCTGCTGAATGTACATTCGAGCTGGTCGTCCTGTTTTTGCGCGGCCATGTGTGGGGATCCATAAGAGTACATCTCTTATGAGTTCATCTCTGCTTCTCCAGCAGTGTCTTGCATGTCTGCTTCGTCTAACTTGAATAGTTTTCGTGATAGGGGGCAGGTGGCCGTACAGTTGGTGTCTTGTGGGGTGTTGCTGCCAGGATTTGTTCAGGATTGCACGCAGCATTCTTGTGTAATTGCCATCTAGCTTCTTCTCCAGCCGTTTTGTTAGCGTCCATGTAGTGCATCCATATAGCAGTATCGATGTGACCGCTGCCTGGAAGAAACTGCGTTTCATTTTATCGGTTAGGTCTGATTTCCATATAATCGATAGCCTATTGATAGCTGTCCATGCTTTCGTTAACCTCGTTTCGATGTCCTTTTCGGTTGATTCGACGCTGCTTCCTAGGTACGTGAATTTGTCTACTAGTTTAAGAGGGGTTCCTTCTAGAGTGGTGATGTCTCCCGTTTGGTTATAGCACATATATTCCGTTTTGTGTGCATTAACATAGAGGCCTATGCTTGCTGCTGCTCGTTCCAAACTATGCAGAAGTATTTTGGCTTGGTCAGGTGTATTTGCCAGTATCGCTATGTCATCGGCGTAGTCGGCGTCGGTAATTGTTGTTGCGGGGATATATATATATGCATCTATATATATATATATATATATATGCAGTAATAAAAGAACTGTAAATAAGAAAGATTTTGCCCTAAGCTGCGAAAATATCATGTTCAAATGTTTAGTTTTCCTATCTCATTTGGCTGCAGAAGTAGAGATGAAAGAAATTCACCAAATAGTGAATAGAAACGTATCTCTATAATATTGTTTAGAATTGCAGCAATATGAAACTATATGGTCAACAAAATTTGAAAAACGATCAAATCGACGACAGAAAATAAAATGCGCGTGACACCACGGCTAACGCGCGCAAGTACTCGTTATCATTTGATCGTTAAATAGATTTTTACGAACACATTAACATCAGTACGATGTTAAAAGAGGAATTCACTCAGTTTGTTTTCCAACCTTGTCGTTTGGCAAAAGCTACTGGTGGTGCCAGGGGTGGCAGTACTACTTTAGCCACCGAAAATATGGTATTACTCGTGGTCGGCGATGGATAAGGACAGGGTACCGAACGTGCTTTCGCAAGTTGTATAATAAAATTACAAAAGGAATTAGTGCAGAATTGCAGCTATGAGAAACTATATGGTAACTGTAATTTGAAAAGGCTCTACCTATGCAATGCTTCCTCGCTCTTTTTTAACAGGGTTTGAGTGAAACCTACTATTTACCCAGACATGTTAGAGAAAGTTTTGAGACCCAGGAAAGTATACAACGAAGACAGAACGTCTTCCAATTAGTCACTACGCTGTCTCAAAAGACTTGGGAAACCCAAGCGGGGGTGCATTCTAATCTTTATGATTAAGTTATCTCAGATACATTGTTTCCAAGCCGACAGCAAGATTGAGAGAGAGAGAGAGAGAGAGACGAAGAGGTCAATGTACACTACCATAACCCCGTACACTCTCTTATTTCCGCCATAACTAGTACGGTGTCCAAAACACATACAGATCTGATTCAGGAATGCCAACTCTTCCGACTTCGTATTGAAGCAACCATGGATGATAACGCTAGATTCATTGAATTGCGGCGATAAAAAGATTCTAAAGAATTTTTGTACCAATTTCTTTTCAAATACACCGTTTCTTTGATGTTTCTGGGCTCTTTTTCTAAATTCATTAAAGTCACCTCAAAAACCTGACTCACGCGGTATATCATGTAAACAACCCAACAAATTCAATCACTGATATATATATATATATATATATATATATATATATATATATACGAGGTGCATACGATAAATTTCCAGACATGGGCATTTAGAATTGTTGTAGACTCTTAAAAATTCAGTATCTTATTGCTATACATCTTATGAGATGACTAATTTTTATGATTTCAGGTTTAAATGAACAGCTACAGCAGGAATTGGAATACACCCTACTAAAGCCTGATTGTCACAACTACTGAATTTCAAAAATGCAATCTGGACGTGAGGGCATTTTAGAAGAACGATATGTAATAAAATTCTGTTTTAAACTTGGAAAAATGCCACAGAAACCTATAGAATGCTTCACACTGCTTTTCGACCATCTTGCATGAGTTGAGCATCAGCTTTTGAGTGGCATAAGAGATTCAAGGAAAGCAGGAAGTTTGCAAGGGATGATGAGAGGTGTGGGAGGAGTAAGGAAGTCAACAGACCAAAGTTAATTGGCCAAAGGGTTAGGGTTAGGGTTACTATGTTGAGGTTTTACGGGAGTTCAGGAAGAGATTCTGTCGGAAGAGGCCAGCACTCTTCAAATCAGGTCTGTGACATTTCCACCAGGACAATACACCAGTTCATATCTGCATCCTCGTCACAGACTATTTGAGCAAGATGGGCATCCAGACAGTTCCTCACCTTGCTCCCTAAGACTTTTAGTTATTCCCTAAGCTCAGAGGCTGTCGTTATGAGACAATTGAGGAGATGAATGAGGCTGTGATGACGGTCATTGACATGCTCACACAGGAGGACTTTCATGGGGTCTTCCAGAGGTTGCTGGAACGGTACAAGTGCATTGCAGCCGGAGGAGATTACTTCGAAGGGGAGTAGAGTTTCATGTGTGTACTATCAATAAAAGTGCCCATTCGAAAAAAGACTGGAAACTTATCGTATGCACCTCGTAAATATATATATATATATATATATATGAAAGTAAATATGGATTGCTGAAACCGAAATGTTAACGTCGACATTAAATCATAATAAATTCACCTATTTAGATTATGTTTTTCTGCTACCTTCATACGTTCGGATTTTAATCCACATTTACTTTCATACTGTCCATTTGGAAAAACAAATACCAAATAAAATCTTACACGACATTTAACATGCATGTCTTCAAAACAATCTATATATATGAAAATTTACTAGTCATTGCGTATTTCCTTATAAACAGGTTTTGTCTCGTTTCTTTGGGAAATTCAACATTTTTAAATATTTTTCCACGTTCCAGACACGTTCTAATGACTTTTGAATTATAAACGCTATGTGCACGTTTGTATCTTTTCGTTGTCTCTTTCTCATTTGCTCCTGTCATCTCAGCAAGCATCCATCGCTATGTACACTATTTTGATATCGAAGTCCGGATAATGGTTACTGAAATCGAAACGTCAACGTCGACTTTAAATCATGATAAATTCACCAATTAATATGTATAGAGAGACAGAGACAGAGACACAGAAAGACAGAGAGAGACAGACAGAGAGACGCTCGGGGTATAACGTTTCCCATTTTAGGAGATCGGAACGGTGACCATGTTCAGATTTTCAGAGATCATTTGAATTTCACAGAGAACTTATACTCTTGATATGAATCCAATCATTATCTTTACAGCTTTGGATAAATAGCAGGGCAAACTGGACAACCAGTATAGAAGAAGGAAAACCCTGAACTCAGAACTATTAAACTCTGCTTAAAAATTAACCTTGTTTCACTGCCTGCTCGCTTGAGGGTGTTGGATTTATATATATATATATATATATATATATATATATGTAAAATTGAAATTAAATAAATTTTAATTTTAATTTTAAATCTTGAATTTAATTTAATATAATTACTGTATCCTTACGTAAAGTTTTTAAATAAGTTATTTTATCTAAATTAGTATTTAATCTGGAGTTTTAAGTCGAAGAGTAATTAGAATTTAAAAACTAAAAATAAAAAAATTAATTTACTATAATTCCAACCGGCAATAAAATTTTAAAAAAAAACGGAAGTGGACTAAAGGAGGAGAAAACTCTTCACCCCTCTTCTATCCCCTCCTATCCTTCTTTCTTGTTTCTATTCTAAATTATTTTATCCATAAGATCTGAAAAAGTCCTGTTATTTTTTTTGGTGTTTTTGATTTATA
>OY757927.1:18485913-18533413 GCA_963585895.1 Sepioteuthis lessoniana | reverse complement strand
GGCTCAATCCAAGGAATGCAGTAGTGTCATCCCCCACACCGCAGTGTCGTAGCTATTTATAAAGGAGCCTTCGGATCGCCCTTGACAACAATTGTCATCTCTACTTATATATATACATATATATGTTTGTTTAAATAAGACTGACAGTTCGTTTCAGCGTATTCTAACTTTCATCCATTCAAATCATCGCATAAGTCGTTTGACTTCTGGATGGAATTAATTTAGGAAGCCGCCATATTGTTCACTTTCAGTCACAAAGAGAGCCATCTTGGGCACATGCAATGATATGAATGGATCAAGGATAGAATAGGTGCACATGAAATACCTGTCATTCAATCAAGCATGTGTAAACGAAAGAATGCTATCTAAACACACTCACAAATTATATATATATATATATATATATATATATATATATATATATATATATATATATATATATAATGTGTGTGTATGTATATGCATGAATTTCCATACTGTCACATTGGTTCAGAACACGCAGACTAAATCCATTGCCGAATACTAAGAACCCCACTTCTTTTTGAGAAATAACAAGTGTATGACATTGAACTGCATTTGATAATGAGGTTCCAGTTTAGCGTTCCGAAAAATCATCATCATCATCATATCGTGCCGCAAGCACGAACATTCTTGACCCCCTCTCGCCACTTCTCCCTATCATTCATCGCCTCTGGTAGGTCTTCAGGGCTACATCCCGTATCCCCACATAGCTGCTATATGTTCGATCTGGTCGTCCTACTTTTGCTTGCCATATGCGGGGGTCCATAGGAGTATATCACTTATGAGCTCGTCCTTGCTTCTCCAGCAGTGTCCTGCATGTCTAGTTCGTCTAACTTGAATAGTTTTCGTGATGAGAGGCATGTGGCCGTATCATTGGTGTCTTGTGGGGTGTTGCTGCCAGGACTTGTTCAATATTGCTCGCGAAATTCTTGTGTAATTGCCGTCGAGCTTCTCCAGCCGTTTTGTTAGCGTCGATATAGCAGTATCGATACGACCGCTGCCTGGAAGAAATGCGTTTCATTTTACCGGTCAGGTCTGATTTCCATATGATCGATAGCCTATCGATAGCTATCCATGCCTTCGTTAGCCGCGTGTCGATGTCTTTTTCGGTTGATGAGACGCTGCTTCCTAGGTAGGTGAATTTGTCTACCAGTTTCAGAGAGGTTTCATCTAGGGAGGAAATGTCACCTGTTTGATTATAGTACATATATTCAGTTTTGTGTGCATTGACATGGAGGCCAATGCCCATGGCAGCTCGTTCTTTGACATTACTAAGAATATTCGAACTACTTTATTGTTATACTCATAGCCTTTCGACCGATATTACCTTCGGCCTTCCTCAGATGTTTCATGCAGAACTCTGGAGCCCACACAAAATCTCCACCTAAACCCTTTTTTTGAACCACAGGGCTAAACTTCCAATTCTGTTAACCATGTTTGGGTACCAATTTTAAGTTACAGTAAGAATTCCTTGTTATTTTTACCGGTTGTTGAGATTGAACCCTTAACATCCAGATGATTTCCTCAGAAGGACTTTCCAACTAAACGTCTAATTCACTGCGCCAGTTATCCATTGCCAGACAATTCAGACTGAATTTTCGGGACTTATAAACCTAATGTTTCCATCCACTCATGAGATACTTCTCTCCACTGTCATATCAGACTTTTTTTTACCGTAGCTCATATCGAATTTTTTTTAATGACGCCTATGTAAAGTAAGAAAAGTTGGCGACCGTAGTCGAGAGCGACCAGAAGGCTCCTTTTTCAATAGCTACTACACTGAGGTGTAGGGGAGGGTACTATTCCTTTTCCTGGATTGCTCCACTTTACCCTTGATACATACCTTATAATGCTGAGTGTTAAGCAAGGAGGTATCAATTACCATTTTAAAAATCTTTGGTATGACGCGACCTGGAATTGAACCCAGGTCTTCCGGACCATTGTCGAACACACTACCCACTAGACCATTGAACTGGTAAGAACGCTATAATATGTTATTCTTGCGTAAAATTCCATTTTTCAAACTCTTAAAACCAACTGATTAGAAGCAAATGGCTATTTCGTTCAAATAATTATGTCCTGTACTATATATATATATATCCCAAACCACCATATTTTAACTCATATGAGCAAAAGAATACCATATCAGTCGAGCGACTACACCATAAAGACACACGCAGCTGCACGCGTGCTAACGTAAATGAACAAATACGAATTCTCGTGAGTCAAATGCAGGAAAAAAAAAAAAGAAACACACCACCGGACACACTCATCGTTCCACCATCACCTTCACACGCTTAAACACCGCCTCTTATGAAAATATACACACTGACAAAAAACGCTCACATGTTTTACTTTACATACATCTACTCGCGCCAAGGTATCAAAATTGTACACAAGCAGACAATAGCTTCAAGGTAAAAAAAAAAAAAAGAAAAAAAAACAAAGAAGGAAAACACCTGCTCAGAAAGACATTAATCTACTTGAAACAATATAATATCGATTCGCAAATGCAATTAAACCACTTACAGAAAACCGTGTATTGACCTTAACATAGAACATTCAATATATCCTCATACCCAAACGCACAGACATCCACAAACGCACATACAGTCACACAAAACCATCCCACATGTTTTGCACATATATACATTTACACCTTAAATAAGATAGTGTATTAACCAGAAATGAGTACATGGTGACGAGATTTTTATTTATTTATTTATTATGATACAAAAAGTTAATTTTCTTCATAACCAGCCGAGGGAGTACCATCGTATCGTAATGGCTAAATTACTGAACTGCAGCCTCGAAGAAAGCGAGTGCTAACACAAGTCATGCGCTTAGGTTTTTCCCCCGGATTAATAACGTTGGGAAAGGCAGGGACCCCACTTATCCTCCTCACGGTGATGATTAAATAGTAGCTCTTTCTTAAACAGATTTCTGTCATGGAGTATTTGATGGCTGAAAAGTAAAAACTTTGTGAAATTTCGAGATGAATGAGCGGTGTATGCAGAAAAACATGTTTTTTTGTCAAGAGTAAGGACTAGCATATATCAGCTCTATGTGGACACTTGATGAAGTCTAGAGGACTTGTCAGGATTCGATAGACTCTAAAAACAGGTGCCTGAGGTGTTATGGTTATCGTCGTAGAAAATAGACACGGTGACACGAGTTCAAATCCTGGACGAGAATGATTGCATTTCACATAGTACTAATACCCTTGGGAAAGGTGTGAATCCAATTATTCACCCTCCAGCTATGGGTAAATAGCTGGGCAGACTAGGATCTTGAGCCTTGGTGAGGCAACTAGCCTAGGAGAAGGAAAAGTCTGACTTCAAACCAGTTAAACCCCGCTTAAAAATTGACCTTGTGTCATATCGTGCCCGAGCGGAGGGGTTGGGTAAATATGGATAGACTCTAAAAACTGATGGCGAGAGAGAGAGAGAGAGAGAGATTCATGCTCTGTGCGTGACTAGATCATAAGGTTTTTTTGTTTTACAAGGATAACTTTGGTATTAAATAACCCACGAGGTTTTATATGCCATAAAAGAAAGAAAACTAAGAAACCTATTACCATAGAAAAATATACACACGAATTACACAAAAGCACGCTCAGTGGTGTCCTGTGGCGTTGTGGCTAAAGGGCTGGACTGCAGCCTCCAAATAAGTGAATTCGAACTCCAGTGTCACAATTACGTTTACTTTCGCAGTGATACCCTTCAAAAAGGCATGAACCTATTTTACCCTCCAACTGTCGTTTAAAGAGTGCCCCTAGTGTTCTTCTACGGGGATTGCCTTAGCATTAAATAACCTGCGAAGGTTTATATATTATTAAACAAAATCACAAAGAATTACACCCATAAGTACGAATATACACTTTTCCCCACGCGACCCTCGATACATACCTTATATTGCCGAGTGTTAAGCAAGGGAGTATCAAGTACCATTTTAAAAGTCTTTGGTATGACACGCGTATACTCATTACTTTGCAGATATAGGTGATCACTTAACCCTTTTCCAAGCAAACAGACCCATGTACCTACCTACAAACATATACACGTAGGCTATCGAGCCTGTTGCATGTGATCTCACATTTATATTCCGATTGGGACGATACACGAAAGCATACACTCACGGAGAATCTTATTCATATTTAAGTGGATAAATATAGAATGGCGTTCATCCAACTCATACAAGCAATTGAATAACATACATATATAAAAAGGCATATTGATTTACTGAAAGATATACTGATATCCTGTCAAGGGGACGCATTTATCCAACCTGTGTGTATAAATAGAATTAAATCTTAATTAACCTTAAGACAAACATAATTTCTCATTCACAAAAATGCACACACACACACACACACACACACACACACAACATATATATAAATATATTTGCTTAATGGGTTGAGTGTTCGCCAATGGTCCGGAAAACCTTAGTTCAATTCCAGGTCGCATCATACCAAAGACTTTAAAAATGGTACTTCATACCACCTTGCTTAACTCTCACCAATATAAGGTACATATCAAAGGTAATGTGGAGCAATCCAGGGAAAAGAGTAGCGTCCTCTCTTACACTTTGGTGTAGTAGCTATTGAAAAATGAGCCTTCTGGTCGCCCTCGACTATGGTCGCCAACTTTACTTATATATGAGTGTGTGTGTTTGTTGTGTGTATATATATATATATATATATATATATATATATATATACGTATATATAAAGTTTAACCTATAAATAATGGATTTTTTAAAGAAAAGAGCAAAGGAGAATTGATTTTCTGATTTTTTGTAATAGATGTAAACTGATTTGTTTGATATTAGTTTATAAAAAATATTATTTCAAATAAAGTATTTGTTTAGAGACTATTTAAATGCTGGCCCATCAATCAGATTTCTCCAGGTTTGAACAAGTGTTTCTTATGAAGTATTTGATAGCTGAGAAGTCCAAACTATGCGAAATCTATCAGAGAATACGTGATGGATACAGACAAGCATATTTTAGTTAACATTTTTTTTTTTTTTACAAATGAGATAAACATGGTTTTCCACTACGAGTATTAGTCAAAATGACAACCCGTTGATTTGAAATACACAAACTTTCCTGTAATAAAAAGGTTCCAGGTACAGATTTTCGAGAACTTTGAAACTCTTGGAATTCGTCAAAATCATCGGGCAACGGGTTTCTCACATTCTGGGCCTCCGACAACAATCTAATTCGAGTTTGTACGAGGTGCATACGATAAGTTTCCAGACTTTTTGTTCGTATGGGCACTTTTATTGATAGTACACATATGAAACTCAACTCCCCTTCGAAGTAATCTCCTCCAGCTGCAATGCACTTGTGGTACCGTTCCAACAACTTCTAGAAGGCCCCATGGAAGTCCTCTTGTGTGAGCGTGTCAATAAGCTTTGTCACAGCCGCTTTCATCTCATTGTCTCATAATGACAGCCCCTGAGCTTAGGGAATAACCAAAAGTCACAGGGAGTAAGGTCTGAACTATAGGGAGGCTAAGGAACTGTCTTGATGCCCATCTTGGTCAAATACGAGGGGCATACGATAAGTTTCCAGACTTTTTTCGTATGGGCACGTTTATTGATAGTACACATATGAAACTCTAGTCCCATTCGAAATAATCTCTTCCGGCTGCCATGCATTTGTGTACCGTTCCAACAACTTCTGTGGCATTTTTTCCAAGTTTAAAACAATATTTTATTGCATATCGTTCTTCTAAAGTGTCAGATTACATTTTTGAAATTCACCAGCTGTGACAATCAGGCTTTAGTAGGGTGTATTCCAATTGCTGCTATAGCTGTTTATTTGAACCTGAAATCTTAATAATCGGTCAGTCATCTCATAAGATGTATAGCAATAACATACTGAATGTTCAAGAGTCTACAACAATTTTAAATGCCCATAGGAATAAAGTCTGGAAACTTATCGTATGCACCTCGTAAGTGTATCAAAATTGAACATCCTTTTGTCTCGTGCTTTGAAATCTTAAAAAAAAAAAAATTAGTTTTGTAAAATGTCTTCACAAAAAAGATCTTCTGCTCCTTCTTCCTGGGTATGATTTTGCTGAATTTAGTTAAATGTATCAAAATGTTTAAAAATTTTCTAGGAAAATGATCTGAGAAGATTAAAGAGAGTAAATCAGAAAGACTGTGCCTTTTATTTCACTTATTGTGAAAAGGCCAGTATATTTAATGAATCCCGCTCGTATATCTCTATACATGTAAGTGTGAATGAGTTCGTCTTTGTGTAAGCGTGTATGGTTATCAGTGTGTGTATGTGTGTATGCAAGAAGGGGGTCATTCTGCTCAAACTACCTGTCTGTACGCTCTTATACTAAGTAAAAGCTTTGTTTTATCCTTTTTCTGTGTACGGAGCCAAGAATAAAGCTATTCATTGTGAGTGGATAAAGAGGTAAGCAGTTCGCACAGCAACAGAATTAAAAGCGCTCAAAATCAATGTAAATACCATTTAGCCATCAATCTTTATAAATAATTTAACGAATCCACAAACACACACACAAACACATTCACACACCGACACACACACACACATACATATTTTAATCAATCTTAAAGCCGTTAACTCACACGGAAATTAATAGCTTTACATATTAATACTTATTTAGCCTTCATCTCCAGGGGATACACGTTTCATATGTTGTTTGTCCTGCAGAAACAGGAAATAGCTGCTGTTTTTTTGAAAAAAAATTATTTATCTTATCTCTTTGGTTTACTTACCGAATCCCAGGACTTTAACTTACAATATCAAGTTTATATAATTGAGGTCGGTGTTTACAAACGTTCAAGGTAAGTAAAAAAAAAAAAAGGTTCCTTTGTCGTTAAACTATAATTATATACACTTTGCCTCCAGATATTAACATCGAATAACTTTGGAATAATGACAAATTAAGAAAAATATCAATTGCATTATTTTCATTCAAGCTTTCAAATGAGTAATACCTGACGGCAGTAGCTAAAAAGTGTGTTGCACGAGACAGCCCTTCATTTTGTCAACAACCCAACTCTTAGCCAAAAATGCCACCCGGGGTTGTGGGGCTTTACTCACTCGTAGCGCTGCTATTGATCCTGCGAAAAGTTGCGATTGTTCGTTATAGAGTAGCAATTTTATTTTCTGTTGGTATAATATATTATAAACAATATTTACTCATAGAGTAAAGGAAAAAAAAAAGATCGCTATATAGATGATGAAAAAACTAAAAAAAATGATTCGATATAAAAAAAAAAAAAAGAAAAAAAGAAGGTTAATTTAAACGTAAAAGAAGTAAATATCACAAAAATAGAATTCAATAAAATATATATACATAAGTTGTCGGCGAATATAGTCGACGGTGACCCGAAGGCTCCCTTTTTAATAGCTACTACACCGTAGTGTAAGGAAGGGCACTACTCCTCTCCCTAGATTGCTCCACTTTACCCTTGATATGCACCTTATATTGCTGAGTGTTAATTGCCATTTTTTAAAGTCCTTGGTTGAAACCCAGTCTCCCGGACCATTGGCGAACAACCTACCCTCTAGGCCAATGAGCCGGTATATATATACATGTGTGTGTAGGGCACCTCTGGTGGTGTAACGGTTAGCAAGCTAGACTAGCAAACCTACACGAGTGAGTTCGAGTCTCTTTGGGCGCCCCATTCATTCGGCCTTGTGCTGCATCGAAGCAAAGAGCTTTCTAAATTACTATATATATATGTGTGTGTGTCTGCTTGCAATTTTGTATATATATATATATATATACTACGAGCTAGATTTTATGAAAGAAAGATTTTTTAGAAGTTTTTAAAAGTGTTTTCTTTCTAAGAGTTAGGTATGACACCCTCACCTCTAACTGCCGTACAACCAGTCCACCCAGAAAATTAGCATTCGAATTTTTTTCTTTCTTTTAAAACATCTCATGGCGATCATAAAAACAAAGGGATTTTTTTAATCCTCTAGTAGCCAGATTTCAACTTTTTTACGACCAAATAAAAGAAAAAAAAAAAGGAGAAAGATTTTGTTTTATAACTTTTGCAATTATGAGGAGCGTGTCATAAAAGTTGGCTTTTCTTCTTTCTTGTTTTATTTCGAGCTTTCATCTAGGGTCGAACAACAGCAAATCCGTATACTACGCATAAAAAGTGGAACTGATAAATGCTTTCTGAATATTTTTGAAATGTTAAAATATAGTAAATAAATTAAATATTTGTTTTTGTTTTTAGGTTTAATATATCTATTACTGTATCTTTACGTGAGGTTATTATTTAAAGTTTAAATCTAATTCAATAAAAAATCTGTATTTTAGGTCTAAATGTAATTAAAAAATTATTAATTAAAGAAAATTTTTTTTTAAAAAACAATATTACTACATTGCTAACCGAAATTTAAATTTAAAACGGAAGTGGGCTTAATGAAGAGGTAACTCTTCACCCCTCTTCTATCCCCTCCCACTCATAAGAGATGTACTCTTATGGATCCCCACACATGGCCGCGCAAAAGCAGGACGACCAGCACGAACATACATTCAGCAGCTATGTGAGGATACAGGATGTTGTCCTGAAGACCTACCTCGGGCGATGAACGATAGGGAGGAGTGGCGAGAGAGGGTCAGGGATATCCGTGCTACCAGCGCGATATGATGATGATGATATATATAAACAACCCTCTTTATATTCCTTTCATATATATATATATGTATGTGTGTACGTGTGCGTATGTGTGTTTACCTACCCCATACACACGAGCAGGATGCTACACAAGGTCAATTCTTAAACGGAATATATATATATATATATATATATATATATATATATATATTGTTTTTATTTCGTCCATTATTTTTAGCATATCAGTACTATTCTCTCAGAAAATTATCTTTCTAGTGACCATTAACTAAAGTCGAAATTATTCGAGAACAAGTAAAACGTAAATAACATGTAACAAACGTTCCTATTTGTTTTATTAGAGTTGTTCTAATATATATATATATATATATATATATATATATATATATATATATATAAGTTGTAAGTAATATAAATATATAAGTTATAAGTAATATATATATATATATATATATATATATATATATATATATATATATATATTGTGAAATTAACAAATCGTTATGAACAGAACATGACCCTTCCCACCTTTTTCTGTCAGTCCATAACTATACGTTTTATGAATTTTACTTGGAAAATAAAATGTAATTTGAAACAAAACCCAATTCTAACACATGAGAAGAAAATTTCAACTCTATTATAGAAACAATATTTGCGATTTCTGGTGACGTTTATAAAGTTTTTATATAAATAAATAATCTGTGAATGTATTGAACACCTGTAATAATAGCGGTCCATGATGATATTGATACTTTGATTTAGAAAATATTAGAGGATTTTCATAAGTACTCCATAGTTATCTTGAGTAAAGTTCTCTGTCAACACAATGAAAATTCCAGCAAATTTGCATTTAGTTGGAAAATGGAATCGAATTTTGTTTTGTTTTTTCTGATTTGGAGAATTTCTGTGCACAACTAATAAGACAAAACTCGGTCTCAAGTGTTTTTTTTTTTTATTACGCACAAGGTAACCCGTGAGAAGTTGATGTGCCGTTAAATAAATCAAGAAAAATAAGCAGTTTTATATCCTCCTACCTATTTCTTTCGTGTTTAAACAGTCGTTTTTTGTTTCTTTTTTTTTAATATTATGGCATATCAACTATTGTTGGTTATTTAATGCCGAAACTTCTTTATACATATCTATAAAATATATACGATTTTGTTTGGTTAGCTTTTATGGCATATCAAGCCTTATTGTAATTTAATGCCAAATCATCTTTATAGATATATATATATTAAATATATATGATTCGGTTTGGTTGGGTTTTATGACATATCAACTTTTGTACGTTATTTAATGTTAAATCCTGTTTACATATATGAAATTTTAAGGATATTGGTGATTTAAAAATACATGCATACAGACGTAAAGATATTTCTGGTCTGCCAAGAGAAGCCGAAATCCACGACAAGTGAGACAGACCTAGTCGCAGTGAATGTTCCGTTATTGTTGTGGTGCAGTGATGATGCAAGTTACTGCAAAGAAACATCTGCACGAATAGACAAACACCAAGTCATTTGCGAAGACTTGCCTCAGTGCTGTACAAAGACACATCCATGTGACAGCAATTGAGAATCAAGTACACTAACTCATCCAGACTCTCCAGTATATATATATATATATATATATATATATATATATATAGGTATAGTTATATATAAATATATATATATATATATATATATATATATATATTCAATTAATTTTTATAAGTATTCTATAATATGATGTATACAGTTTGCAAATAAAAAAAATCTTACACAAACTGATATCCGAGAAAAAAATCCATTAGAAAGGAAATACTAAAAACAGACTTACTACTTGAAAAGAATCAACCAATTATGCATGCCTAGCAAAAAAAAAAAAGGGAAAACAAAATTCCTTTAATTAGACGTAAAAGTGCTCGATCTACTAAGTAGAACGAAATATGAATGGCTACAGAGTCTGCCTAGGTTTCACCTAAACGGATAATCTGGACGATAGTAATATATATATATATATATATATATATATATATATATATATATATATATATATATATATATATAACTTCTTTCCGTTTATATGCAAATTTTAGTCATTACGAAATATGTAACCACGTTTAAAAAGTATGTCGTCACGCATACACTTGGAGTATAATACAAATAATGTCTTTATATAAATGTGTGTGTGCTTGGATTGATAAAAAGATTAATATTTGTGAATATATATATATATATATATATATATATATATATATATGTGTGTGTAATTGTGTGTTTGTGTGTCTTCACATACTATTTCTATCGATTTATATATCTATTGATCTATTTATATATATGTATTTATATATATATATTCATATATCTATTGATCTATTTACCTGCTTGTTTGTTTAACTAACTTATATCAGTAACAAGGACTGAAAACACTCACAAGACAAAACTCTTTCTCTCTCCCTCACACACACACACACAAACACAAACACGTAAACTTAGGCGCATACACGCACACATAAGCCCACGAACACTCGCTCAAAAAAAAAAAAGATATATATATATATATATATATATATATGTGTGTGTGTGCGCGCGCGTGTGTGTGTGTGTGAGTGTGTGAATACAAAATGGCCTTTTTTCCAGTTTCACGTGTTTCAAACAATCTTCAAATATTTATACCTGCCCTGCTATTATTTCAATGTGTAGTCTTTTTATACAACTTTCCTTAGTTTGTCTTCACCCCTCCCTCTCTCTCTCTCTATATATATATATATATATATGTTTTGATAATATACATCATATTGATAAATAAAAAGTGCTCAATATGCTGCCAGCAATATTGAACAAGTCCTGGAGGCAATACTTCACAAAACAGCAGTTTTACAGCCACTTACCACCCATCACGAAAACTATCAAAATTAGACGAACCAGACATACGGGACACTTCCGGAAAAGCAAGGACAGACACATAAGCGATATACTCCAGTGGACCCCTTCACATGGACGAGTAAGGGCACGACGACCAGCTAGAACCTATATGCAACCACTCTGAGCCGATACAGGATATAGCCTTGAAGACCTCCCGGGAGCAATGGACGATAGAGACGGGTGGCGAGAGAGGGTCAAGTAAATCCGTGTTGGCAGTGCGACATGATAATGAATATTATTGATAGAGCCCACATACCTAAGTTGGCATAGTATAGACAGAATCAACGTTTGTTGGTAATTGTAACTGCGTCGCATAAGCGATAATTCATATATATATATATATATATATATATATATATCATCATGTCGTACCGCCAGCACGGATATCCCTGACCCTCTCTCGTCACTTCTCCCTATCGTTCATCGCCTCTGGCAGGTCTTCAGGACTACATCCCGTACCCTCATATAGCTGCCGTGTGTATGTTCGAGATGGTCGTCTTGCTTTTGCCCGGTCATATGTGGAGGTCCATAGGAGTACATCACTTTTGAGCTCGTCCCTGCTTCTCCAGCAGTGACCTGCATGTCTGGTTCGTCTAACTTGGGTAGTTTTCATAATGGGTGGTAGATGGCCATATAGCTGCTGCTTTGTGGGGTGTTGCCACCAGGACTTGTTCAATGTTGCTCGCAGCATTCTTGTGTTGTTGCTGTCAAACTTTTTCTTCAGCCGTTTAGTAGTTAGCGTCAATGTATATATATATATATATATATATATGGAGTGTCACAGTTTCTCTTGTGTACATGTATGTGTGTGTGTAAGTGTGATGTGTATTTTGATGTACGTGTTTTTTCAGACTTTGTTATTGACCATAATTGAATAAACAAACGGGTAAATAAATCAATGACTTGATAAATCAATAGGAATAGACTGTGAACACTCACGCACACACAGAGACACACACACACATATATACAGAAAGTGAGAGAGAGAGAGTGAGCGAGAGAGAGAGAGAGAGAGAGAAATTGTGTACGTTAGTTGTGACGTCTGTAGAGTATTTTATTTACATTATTTCTTTCCAGCAAAGGTGCTTGTGATCGAACATAGATGATA
The DNA here is from genome assembly GCA_963585895.1 of Sepioteuthis lessoniana. Lineage (NCBI taxonomy): Eukaryota > Metazoa > Mollusca > Cephalopoda > Myopsida > Loliginidae > Sepioteuthis > Sepioteuthis lessoniana. Next base: position 18,520,735 of record OY757927.1, on the reverse strand, counting down.
AAAAATCAAGATATACGATTAAAAAATACCGTATTTCATTAATGTCTTTCAAAGCAATGTAAATCCACCAGGACACTTGGCACTAAATGATCTTCTTTCTGCTTACCTGCGTATTTCTGTCAATGCATTTCTTTATTAAATATTTAACAATTAAAAAAAATATTTAGTCACTTATGAATATGCAAATAATTTATATATATATATATATATATATATATAGAGAGAGAGAGAGGGAGAGATAGATAAAATTTCGTTGACTCTCTCTCTCTCTCTCTCTCTCTCTCTCAATCAGTCACAATTGTTTGTCGCAACTGGCACGTCCTCTAGACTGAATCAGGTGTCCGCACAGAGCTGATGTTCGTAATTCTTCCTGGTCGGCCAACACTGGTGTATCCATGTATCGGAGTCCATAACAGAGGCTCGTCAACGATATCGTCCGAACTATTGCAGCAATATGCATTAAGTCAAATACATCTTAATTGGAAGGTTTGTAAGATAGGCGGCAGGAGGCTGAACAGCTACTCTTTTTCTGGGGTCCTGCTCTCTATATTTCTTCAAAACTGTAGAAAGCATTCTTGAATCGTTTCCTCCTATTTTTCTTTAAGCGTATCGTTAGAGTCCAAGGAGTGCAACTATACTGTAGTACTGACAGAGTTACAGCTCGGAAGGAATCTCGTTTTTGTTTATCAGAGATCTGATTTCTACATGATGGATAGCCTCTTAATAGCAGTGTACGTTTTCTCTAGGCGTATGTTGATCATATTTACCCACTCCTCCGCTCGGGCAGGATATGACACAAGGTCATTTTTTAAGCGGAGTTTAACAGGTTTGAATTCAGAGTTTTCCTTCTCCTAGACTAGTTGCCTAACCAAGGCTGAAGAACCTAGTCTGTCCTACTATTTACCCATAGCTGGAGGGAGAATAATTGGATTCATACTTTTCCCAAGGGTATAAGGGCTATGTGAAATGCAATCAGTCTCGTCCAGGATTTGAACTCGAGTCGCCGTATCCATTTCCTATGACGATAACCATTACACCACGGGCACCACTATGCGTATGTTGATATCTCTTTCAGTAGATGAGATATTGCTACCGAGGTGTGTGAACTGGTTTACTAATTTCAGGGGCTTATTATTGAATGTGGAAATGGCTCCATCTTGTTTAAAACATAAACTCTGTTTTTTTTTCGAGTTACTTCGTGCTCGAGGTTTTGCAGCAGACATTTCGATTTGGTAAATGTATTTGGGAGAAGTGCTAGATCATCAACGTAGTCTGCATAATATTTCGTCAAACTAGAAAATATTTCCTTTGACTAAAGGTTTACGTATTCGATTACCCACTCACACACGCACACACACACACACACACATATCCAAACCGTACATACGTGTAAACAGGCTTTGGCATTAAATAACCTATAGAGGTTGATATGCCATTAAACCCAATCAACCAGCCAACCAACACATACATATATGTAAATATATGGATATGGTTATTTGGACCGTAAGTTAAAAAAAAGTTTTCGTCATTGTGTTAACGATTCTTTTTGACGAAAATTTACTGGGCACATCAGCTTAAGTTGGAAACATATGAGGATCTGCCAGAACAATATGCCAGAAATGGCTTGACAACCAGTGTATTTCCTATCGAGGTCGGATGCAGAGGTTTCATTACCTATTCAACCTCCGCATTCTTGAATAATCTTGGACTTTCTCCTTTAGACAAGAAGAAATACATTAAAAAAAGATCCAAGATAAGACTCTAACTGCGTTATCGTTGCTATAGCAATCCCATTGAGTGATGACAATCCAACAAAATCTAGTGCTATCGTGATTTACCGCTGGGGCGCTCGGGGCTAGTGGTAATGATGCTTCGGCGCCGAAACTCTGCCTGAACCCTGAGCAATCATCTGATGAAAGCATTGTTGGAAGCAATGCTGCTATACAAACATCAGTTATGGTATGAATATCTCTAGTCTTACTACGATCCAATATATATATATATATATAGAGAGAGAGAGAGACAGAGACCTACCACATAATTTTATCACATATACACACACACATAAATATATATATATATATATATATATATATATAATTGGAGGCTACTTACATCTGATCATTATGAGAAAATAAGATGGGAGTTCTTCCAAGCTGTGGTTGAGTCAATAATACTGAATGGATGCACCACACCTGAATGCAAAAAGCTAGATAGGAACTGCACAATAATGCTACATGAGGTCAACAAATTTTGGAAACAATACCCTATAGAATAGTAGTTTTACAGCCACTTACCCCCTATCTTACAAACCATCAAATAAGACGAACAAGACATGCTGGGCATTGCTGATAAAGTAAGGACAAATTCATAAGTGACTTTCTCCGATGGATTTCTTACCATGGATCCGCCAGTGTTGGCCGACTAGCAAGCTCTTACATACATCAATTCTGTCTGGACACTGTTTGTAGTCTAAGGGACCTGTCAGAAGCCATGGTTAATTAGTATGAATAACAGGAGGAAAAGATAAAGAGAGAAAAGGGATTTGTTGATGTCTGCACGAATTGAAGATGATTATGCTTATGGATGTAAATGTGTAAGAATTTAATTCCTCAGTACCGTTTTACGCATCAAAATTCATATCGAGCTATATATATAAAGAGAGAGAGAGAGAGAGAGAGAGAGAGAGAGAGAGAGAAAGTGGGGACAGAGATATAGTAAGGTGTCTACTGAACTTCTAAGTGCTTTATCAGTCTCACTCTTTCTATCTTTTGCTGTATGTTCAAATACAACTCGTCGATTGAGTGCTCGATTTACCTAAATATTTTTCTATCTCTGTTGTATATTGACCTACCAGCCAGCCGGGCTGTCAAAATAGGAAATGCACCTGTGTAAATAACAGGTGCATCCGGTCGACGAAATCAGGATATCATAATCTTGACCGTGGACAGGTTGAATGAGTGGGAAATTGTGATGCCCACAAGAAGAATGTGGGCGTTGAACTATTATATAACTCAGTACACAGGAAATTCAATCAGTTGAGGATCAGACTAGTCGGAGACAAGATGCGGGAGAGAAAGCCAGCACCCAGCAGAGTGGGCCCTCAGGCCCCCGATTAAGCAGTTGCAGTTGGAGATCAGATCAGTTGGAGATCAGACCAGTTGATTGAGGAACATGTCCCTGAGAGGTTGGGCCCCCACGCCCCCGATTGAGCAGCCCGGGAGAACGGGAAAAAAACGAGGTTATGGCCAATAGAGTGGGGGTCAATATGTTGCAGTTCTGTTCGGTCTCCAACTCCCTCTCACACACAAACCTTTCAAATAAAGTGAAAGGTATATTTTTCTAAAGAACTGTGTCGCTCGTCTTCATTGTGTCGTCGTTATGATTCTGCATGCAGATGTAGATGTATATGTATTATGTGGCTATACAACATCTGCTTGTAGGTACACAGGTCTTCTAATCTATTTTCTATATATTCATCTATCAGAATGTTTATTTATTTATGTGTCCATCTCTCTCTCTCTCTCTCTCTCTCTCTCTCTATCTCCCTCTCTGTTCAAATATCTTTGTTAATTCCTTTCTAGCTATTTAGCTATCTCTGAACCTATTCTACAAACGGATCAAAATACTCTCAGCGATATGGACAAATGAAACTGATTATTTAATATAGACCTACATGCAGTCTATTGCTTAGTCAGCTGGGGCTGTAGAATACACTGACTGCACCTCTGCAGAGGGGTAAGACCCCCCCACCACCAAACGAGTGTCCTGTTTATGACACTAAACAATCTGATGGTGAGGTTCCTGCAGTGCTGGAGCTTTTGGGAATGTGGAGTACTCCTTCATTGCCATTGCTCCCAGGTCCACTCTGGTCGGGAGTGGTATCACCTGATAAGGCCCTATCTATGAGTTAAATAGAACTAACAGCATACTTATGCTAAAATAAATTGTTTGAGTAAACTGAATAGCTTGAAATAGAAATGTTTTTGACAATTAAACCGTACTTACATTTAAACTGCGTGCTTATGCTTGATTGAATTATTTGAATTAGAACTGTTTTTCGACATTAAAACTGTATTTACACTTAACTGAATTGTTACATATAACTGCTTGAATAGTTTGAAATGGAAATGTTTTTGACAATTAAACTGTGTACTTATGCTAAACTGAATTGTTTTAAATGGAACAGATTATTTACATAAAAATGGATTTGGCATTAAATAACCTACAAAGGTTGATATGCCATAAAACCCAACAAACAAAACCAAACCATCCATGCAGTCTACCATCTTCTGCCACCCATGTTGTAGGGATTTGATCCCATCGGTCAAATAATATTATCTAGAGCATATATGATATTATCGTAAGAAATTTTCAGCCGATGAAACTTTCAAACAATTATCGTGCGCAAATCTGACCAGTCGGCTACCAGTCGGGTCGTAGAATACACTGACCGCTTCTCCGCCGAGGGGTAAACCTACCACTCAACGAGTCTCCTGCATATGAGACTAAACAATCTGATGATTAGGTTCCAGTAATGCTGAAGCTTTGGGGAATGCAGAGTACTTCTTCATTGCCATCGCTACCAGGTCTACTCTGGCCTAGAGTGGTAGGACTTGATAGGGTCCTATCTATGGGTCAAATAGAACTAACTGTGTAATTACGATAAACTGAATTGTTTGAAATAGAACTATTTTTGAAATGTAACTGAGTGTAAACAAAAAATATACTTATACTAAACTGAATTGTTTTTATGTATAAAAATGGATTTCGCATTAATAACCTACAATGGTTGATGTGCCATAATATAAAACCCAACCAACCAACCATCGTATACAAAAAAACATTTCAACTATCTATCTATCTATCTATCTATCTTAGTCTGTATCTATCTATCAGCTTATCGGGACGGACAGACAAACTGACAACATACTATCAGCTCCTATCTGCCTGTCTGTTTCTATCTATCTATCTATCTATCACAGCCTGTTCCTCTTTACGTATCTTTAACTGCATGTCTGTTTCTCCTGATCTATCTTTCTATCTATCTATCTATCTATCTATCTATCTATCTATCTATCAGTCTTTACCTCTTTATGTATCTGTAACTGCCAATTAATATCAATCAGTCTATCTGTTTAACTAGTTTGCCAGCCAAATCTGCTTCCCTACATTCTCATTCCCTGACTTTCTCTGATATACATTTCTTCATAATCGATTAGCCTACCCTAGTTTGCACATATTTATCCATCCCTTCATTTGTTTAACTATCGATCCCTCTGTGATCAGTCTGTTCTTAGCGTTTTATCTAGCTTGTTCCCCTCCCTCCTTATGCGCACAGATCAGCTTACCTATTTTAATACGTTTGCATCTGTTTATTAACCTGCAAATTCACACAGCGACGAAACCTCCATTTTTTGTTTACGGAGTCGACAACAAGTAAAAATAGTGAAGTTTGATTTATAAAACTGTTGCATTTTCTTTACTATAATACTGTTTAATGCTGTTTCAATTTAAACCTACTTACTGGATAATGTAGAGTAACGTCTTTATTGGCATTACTCCCATTATCCGGAGTTATCAAACGTGTTAGGGGCTCGTCTATAGTTTAAATAGATTGATGATTTTTTGTTTGTTATGCCTACTTGGGCATCTACCCCTGTCTTATAGTTGTGAGGAAAGAAGAAACTACAACACTTGGTTATAAAAATATAACACTTACCCTTTATTCTGGAAAGAGTTCGGGTCTCGGGTGGGTGTGTGAAAGAGAGAGGGATAAAGGGAGACGAATGAAGGCTCCCATATAGACGCATGACTTCTTCTCTTGACCGTACCACGCTGTGTTATCTTCAAGGCCTCGCTTAGCACTTCCTCTGCTTCTCAACCTGGAGTTACTCAACCGGACGCCTGTTGTAGCCTCTGTTGGGCGCTGTCGGACACTACCCGTATCTCATGTGGGCATCTGCATATATCACTTGATAACACTCACACTGGTTTTCAGTTATTTCTGACTAAATTTACGCATTAACTTTTTTTAGTCTGGTTTTTTGATTCGAGAAACAAACACATAATGTCAAGAAGATTATCAATTCGCAAAATATCTGCTAATCGTAAAAATCTAATGTAGTCACAAATAGGCGTGTAGAACAATAACCATAAATGCATTGAACTATATCAATATATATATACAAGGATCATTTCATAAGTTTCCAGACATTTTTCGTATGGGCACGTTTATTGATAGTACACATATGAAACTCTAGTCCCATTCGAAGTAATCTCCTCCTGCTGCCATGCATTTGTTGTACCGTTCCAACAACTACTGACATTTATCATGCATTGTGGGAATGCAATGTGAAAATGTAGCCTGCTTGTGGGATTTGGGTGGAACTGATCAGGATCCAATGATGAACTGTTAATACATTGACGTTAAATTAGAATTAACTGGCGAGATACCGACGTCATTTTCACTGGAAAGTCACAAGAAAGTTCTGTTTATTTTATCTTGGTCTATCTGAGGTTTTATGGCAAAGCAACCTTTTTGAGTTATTTAATACCAAATCCGGTCTATATACGAGGATCATTAAATAAGTTTCCAGACTTTTTTCGTATGGGCACTTTTATTGATAGTACACACATGAAACACTCGTCCCCTCCGAAGTAATCTCTTTCATCTCAATTGTCTCATAACGACAGCCTCTGAGCTTAGGGAATAACCAAAAGTCACAGGGAGCAAGGTCTGGATTATAGGGACGGTGAGGAACTGTCTTGATGACCATCCTCAGCAAATAGTCTGTGACTAGGAGTTGTGGGCTGGTGCAGTTTCCTGGTGGAAATGCCACTGGCCCGATTTGAAGACTGCCGGCCTCTTCCGACGGAATTTCTTGCTAAACTCCCTTAAAACCTCAACATAGTAACCCTAACCCTAACCCTTTGGCCAATCACCCCTGGTGTATTGACTTCTTTACTCCTTTCCCACCTCTCATAATCTCTCACAGACTCCTTGCCTTCTTTGAATCTCTTATGCCACTCAAAAACTAATGCTCGATTCATGCAAGATGGTCCGATAGCAGTCTGAAGCATTCCATACGTTTCTGTGGCTTTTTTTCCAAGTTTAAAACAGAATTTTATTTCATATCGTTCTTCTAAAGTGTCAGATTGGATTTTTGAAATTCATCAGCTGTGACAATCAGGCTTTAGTAGGGTGTATTCCAATTCCTTCAGTAGCTGTTTCTTTGAACCTGAAATCATAAAAATTGGTCGGTCATCTCATAATATGTATAGCAATAACATAGTGAATTTTCAAGAGTCTACGACAATTTTAAGTGCCTGAAAAAAAAGTCTGGAAACTTATTGATGTATACAGTGTATATATACATATATATACGAAAGAGAATATGGAATATCCAATGGAGTGCTCAATGTCAACAGCTATCGAATATATAGATAATTTCATATTGAATATATATCAAATTCATGTACACAACAGATGAAAAAAATCAATTTGGTAATTATATTACATATTTATTTCAGTCGCACAGATTGTATTGTGACCTCTTCATATGGAATCTATTGCCCACTCGGCTGAGGCCGTAGAATACACCGACTACTTCTCTGCAGAGGGGTAAGACCCTCCCCAATGAGTATCCTGGATATGACATTAAACAATTTGATTGTGACGTTTCAGTAAAGCTAAAACTTTGGGGAATGTGGAATACCCCTTTTTTGCCATCGCTCTCAGGCTAACTCTGGCCTGGATTGGTAGCACCAGATAGGGTCTTATCTATGGATCAAAGATGACTAAACTGCATACTATTCTGAGTTGGTTAAGATGCAACTGTTTCGACATCTAAACTGCGTACTTATGCTAAACTGAATTGTTTGAAATGGAACTGATTTTTATGCTAAACTGAATTGTGTGAAATAGAGCTGTTTTGACATCTAACTGATACTAAACAAAAACCTATACTTATTGTTATGGGGACATATCCTACCGTACCCCAAAGATAACTAAACTAAACTAAACATATTCGCCGAGCTTAGCTCGCTCGGAGAAGACAACCTCTCGTTTCTTACGAGACATTTGACAAGCCGAGAACGGGTAGTACCTCTTTTATATGACTTCCTTTTTCTGCTAATACAATAACGTTCACCTATCACCCGTTGTTTGAGTTGTTCTTCCATCGGTCTTATCTGAAGACTACAACACTTATACTAAACTCAATTGTTTGAAATAGACCTTTTTTATATACAAAAGTGGATTTGGCTTTAATAAACTATGGTTTATATGCTATAAAACCAAACCAAACAAAACAAAACCAAAAACTTACCATTTATCTCGGTAGGAAGCTGTACTCAGTGACTCGGCGAAAGACAACCTTATCCCTTCCTGGATGTTATCTTCCCACTTCTTCCTCTGTCTGCCTTTTCTTTTTTCTTCCTTTGGCACTGTGCCTTGCAGGATGGTCTTTGACGAGCCAGATGATCTCGTCCCATGTCCATATTACATCGTGTTTCTTTTCTTCACAATGGTAAACAAGCTGTCATGTGACCTTTAAGCAACAGTTATTCTTTCTCTGATTTTCTAATTTCTGTATGCGATGTTCGTGATGGAACGGTAGCATTTCATATCAAGGGTTTCGTACTCGGTGGTGTAAAAAAAAAAAAAAAAAATCAAGCAAGCTTCGAAAAAAAAACAACTCTTTATCCGGTCCAGCATCTGCTGTCCCCTTTAAAGAGGTAAGGGCTTGTTTTTAAAGGACATTGTCCGAGAAACTGCCACCGTTCTCTAGGAGGTTTTCTTTTTTTCGACCCAACCACATTAATCCAACCTTATGCCTTACATATTCCAATACTGTTGGCCCAATATGCTGGGGTTGTAGAATATACCGACTGCACCTCTGCAGAGGGTTCAGACCCCTCCACATAGAGTGTCTTGGATATGAGACAAAACAAACTGATTTTGAGGTTACAGTAATGCTGAAGCTTTGGGGAATGCAGAGTACCCCTTTATTGCCATCGCTTCCAGTTCCACTGGAGTGGTAGCACCTGATAGGGTCCCATGTATGGGTTAAATAGAATTGAATTGCTTGAAATAGAAGTATATATATATATATATATATATATATATATATATATATATATATATATATATTTGGCATTACGCTACCTATAATGGTTGATATGCTATAAAATCAAACTTAACAAAAACCAAACCAATCTAGTACTATGGCACGATGGCTAAAAATAGCCCCCACACACAAGAGGAAAACCTACTCACACTTTTCTAAGTAAATGTAGATCTCAAATAATCATTTTTTCGTTAATATCCATAAATATGTTGTTTAACCCTTCCACAGAATGTTTAAATATGCTGAAGGTCAGTTTAGTGTATCACACACACACACACACACACACACACACACACACACACACACACACACACACACACACACACACACACACTATGGATCAAATAGAATAACAGTGTAATTACAAATACAAATAGAAATTACAAATAGAAATTACAAATAGAACTAGCAGTGTGATTACAAATAGAAATTACAAATAGAAATAACCGTGTAATTATAACTAGAACTAACAGTGTAATAACACACACTATGGATCAAATAGAACTAACAGTGTAATTACGATAAACTGAATTGTTTGAAAAAGAACTGTTTTTGAAATTTAACTGAGTGTAAACAAAAAATATACTTATACTAAACTGAATTGTTTATATGTATAAAAATGGATTTCGCATTTATAACCTACAATGGTTGATGTGCCATAAAACCAAACCCAACTAACCATGATATACAAAAAACATTTAATCTATTTCTGTATGATTATATCTATCTGTGGGAGCAAAATATTTATCATGTCCCATCAGCATTCCTCTTCAGGAGTGAAGGGGCTTCGAGTACCGGGCAATAAACCCAACCCTTTCTCTTTTTAGACGAGGAGACAGGGACCGCCTGGTAGGGAAGGCCGCTATATTCTTATCTTTTATTTATGTCACTGATACCAGGTACAATTTATTATTATTCAGGTGAAAATGTAGCCCAGTTTTCTGGCGCTCGACAGCACATTTGTAGAGGCGAAAAATCCCCCACTGCCCCAACGAGTATCTTGGATATAACACAAAACCATCTGATGGTGAGGCCCGATTAATGCTGGAGATTTGGAGAATGCAGAATAGGGTCCTATCTATGGGACAAATAGAACTATTTGACATTTAAACTCTGTGCAAACAATTAACTAATGCTAAAATGAATTACTTGAAATAGAACTGTTTGATGATTTAACTATGTGTAACTACAAAATGTGATTGATTTGGTTTGGTTTCTTTGTTTAATGGCATATCAACCTTTGTAGGTTATGTAATGCCAAAGCTATTCTCCGAAAAGAACAGTAGTGGTGCTATTTAAACCATAGCTGGGAGGATAAGGGGGGATCATAATTTCCCAAGGGTATTTGCCCGAAAGTGAACGTAATAGCGCGACTGGAGTTCGAACTCGCTTAATACGATTCCGCTGTCCATCGCTTTAACCATTACACCACGAGGACACCGCCCGACAAAACGTGTATACATATCATATATATCTAATATATATGTATAATACTGATTTGGCATTAAATAATCAACAATGGTTGATATGCCATAAAACCAAACCAAACTATATATATCTAATATATATTTATTTATAAACATGATTTGGCATTAAATATAACCTTTAAGGGTTGATATGCTATAAAACCAAACCAAACCTAATCTACCAGTGTACATTTTCTTTTTTAAGTAGAGGAATTATATTGTGAATTGGATTACCACGATCAGAAAATCCGGTGAACACTTGCGCGCCACATACGGAAACGCTGGACTGCTGTTTCGACCTTATTAGGTGTCATCAGCAGCGTATACTGTGATCTCCCCCACTGGGGATCGAACCAGTGACCACAGAAAGCAGAGACGAAATTCTACCACTGAGCAACAAGTGATGCCAAATAAACTAGTCATGGTAAATACGTGACCAATTCACCTGAATGTGTCTTGCAAGTTATATCCGTGGTCTTTACAGAGGATACCGTCACCTCCAGGGCCTCGTCTTGCCAAGAGGATTGGAAATACGCATCAATATTTACAAATCTAACGGATTCATTTTTTTGTTTCTCATTTTACCAACAAAAACAACAAAATCAACAACAAAAATCAACTTGATAAATATTGAGCTGTCATTAAGAAAAAAAATTCAGCAAATAGAACCAATTAGAATGAGTACAAATTAATGTCTTTTGCTAAATTGAATTGTTAGAAATGAACTGTTTGGTTATTTAACTGTGTGTAAACAAATAACTGGTCTTTAATTTAATTGCTAGTTATGTTATATAATTGCGGAGGGATTTTTTTATATTATCATTTTTTCGTTGGTTATATCTTATCATTCGGTTTGGTTAGGCTTAGAAATATTCGGCTAAGTGCAATGGGTAGGGACACACATTGAGCTCAAGTGTTCACGCTCGCGCAAGGAGGATGTGACAATCACAGATGTCATAATAAAAACCTAGGATAGAAAATGTGACTGGGGATGTGAATGACGTCATGCCCGGAAGCGATGGGCTGAGGATTTTGGGTGATTTTTGAAAAAAAAAAACAGTTAGTTGAGATTCGGACCTGGGTGAAGCGAGTTGATTTTCGAGCCTCAGCGAGGCCAGGCCAGTTGGGTGTACGTGATGTGCCGCGCGTTGTTGGGTCACATAGAACAGTCAGCATAGTAACAATTATGCCTCTCTCTCACCTCGTGTCGAAGAACCTAAAAGTCAGGAAGGTAATAAAAGTTTCGTACCTGAACAAAGAGAGTTGTCAGTGTTTCAGGATTCCTATGCCTATGAATGTTTTACGTATCCGTATATTTTACGTTTCCGTATCATGGCTATATTATAGTTGTATCATCAGCAGATACGGCGATTTGGGAAATAGACATATAATGTTCATAACAATAGAACATATAAAGAACATAGGAATCTCGGAATTCGAAAACACGTAACGACTTCTGGTTCAGGTACGAAACCTTTTTATCATATCATATTTACCAACCCCTCCGCTCGGGCAGGATATGACACAAGGTCAATTTTTAAACGGAGTTTAACAGGTTTGAATTCAGAGTTTTCCTTCTCCTAGACTAGTTGCCTCACCAATGCTGAAGAACCTAGTCTGCCCTACTATTTACCCATAGCTGGAGGGAGAATAATTGGATTCATACCTTTCCCAAGGGTATAAGTGCTATGTGAAATGCAATCAGTCTCGTCCAGGATTTGAGCCCGTGTCGCCGTGTCCATTTCCTACGACGATAATCATTACACCACGGGCACCTCCAGAAACCTTTTTATTAACTTTCAGTTAAAGGTTTCGACGTAAGGAGGAGAGACACAATCTTCTATGCTGTCTTATTCATTTGGCCCCCAACTCGTGCGACCCTCATAGGGCGCACGTTCGCCTCGCGTCTGCAAGCTCCGAAATCGATCCTTCTCGTTTGGCGTCTAGTACCCAACTCTTTAACTTTGTTCAAATCTCCACAAACCTCTTCCCGCTTCCGGTGCGTGACGTCACCCGCACCCTGTCACTCGTTTTGTCTCGGAGTATTGTGACATCTGAGTGACATGTCCGCTCTGTGCGCGCTCACGCGTTACGACCTGTATAAAGGTTGCACCCAACTAACCCACGCGCTGAGCCAAAAGTTTCTCAGCCTAATTCTCAACTCAAAGGCATGAACCGAAATCCCTCGGCTATTATATAACACAGTGACACAGGAAAATACGATGAACCACGATGAACTGTGTGCAATGGAATTAGCAATGCTAAGTAGAATTAAAAGTATTAGGTAGCAATACTTGAAACTACTTAACTGTGTGCAAATAAATGATAAATAATAAATAGAATTATCCGTATGCGATGGCAATGATTGAAACCATTTAACTATGTAGAAACAGTTATAGTACTAGTGTGCGAACAAATTAATTCTAACTAATTTAAAAATAAAATTACCATCAAATTAATCTCTTACATATCATGTATATCTATTTAGATGTGTTCAAACAAATGGCTGATATTGTTGTATACTGACCTCCGACCCGGCCAAACATGCTATTCCAAAGACGGCGGAAGTGCATATTCCGTTGGCGTGACCTGTGAATTGCATGACAGTTATTTCCGCTCGATGACGATCAAAAACATGCCATTCCAGGAGTGGGCGTTGAACTATTATATAACTCAGTGCACAGGAAATTCAACCAGTTTGGACACCAGACCCGTTAGTGACAAGATGCGGTAGAGAAAGCCATCACCCAGCAGAGGGAGCCCTCAGGCCCCCGATTGAGCAGTTTGGAGGCCAGACCAGTTAGAGATAAGATGCGGTAGAGAAAACCAGCACCCAGAGAGGCTTGGCCCCCGGTGGAGCAGCCCAGGAGAATGGGAAAGAGACGCTGATGACCATAAGAGTGGGGGGTCAATATGTTGCAGTTCTGTTCAGTCTCCTACTCCCTCTCACACACAATCCTTTCATATAAAGTGAGAGGTATATTTTTCTAAAAGACTGTGTCGCTCGTCTTCATTGCGTTGATATGTTTATGTGTGTATATGAGTATACAACAATATTTAATTGTTTTTTTTTCTTACATAGCAATACTTGAAACCATTTAACTGTGTGCAAACAAATGATAATTAGTATATAGTATTATTCGTTTGATATAGCAATACTTGAGTCCATTTAACTGTTTTCAAAGAAAGAAGCTGAGGCTCGCTTAAAACTCATATATTCAAAGTATATGCATAAAGAAGATTTTGCATTAAATAACCTTTAATCATATTTACCAACCCCTCCGCTCGGGCAAGATATGACACAAGGTCATTTTTAAGCGGAGTTTAGCAGGTTTGAATTCAGAGTTTTCCTTCTATTTGTCTAGTTGTCTCACCAAGGCTGAAGAACCTAGTCTTTCCTGCTATTTACCCATAGCTGGAGGGATAATAATTGGATTCATACCTTTTCCTAGAGTATTAATGCTATGTGAAATGCAATCAGTCTCGTCCAGAACTTGAACTCGCATCGCCGTGTCCATTTCCTACGACGATAACCATTACATCACGGGCACGTCCATATAATAGCCTTTAATAGTTGATACGCCGTAAAGTCAAACCAAACCAAAAAAGTCAGGTGCAAACGAGATTGGAAATTGCTTTCTTCCCTACGTTGGTTCATTTTCAGTAAAACTGCTCTAAGAAACCCGCTACAGTGTGCCGTTTTTTGTTTGATGGTTACTATTACATACAAGCAATGAGAATTTAAGTAACATTGATTATATTCTGTCACTTCAATATTTGACCTGAATGTATTTGTGCCAGCGACGATAACCAAGAATTCGTTATCTATTTCCTTCGAATTATTTTTATCAGTTGTTCGTTAATCACACTGCCTATTCCTTTACTGTATCTAGTTACCATGGACACGTCAGTACTTTGGAAGACGCCCACACCACCGGGCCTCCGAACTGCCACTTAGTCTTTAGCGTGTCAACTTAGTTTTCGTCTACACTTGGATCTCCAAGGTTTGTGATGAGATCAGCATGGGGTTGTATATTGATTTACTCATATATCTTGCCATTACTCCCAGGACTACTCTGGTCCGGGGTGGTAGCACCTGATAGGGGCCTATGTATGGGTTAAATTGAACTAACGGCATACTTATGCTAAACTGAAATAGAAATGTTTTTGACTATTAAACTGTACTTTTAAACTGCGAGCTTATGCTAAACTGAATTATTTGAAATAGAACTGTTTTTTTACATTGAAACTGTATTTACCCTAAACTGAATTGTTTAACATAGAACTGTTTTGAATATCAACTCTGTGTAAACAAAATCTGTACTTGTACTAAACTGAATTAGCTGAATTAGAATTACTTGACTAAACTGAACAGCTAGAAATAGAAATGTTTACACAATTAAACTGTACTTACATTTAAACTGCATTCTTATGATAAACTGAAGTGTTTAAAATTGACCTGTTTCTGGCATTGAAACTGTACTTACACTAAACTGAATTGTTATATATAACTGCTTGAATAGTTTGAAACGGAAATGTTTTTGACAATTAAACTGTTTACTCATGATAAACTGAATTGTTTTAAATGGAGCTGATAAAAATGGATTTGGCGTTGAATAACCTACAATGGTTGGTATGCCATAAAACCCAACAAAACAAACCATCAAATCTCTATTTACTGCGATTTTTTTTCTTCTTTTTTTCTGAAAAAAGAATTTATGGAGATTTTTTATAAAAACAAGCGAAGATATTTATGTTTACAACTACATGATTTCCGTGATGTGATGCAAGTTTAAAAAAAGATTTCAACTATAAATAACATTCATTGTCGACTTTTATTTCTATTCTAAAATTTGGCGAACATGTATCTTTGTTGTAGTAATATATCAAACTTTGTGGGTTAATCAATGCTAAAACCAATCCGGGCAACTGGGACTTTAGAATACACTAACTGCATCTCTGAAAAAGGGTAAGACCCATCCCTTCCAATGAGTATCCGGATGTGATACGAAAATGGATCCCCTGAAGCTTTAGAGAAAAGGGAGGTAATCTTTACTGCCATTACTCCCAGGTCCACTCTGACCTGGTGTTCTAGCACCTGTAAGGGTCTCATCTATTAGTCAAATAGAAATGTTTAACCCTTTTCTATTTGTGAAACCATTTAGATCTCTGCAAACAAAAGATTAATATTAAATTGAACGATTACTATTAAATTGCAATTCTTGAAGCCAATTAACTGAGGGCAAACAAATGACCTCTGGCTCGTTTAAAATATTACTTTCAAACTATTTGCTTACTATATATATATATATATATATATATAGATAGATAGATAGATAAGCAGGATTTAAGTTAAACCGTTTAACTAAGCGCAAACAAATGAGCTCTGTTTGGTTTAGAATATTACTTTCTAACTATTGGCTACCTATATATATATATATATATATATAGAGAGAGAGAGATACGAGGATCATTAAATAAGTTTCCACACGTTTTTTGTATGAGCACTTTTATTGAAAGTACACACATGAAACTATAGTCCCCTTCGAAGTAATCTCCTCCGGTTGCAATGCGCTTGTTGTACCGTTCCAACAACTTCTGGAAGGCTCCATGGAAGTCCTCCTGAGTGAACGTGTCAAGGACCTTCGTCACAGCCTCTTTCATCTCTTCACTTGTCTCATAACGACAGTCTCTGAGCTTAGGGAATAACCAAAATTCACAGGGACCAAGGTCGGGACTATAGGGAGGGTGAGGAACAGTCTTGAGGCCCATCTTGTTCAAATAGTGTGGGACAAGGATGGAGTTGTGGACTGATGCATTATCCCGGTGGAAATGCCACTGACCCGATTTGAAGACTGCCGGCATCTTCCGACAGAATCTCTTCCTGGACTCCCTTAAAACCTCAACATAGTAACCCCAACCCTAACCCTTTGGCCAATAAACTCTTGTGTATTGACTTCCTTACTCCTTCCACACCTCTCATCATCCCCCACAGACTCACTGGCTTCCTTGAATGTCTTGTGCCACTCAAAAACTGATGCTCGATTCATGTAAGATGGTCGAAAAGCAGTCTGAAGCATTCCATACGTTTCAGTGGCATTTTTTTGCAAGTTTAAAAGAGAATTTTATTGCATATCGTTCTTCTAAAGTGTCAGATTGCATTTTTAAAATTCACGATAAGTGACAATCAGGCTTTAGTAGGGTGTATTCCAATTCCTGCAGTAGTTGTTTATTTGAACTCATAAAAATTGGTCAGCCATCTCATAATATTCAAAGCAATAACATTGTGAATTTTCAAGAGTCTACGACAATTTTAAATGCCCATACGAAAAAAGTGTGGAAACTTATCGTATACACCTCGTACCTTTAAAATCACAAAAGAAAAAATGGAAAAGAAAAATTAGAATGGATTATTTTGATTGGTTGATTTGAACTAGAAAAAATTCTCTTTGAAATTGATCAGAGTTTATGAATAGTAGATTGAAATGTTTTGATGATTCTAAAGAAAAGGAAAAATGAGCTGCTTTAGTTAATCAGTCCATTAGGAAAAATAATAACATAACATTTTTACAAATTGAGATTTTAAATTGTTATTCGTCAGATCCGAGAGTCAGTGTTAGGAAATTTTGGCAATATTGATTTCATTCGAATCTTTCAAACACAACGTGGGCACAGAGGGGATTGATAAACAAACTACCTGGAAACGCATATGGTAGTCACGAAGTCAAGGCCGTAATAAAGTACCGTGAGAAGCATAGAAGGTCATTTGGCGCTGTTACTAGGATAAGACCAAAGTAAAAGTACAGTGACAACTATAGTGTTACATTCAATATAAAAATGTTGTCGTGCCCTATGGTATTACATTTGACGCTGTTATCGGTGACCGTGGCTACCATATTGATATAATTGCTGTCGTGCCAACGATAGTGTTACTGACTGTTCAGCGATTAGGATCCTGTCCTCTAGTAATACGAATCACTATCCACGGCCAACACGTGGTCTTTTTGTTATATAATTACGGAAGGATTTTTTTATATTATCATTTTTCGTTTTATATATCTTGTCTTTCGGTTTAGTTCGGCTTAGAACCTTTCGGCTTAGTGCATGGGTTAGTTAGGTGCACACATTGAGTGCAGGTGTTCATGCGCACGCGGGGAGGATGTGACAATCATAGATGTCACAATAAAAGCCATAGATAGGAAATGTGACTGGGGATGTGAATGGCGTTATGCCCGGAAGTGATGGGCTGGGATTCTTAGTGATTTTGAATAAAAGCAGTGTGTTGAGATTCGAACTTAGACGAAGCAAGTTGATTTTTCGGACCTGAGCGAGGCCAGTGAGTTTGTGGACTGCGGGGTGCACGCGCGTTTGTTGAGTCAGTGATTTGAAAGCTGACGACGGACGAACAGTCAGCACAGAAAAATTGTGTCTCTCTCTCCTCGTGTCGAAAACCTAAACTTAAAGAAAGTAATAAAAGTTTTGTACCTGAACCAAGAGAGTCGTCAGTGTTTCGAGTGTATTTCGGGATTCCCTATGTATATTTCACGTATTTATATCTTGGTCCTATTTTGGTGAATATGTTACATTTTTCCGGGGGTCTTGCGTCTCTGGAGAGATTTTGTCGGGTGTATTTCACAGCCTCAGTTGACTTGATAGATAGATAGATAGATTTCAACTAACACAGATAGATAGATAGATAGATAGATTTCAATTAAGATAGATAGATAGATAGATAGGATTCTACTAAGATAGATTAATAGGTAGATATACACTGACAACAATTCATAGAAACAGACTGAGATAGATAGATAGATAGATAGATAGCATTCAATGTATTGAACAATTGTTAGATATTTTACTGCAACATATCAGATAGACAATAAGAAATTTAGAGTATTATTATAGCCAACAGAAATAGCGTTCAAAAAATCTGCAAACGACCATTGTCAGAAAGAAAGTCCTCATTATGGCCGGTTAGTCGGTCGGATACAACATCGAGCGAAATCTTTTCTGTGGCTATGAATATTACGATGAAATAATACGAAGATCCCCAGTTGAAAGCTTTGGCTAAAGTCTTTGTTGTTGCTCGTTCGGTCAAGTAGCGTATTTCATTTCATTCTTTTCTTTTCTATTCTCTTCTTTCTTTACTCTTGCGTAGGAGAGACGATGGTTTGACTAGCTGACTGTATCTCAGAAAACATTTGTTTAGAAAATGATAATGCAATAGCTGAGATGGGAAATCGACCGCTTTCCAAAGAATGAATTGCTTATATTATAGCGGAATTATATTCAACAAGGGGAATATTTAGAAGACTTGGCACATAACGACTTTTGTATTCATGAGGGATAAAGATTTTTTTTGTAAGAAAATTGTATTCCTGCTATATTGCTTGAAAGGTGATTGGATGAAATTTTTATTTGCATTATATTTCAAGATATATGAGCCGTTGAATGGTTATTTTGTTATATGAAATTGCGTCACTGATTAATTTCCTCGTTTAATTTAACGGCATGTTAATTTGTTTAGGGTTATTTCAAGCTCATGAAATTAGAAATCGTTCTCATTGTGTTATATTGTCATCTACAGCATCATAACGACACAATAATAAAGACAGACGCAGGAAGACTATATAAATATATGTACCTCTCACTTTATTGCAAGTGTTCTAAAGAGTTGTGTGGGGTTCTGCTGTGAGAGGGAGCTGGTGACCGAACATAAACTGTAATATTTTGACCCCCACTCTTATGGCCGTCAACGTTGTCTCTTTCTTGTTCTCCAGATGCTCAACCGGAGGCCCTGCGGTCCACTCTGCTGGGTGCTGGCTTTCTTTACTGTAAGTTATCAGCAACTTCTCTGGTCCCCAAACTCCATCGGGGTTCCCGAGGGCCCCCTCGGCCGGGTGTGGCTTTCCCTACCTCATCTTGTCTATAACTCCCTCTCCAACTAATTGGAACTCGAACTGTGTGACTTCCGTCTTGACTGAGTTATATAATAGTTCAACGCCCACTCGATCGCCCACTCCATCTTTGAAATCGCATGTTTAATCGTCAATAAGCGGAAATAACCGTTATGCAGTTCAGAGGTCACTCTCTTCCGGTGCGTCAGTCTATGAGAGTATCATGGGATTTTTTAGCTTGTCTCATTTTGTTAGCCAATTTCCTCCCACGCGAAATCCTCTCCTAACTGCCATTGGAATCTCTCACTTCCTTCCGGTGCATCACCTTGATTGGCATTTTGGGCCGGGTAGAAGGTCAAAATACAACAATTGCAGTTTCATATATATATATATATATATATATATATATATATATATATGTTTTGTGTAGTTGTTTTTTAAGATTTTTTTGTTGCTCCCGATGTTATCGAATCAGAATCATTTACAAACGGATCTATTTGACCCATATATAGTACCGTATAAGGTACTTCCACTCCGGGTCAGAGTGGACTTTGGAGTAATGCAAATAAAGAGGTAGTCTATCCACCTCAGATCTCAAGAACTGCAACTTCATCAACAGGTGGGGTTTACTGACATACCTAGAAGGGATTCTTACTTACGTGGTGTGGCAGAGGTTCTTACCTTAACTTGGAAGCTACAGAAGTCTAAATAAGAAAGGATAGGTCGCTGGTAATTCTGGCTTAAGATATAGGTATTCAAAATTCGACTTATATTTGAGTATATATGACAGTTTCAAATACTCAGAGAAAGATTTTCTCAACGTTCATTTTTCCTGCGATTCCTTACGAATCAGAGGAGAAGCGGGAAAGGAATGAGTTTTTAAAACTTCGGATTTGTGATGGAGTTTAATTTCTCTGGGGAAATTCGTAAAGTTGAAATTGGCTTTAGGTTTTGTGAAACAAACAAGTCATCTATTTCGGCTCAGTTGAAGAAACAGAAAGCCAACAACAGTAGGTCGATTTAAGTAGGAAATAATTAACTGATATCTAATATTTTCCCAACGGAATAAAAACCGGATACCATCGTCGACTGCATAAATGGTTTTTTTTTTTTTTATTTTGTTGGCATATCAACAGACATATTTGACCGATATATGGTACCGTAACAGGTACTACCACTCAATTTCAGGGTGGAACTAGGAGTAATGGCAATAAAAGGGTACTCTACCCACCCCATATCTCTAACTGAATTCTTATCATTTGCTGCTGTTTGATGTCATTTCTGGGACAGATGGTAAGTAACGGTGTGGCTGAAGTCCTAACCTTTGCATGGAACCTACAGAATTCTAAAGAAGGAAGGATAGGTCGGTGGTAATTTTTGCATCAGATATAAAAATGTAAGTGAAAGTAAGTAAAGTTGGCGATGTAATCGAGGGTGAACCGAAGGCCCGCTTTCTAATAGCTTCTACACTAAGATGTAGGAGAGGGCGCTCCCTTTTTTCCCTGGATTGCTTCACTTTACCCTTGATCCATACCTTATAATGCTGAGTGTTAAGCAAGCCGACATGGAGTACCATTTTTTGAGTCTTTGGTATGACTGGACCAGGGATTGCACCCTGGTCTCCCGGAAAGTTGGCAAACACTCCAGACCAAACAAAAATGACTTAATTCAGTGTTGAATAACCCGAAAAAGGTTGATACACCGAAAAGAAAACAATCCTCCATCCTCCAACCAACCAACCAACCAACCTTGAATATTGGAATGCAATGTTCATTTTGAAGAGAATACAAAGAAGAGTGAGAAAAATAAGAAAAATGTAAAAGATTACAGTTACAGAGGGATATTAGAGAAATTACAACTAACTCAGCTCCAACATACATACAGATGCTATGTGAGGATACGGGATGTAGCCCTGAAGACCTGCCAGAGGCGATGAACGATAGGGAGAAGTGGCGAGGGAGGGTCAGGGATATCCATGCTAGCGGCATGACAAGATGAGATGATGAAGTGTTTTATGTAATATGAATAATTTGCACACAGCTATATGGTTTCAAATGGCTAATAGACATAATTTGTAAATGATTGAACTGATGTATTTGGTCCATAGGTGGGACCCTAAAGGGTGCAGTAAGAATGGATCAAGGTTTGAATAGCAAAAGTCATGGAGAGGAGATTCACCATCGCTTGGTATGCAGTGGCTTTCAATTATATCAACCATTGTTGGTTATTTAAAGCCAGATCCTCTTTATACACTTATATTAGATATATATTATTTGATTTAGTTGGGTTTTATAGCATATTAACCATTGTAGGTTATCTGATACTGAATCCTCTTTATACTTATATATTAGATATAAATATAATTTGGTTTGGTTGGCTTTTATAGCATATCAACCATTATAGGTAATTTAATACCAGATCCTTTTTATACATATATATTTGATATATATGATTTGGTTGGTTTGGGTTTTCTGGCATATCAACCATTGTAGGTTATTTAATACCAGATCCTCTAGCGGTACGACATGATGATGATGATGATTTAATTGGCATATTAGTCTAAAAGTTAGAGTGTTCGCCAATGACCCGAGAGTCCAGAGTTCAATCCTAGGTCGAGTCATAGCAAAGATTCAAAAAATGATACTTGATTTCCCCTTGCTTAACAGTCAGCATTATAAAATACGGATCAATTTTAAGTGGAGCAGTCCAGGAAAAGGAGTAGCGCCCTTCCTTATACATCGGTGTAGTAGCTATTAAAAAGGGAGCCTTTGGGTTTCCATCGACTACGTTCGCCAACTTTACTTTACTTATTTTACCAGGGGGAGGAATGAGAGGTGATCTCGTTTAAAATTCCGAAATACTTTAAGGAATTTCTAATTATGGTAAATATTTTTTTGATATTTCTCCTCGAACTAAAAATTTGTTGCTAAGACAGATTCCAAAAAACCAAGTCTACTCATCAAGTGGATATTTTTGTAAATAGAGTTATATATGTTTGGAACGAATTGCCGAATCAGATCAAAACCACCAATTTAAGATTGAAATGGATGATTTCAGAAATAATGGTTAGAAAAAGAATTCAAGATGACATTTTTAGGATAGATCGGATGAATTACTTAACGGAATTTGATCTCTATATAGATATTGTATTAATAGTGAATATTTTCGATACAAAGAATCTTTTTTCCAGGTTTGATATGGGAAGATTGTAAAAAGCGGATATTCTCAAGTTGGTATAACAAACAATTAATAATAATAATAAAGCGAGAAAAGATAAAACGCTGCAAAGTAGCAAATGTAGACAATGTGGTGACAGAGAGGAAACCATCAATTACATAATAAGCGAATGCAGCAAATTAGCGTAGAAGGAGTATAAGACTAGACATGATTGGGTCGGCAAAGTGATCCACTGGGAGATGTGCAAGAAATTTAAATTTGACCACACAAACAAATGGTATATACTCAACCCAGAACCTGTCCTAGAAAATGACACACATAAACTCCTATGGGACGCTGACATGCAATCGAATCACCTAATCTCGCCCAGAAGACCAGACCTAATAATAATCAAGAAAAAAAAAAAAGAGAATTTGCAAAATTGTCGACTTTGCTGTTCCGGCTGACTACAGAATAAAACTGAAAGACTGTGAAAAGAAGGATAAGTACCTCGAACTTGTTAGGGAATTGAAAAAAAATGAGAAACATGCAGTTGACAATTGTACCAGTTGTAACTGGTGAGTTTGGAACAGTAGATAAAGGATTACTAAAGGGACTGGAAGACTTGGAAGTTTGCGGACGGGTAGAGACTATCCAAATGACAGCATTATTGAGAACGGCCAGAATACTGAGAAGAGTCCTGGAGACTTGAGGAGACTTGCTGTCACTCAAACTTCAGTGAAAAACCATCAGCTAACGCTGATGTGAAAAACCCTAATGAGTGAATAATAATAATAATAATAATAATAATAATAATAATAATAATAATAATAATAATAATAATAACTTCTTAGCTTAGTGTATTCGTATATCTCTTTTACAGGTCGATCCTTGATTTATGGTAACGAAGTCACGGAATTATTTAACATAATTTAATCTGTATATGTAGTATGAAATTGTGTATGTTCCGTGGAAAGATGTTTTCTTTCATTCTGAAAGTTTGGTGAGAAAAGATTAACAAAGGGTGAATGCCAAAGGAAGCATCACAAACACATAAGGATAATTCTCATTAATCCCTAATTAATTATAACTAATTATAAATTTTATTGTAAATGTTTATGCATTTTTTTTTCAGAGTTTTTTTTTGTATATCAACTAGTATTTTTACTGAAGACTATATCCTACTTGATTTTAGCAATGGTGGGGTTGCCCAGTCGGCTGGGGCTCTAAAATACACCGACTGCGCCAATGTAGAGGGGTGAAAACCACCGAACGAGTATCATGGATATGACACTAAACAATTTGATGGTGACGTTCTAGTAATGCTGGGGAATGCGGAGTACACCTTCATTGCCATCGCTTCCAGGAGTGGTAGCACCTTATATGGTCCTATCTATGGGCCAAATAGAACTAAACCGTGGTTTCGAGAGTTTACTGTTTTTTTGGCATTTAAACTACAAATGTATGCTAAACTGAATTGTTTAAAATGGATCTGTTTTGACATCTAAACTGTATACTCATGCTAAACTGATTTATGTTAAGTATTTTTTTTTTTACATATAACTCTGCGTATTGCCCAATCGGCAGTGTCTGTAGAATATACCGACTGCCCCTCAGCAGAGAGGTAAACCACCCATCCAACTAGTGTCCTGTATATGACACTAAACAATCTGATATTAAGGTTTCAGTAATACTGGATCTTTGTGAATGCGGTGTGCCCCTTCATTGCCATCGCTCTCAGGTCCTCTCTGGCTTGGTAGTAGCATCTAATCCTATTTACCCATTGTCATATCCTGCTCGGGCAGGATATGACACAAGGTCAATTTTTAAGCGGAGTTTAAATGGTTTGAATTCAGAGTTTTCCTTCTCCTTAACCAAGGCTGAAGAACCCAGTCTGTCCTACTATTTACCCATAGCTGGAGGGAGAATAATTGGATTCATACCTTTCCCAAATGCAATCATTCCCGTCCAGGATTTGAACTCGCGTCGCCGTGTCCAATTTCTAGGACGATAACCATTACACCACGGGCACCTCCACGCATGGTAGCATCTAATAAGGCTCCATCTATCAGTCAAATTGAACTAAACTGCATACTTATGCTAAACTGAATTACTTGAAATATAGCGCTTTTGATATTTCAACTGCGTACTCGTGCGAAACTGAATTGGTTAAAATGGAACGGTTTTGACTAGTAAACTGCGTACTTTTGCTAAATTAAATTGTTTGAAATAGAACCATTTTTTACATTGAAACTATACTTATGCTAAACTGAATTGTTTAAAATATGTGTAAACAAAATCTACACTTAGACTAAACTGAATTGCTTGAATAAATTAAATAGCTTGAAATAGAAATGTTTTTGATAATTAAACTGTGTATCTACATTTAAACTGCGTACTTAAGCAAAACTGAATTGTTTTAAATAGAACTGATTATTTGTATAAAAATGGATTTGGCATTAAATAACCTACAAAGTTGATTTCTTTTGTGATTTCCAGTTCTTTCATACTTTTCTCTTTGAGAACCTTTCCAAGGGCTTTAGGTAAAAATCATATTACGGCCAACTTCAAGTTCCATAGATTTTTCAGCTCCCTAGCAAGGTCTTGATGTATGTCAAATTTTTCGTTTTCTCTTTTTTTATTGAACTCTATGGCCCTTAAGAAGGTGGTAATAACTAAATTAATTTTCCCTTTCATTGGTTTATGGCATATCAATCTTCCTGGGTTATTTAATACCAAAGCTATCCTTGTAGAAGAATAAGCGTGATACTATAGCGTATATATATATATATATATGTGTGTGTGTATATATATATATGTATATATGTATATCTTTGTATATATATATATATATATATATATATATATATATATATATTTGTATACATATGGTATATATATGTTTGTATATCAGTTTCGATTTCTTTGTTTAATGGCATACAAACCTTGATGAGTTATTAAATGCTAAAGCCATCCTTGTAAAAGAACAGTAATGATACTGTTTAACGCATAGTTGTGAGGATAAGGGGGTTCATGCCTTTCCCAGAAGGTAATAGTTCGAAAGTGAACGTAGTAGGGTGAATAGAGCTCGAACTCACTCACTTTGAGGCTGCAGTGCATCACTTTATATAATCTTTAATGTATAGAAACTATTGAAGCTATAATTGTTTCCTTATGATCAATATACCGGACATTGGCATGATGAGTATAGCGTTAGCAAATGGTCCGGGAGACCAAGGTTCAATCCCAGGTTGAGTCATGTCAAAGACTCAGAAAATACAACTTGATGCCTCCTTGCTTAACACTCAGCGTTGATAGGTACGGATCAAAGGTAAAATGGATCAATCTAGGGAAAGAAGCAGCGTTTTGCCCTACACGAGTTCAAAATCCTGGACGAGACTGATTGCATTTCACATAGCACTAATACCCTTGGGAAAGGTATGAATCCAATTATTCTCCCTCCAGCTATGGATGAACGATAGTTAAAAGTGGCGAGAGAGGGTCAGGGATATCCGTGCTACCAGCACGACATGATGATGACAGGAAATTAGCACAGAAGAAGTATAAGACTAGACACGACTAGGTGGGAAAGGTGATCCACAGGGAGTTGTGCAAGAAATTTAAATTTGACCATACGAGCAAATGGTATGTGCGCAACCCAGCATCTGTCCTGGAGAATGAGACGCACAAACTCCTCTGGGAATTTGAGATACAAACGGATCACCTAATCTCGACCAGAAGACCAGACCTTATGATAATCAACAAAAAGAGAGAACTTGCAAAATTGTCGACTTTGCTGTCCTGGCTGACCACAGAATAAAACTGAAAGAAGGTGAAAAGAAGGATAAGTACCTGGACTTTGACAGGGAATTGAAAAAAACTGTGGAACATAAAAGTGACAATTATTCCAATTGTCATAAGTGCTTTTGGTACAGTAAAAAAAGAAGGGCCTAGAGGACATAAAGATAAGAGGAGTTGTGGAGACCATCCAAAGTACAGCATTGTTGAGAACGGCCAGAATACTGAGAAGAGTCCTGGAGACTTGAGGAGACTCGCTCAAACTCCAGTGAAAGATCATCAACTGACGCTGATGTGAAAAATTTTCAAAGAGGAAACAATAAAGTTTGAACGATGTTATGTTGAGTTTTAGCATTTGGCATTAAATAATACCTAGTAATACACCTTTTGAGTGTACAATATTAGAAATACACTATGTGTTGTTTTGAATAGATCTAGGAAGAAACACCTACAAAACAGTAACTGTACGGCCACTTACCTCCTATCTCTTAAACCATCGAAGTAAGACAAACAAGACACACTGATGAAGTTAGACCCGCGATCACATGTGGATTCCTGTACATGGACACAGGAAATAAATTGACTCTCTGCGGACACTGGATGCCGTCTAGAAGACCTGATAAGAGCGATTGATGATAAGGACAGATGACGTGACGAAGACTTTATGATGTTGATAATGTTGAACATTTTTTAGTTTATAAGAAACATATTTGTCTCTAAATTTGATAGTAGCGAACTTATACAGGAACCGACAGAATTACCTCCCGGATTTTATATTGCCGCTACACAGACGTTACCTCTCGTGGACAGTTTGGAGTTATGCCTTTTATGGTTTTTTTTGTTTGTTTGTTTGTTTGAGTTTAATGGCATATCAACCTTTGTAGGTCATCGAATGCCAAATCCATTTTTATACAAAAAAAAAAACAGTTCTATTTTAAGCAATTGAGTTTAGCATTAGTAAACAGTTTGTCAAAAACATTTCTATTTCAAGCAATTCAGTTTATTCCAATAGTTCTAATTTAAGCAATTCAGTTTAGTATAAGCATAGTTTTTGTTTACACACAGTTAAATGTCAAAACAGTTCTATTTCAAATAATTCAGTTTACCGTAAGAATAGTTTCAATGTCAAAAACATCTATTTCGAACGATTCAATTTAGCATAAGTATGTAGTTTAAATGACAAAACAGTTCTATTTCCTGCAATTTTTAAAAAAATCTTGCATATGTATGTAATTTAGTTCTATTCAGCCCATTGATAGGACTTTATCAGGTGCTACCACTCCTGGCCAGAGTGAGCCTGAGAGCGATAGAAATGAAGGGGTATTCCGCATTCCCCAAAATTTCAGTATTAACGTAGCCTCACCATCAAGTTGTTTAGTATCAAATCCAGGACACTCGTTAGTGGGGGCTCTTACCCATCTGCGGAGGCGCAGTCGGTGTATTCTCCAGCCTCAGCCGACTGGGCTAGTTCCAAATGTTATATCAATTTCAAAAACGTGCCGACAATAATACCTATTTTAATAAAACGTCCCAATAATAAAACCAATTTCAAATTGTTCCAATTGTAAAATCTATTTTTAAAATACCTTTCGACAGCCATACCTATTTCAATAAAATATCCCAATAGGAATACCTATTCAAAAAACCTTCCGAGAGTAAAAAATATACCAATCATAACATGTTCTTTAATACGTCTGGATCGTGATAAGTATTTCAAGAAAACTTCATAATAGTGATATATCTTTTAAAACGTTCTGATGGTAACATTTATTTTAAAAAGTCAGATTATTGTCAATTGTCAAATGTAAAATCTATGTCTATATTAAAAGTAGTAATGAATGTTTCACAGTGAAGAGGTTTTTACATATATATATATATATATATATAATCTTCCGATATATATGTATATATATATATATATATATATATATATATATATGTGTGTGTGTGTGTGTGTGTGTGTGTGTGTGCGTGTGTGTGTTTGAGTGGATGATATATATATAGTTAGACTATAATTAATGATAGATAAATTATTTTATATTATATTATGAGAATGGGGTACATTGAGATGATATGAGATGATCTTATATGATATAACAATGTATGTTTAGATTGATATATATATATATATATATATATATATATATATATATATATATGTGTGTGTGTGTGTGTGTGTGTGTTAAAATCTGCTAAATTTGAAGTACGATGAAACCGGGTATTTCTTTTTAACTGCCAAAATCAGTTAATACTTAGCGGTACTTGAATTGGAAGGGTTGATTTTATATAGGAAAAAATAAAGTTTTTTGTTTTTTTTACGTCTGGTTGTAAATGTGAAAGAGTTATTTTAATCCATATTTTGTCTAGTTATTTTAATCCATATTTTGTCTAATCTGAAGTCCGTTTAATTTTTGGGAGCATTGATTTAAATCAATGCTTTTTAACACGATGAAAATAAATCTATCATCTTAATGTGACTGATTGTTTTTTTTATTTTTTTTAAATATATATTTATAAATATATATATATATATATATATATATGTATATATATATATATATATATAGAGAGAGAGAGAGAGAGAGAGAATGAGAGAGAGGTCATCTTGATGAGACCGTATTTAATTGCGACCAAGGTGAGCTTCACAAGCAAGAGACTTACTCAATAAATGTCAAGCTCTGGTCCATCAGTGGGAAACAACATCCATAATTGTTCCGTCTATGACTGTACTGGGTCGGACAGTGGCAAATATGTCCTCTTTATGTATTTGAGAAGCTTCTAAATAGGTCCTCTTCTTCATTGTTTATATAGTGGGTGGGCCGTTTCTAGATCTGACAAGGTTACGGCTAAACTGCTCACCTGTCAGAATTGGCAGAGCATCGAGTCTAAGTAGTCACTCGTTCCTTTATTTCCTTTGTGCGTTCAGTTGCTTCACCATTTTGGCATTCGTCTGTTCTGCTTAAGTGAACAGCACTGTCCATTTAGACTTTGATTATATTGCAATGGCGCGAAACAGATATGGCCATATGGCCAATCGGAAGGACAGGTGGAAGAAAAATAAGATAAGGAGAATAATATGACGAGAAAATGAAGAAAAAAGAAAATACGAACAAAAGGAGGAAAGAAAGGAAGTAGACGGTAATAAAAAGGTTGAGGTGAGAAAGAAAGAAAGAAAGAGAGAAAGAAGAGTAGAGATTACGATGTGATGAAAGAAAGACTAAGAAAATTGCAGAGAAAGAAAGAAAGAAAAAAAGAAAGAAAAAAAACTAAGACCCAATGAAAGAAAGACCAGAAAATTGCAAAGAAAGAAAGAAAGATAGAAAGAAACAAAGAAAGAAAGAAAGAAAGAGAGAAAGAAAGAAAGAAGAGTAAAGATTACGACGTGATGAAAGAAAGACTAAGAAAAATGCAAAGAAAGAAAGAAAGAAAAAAGAAAGAAAACTAAGACCCGATGAAAGAAAGACCAGAAAATTGCAAAGAAAGAAAGAAAGAAAGATAGAAAGAAAAAAAGAAAGAAAGAAGAGTAGAAATTACGATGTGATGAAAGAAAGTCTAAGAAAATTGCAAAGAAAGAAAGAAAGAAAGCAAAAAGAAAGAAAGAAAAAAAGAAAGAAAGAAAGCTAAGACCCGATGAAAGAAAGACCAGAAAATTGCAAAGAAAGAAAGAAAGAAAGAAAGAAAGAAAGAAAGAAAGAAAGAAGAGTACAGATTACGACGTGATGAAAGAAAGACTTAGAAAATTGCAAAGAAAGAAAGAAAGAAAGAAAAAAAAGAAAGAAAGAAAAATAGAAAGAAAACTAAGACCCGATGAAAGAAAGACCAAGAAAATTGAAAAGAAAGAAAGAAAGAAAGAAAGAAAGAAAAATGGAAGAAAGAAAGAAAGAAAGAAAACTAAGACCTGATGAAAGAAAAACCAGAAAATTGCAAAGAAAGAAAGAAAGAAAGAAAGAAAGTAAACTAGGACCTGATGAAAAAAAACCCCAGAAAATTGCAAAGAAAGAAAGAAAAAAGAAAGAAAGAAAGAAAACTAAGACCCGATGACAGAAAGACCAGAAAATTGCAAAGAAAGAAAGAAAGAAAGAAAGAAAGAAAGAAAGAAAGAAAGAAAGAAGGGTAGAGATTACAACGCGATGAAAGAAAGACTTAGAAAATTGCAAAGAAAGAAAGAAAGAAAGAAAGAAAGAAAGAAAGAAAGAAAGAAAAAGAAAGAAAGAAAAAAGAAAGAAAACTAACACCCGATGAAAGAAAGACCAAGAAAATTGAAATGAAAGAAAGAAAGAAAGAAAGAAAGATGAAAGAAAGAAAGAAAGAAAGAAAGAAAACTAAGACCTGATGAAAGAAAAACCAGAAAATTGCAAAGAAAGAAAGAAAGAAAGAAAGAAAGAAAGAAAGAAAGAAAGAAAACTAAGACCTGATGAAAGAAAAACCAGAAAATTGCAAAGGAAGAAAGACAGAAAAAAACAGTGACAGAAAGAAAGTAAAAGAGAACAGCAGAAAGAAAGATAGAAAGAAAAAAGAACGGCAAAAAGAAAGTCCGAATGAAAGAAAGAATGACAGAAAGAAAGGGTTTCAATCGACTCATTGTAAAAGCGCCAATTTCTGTCATATTTCTGTAATGCAGAGCTTAGCCAGCTCTGTACTTCGATGGCTGAGCACTTAAGAAAAGCAGGTACTAAGCACAACCTAAGGCCTTTGTGCCAGATTAAACAATTCTCAACACAATCATCAAGTCGAACTGATAGCATGGACTTCTCTTACTCTCTCTCTCTCTCTCTCTCTCTCACCCGTCTTTATCGACAATTGAATCTGGTAGGCCCTCTAGACAGCATCCAGTGTTCTCACAGAGGTTATATATGTGAGTCTTTGCTGAGCAGCCAACACTGGCGAGTTCGAATTTTGGAGTCAATAAACGAACGTCGCTCTTGAGATCATCATTTTTTCAAGTAGTGCAAAGCATATCTTGTTCGTCTCGCATTGACATTTTGAGAGATAAGAGGTAGGTGGCCGGATAATTCTTATGTAAGTCCCCAACTGCATCCTATCGGAGGTTATTCGGCAAATTACGTAAACTTAGATTATTAAAATTTTATGTAATCACTTTCGATGTTAAACTGTTAGCTAATATCATAATAGTTTATTGACGTTATTGTGGATATTTGATGAATTCTAGAAATAACTACAGTCCGAACTTATTCGGTAAAACCCAATCATCACAATTTACTGCAATAAGATAACAAAATATATAAGTAAAGTTGGCGACCGTTGTTGAGTGCGACCAGAAGGCTCCCTTTTCAATAGCTACTACTACGAGGTGGTGGGAAGAGCGCTACTCCATTCCCTGGATTGCTCCACTTTACTCTTGATACATACCTAATATTACTGAGTGCTAAGCAAGTAGGTATCAGGTACCATTTTTAAAGTCTTTGGTATGACGCGAACTGGGATTGAACCCAGGTCTCCCGGACCATTGGGTGGGGTGCCCTCGTGGTGTAATGGTTAAAGCGATGGACTGCGGAATCTTAGTAAGCGAGTTCGTAATCCAGTCGTGCTATTACGTTCACTTTCGGACAAATACCCTTGGGAAAGGTATGAAGCCCCTCATCCTCCCAGCTATGGGTTAAATAGTACCACTACTGTTCTTCTAGGAGAATAGCTTTGGCATTAAATAACCTACAAAGGTTGATATGCCATTAAACAAAGAAACCAAACTGGACCACTGGCGAACATTCTACCGACTTGACCAATGAGCTGACATAAAATATATAATAGAACAAATTAAAAACACATATGATAAGTCTTTGAAAACCTTAACCTTTTGATATAGTAAATCTTTTTTCTCAATAATAGCCAGTAATCGATTATCCTTTGATTTTGTTAATTTTTAGTTCAGCTGGTTCAATTTACTACATGGTAGATTTAACTGTTTCTCAAGGGTCTACTTTGCTGATACATTGTTTGCTACCTTCATATAGTTTAATTTTTCTGATTAAACTTAGGGTTTTGATCGGATATAGGTCAAGACTTAATGATGACGATTACACCATCTTCACTCTAGTAAATATTTTATGTTTAACTATTTCACAAGTAAGCTTAGATCCACGAGAAGAGCACTGCTATGTATAAATAACCTCTTCACTTCGAAACAAGGAGACAGGTATTTGTACTATGCAAAGATAGTCTTGTTCATAAAACCAAAATAGTTAGCACTGTTCAGTTTAACTTCTTGGTCAACTTAGGTCGAATCATGGGATGGTCAACGATTTCAGCACATATCATCATATTATAGCCGTCTTGTTGCCTTCTTTTAGCCAAATGCACATTTGAATTGGATAAAATTCATTTGTTTGACCTGTCCATTCGGTCTATAAAATGTCTCTCAAGATTCGTCTATGAAAATTACTGCAGAAAAGTAAATTTTTATGGGTTTTTTTTTTTGCAAAATTTTGACGCTTTAAAACATATTGCTTTTGTAAGAAGAGGTTGCATAGGAGGTATTTTTACAGATCCCAATTCCCAAAATATTCTACACATTTTGTCCTTCTTGCCTCCCTCTTTTCCCGCCTTTTCAAATAATTAAACGCAGGTCAAAAGTGGTTGTTTCAATATAACTCGCTTTAGTTTACGTTTATTTTGAGGAAGCAAGTTCTGATTTGGTTTCTTTGCTTAATAGCATATTAACCTTCATGGGTTATCTAATGCCCAAGCCACACTCAAAGAAGAACAGCAGTGATGCTATTTAACCCATAGCTGAGAGGATATAGGGGTTCATACGCTTCCCAAGGGTATTTGTCCGAAAGTGGACGTAATAGCGCGACTGGAGTTCGAACTCGCATATTACGCTTCTGCAATCCATCGCTTTAACCATTACACCACGAGGACACCCACTTAACATATTTTCCTTTGCTTGGAGTTCTCAACTTAGCTACATACTTAACAGTCTTCTTTATCATTCCATGATCTCGGCAAAGCTCCTTTCATATCTTCAGAGTGAACATTCCTTCACTGAATACCTTTGTTATTTTTTTGTTTTTCAACTGTTGTTAGTTCATCCTCTCTACCCATGTTTCAACATTATGGACAAAGAGGAAAAATAGTTTTTATTAGATTCAAGAGCTCTCAAGCTAATATTAGTTTAACCTGCAAAATAAGTTCAGTCAGTTCATTTTCGTGAATTCCAAATATCTCAAAAAATAACAATTAAAAGTGAGAGTAAATTTAGTAATTTTTTTATTTCACTTAGAGTGGAAATGAAGGTGTATAAATTTGACAAAAATTGTTTCAGAACTTTTAAAAATGAATTAGGTTTATTTGAATTGAATAATAACTTCAAACAGGCTTTAGATTTTTCTCCATCCGTTTCATTTGCGATAAGGTGGTGCATCGATACAGTATTACTAACACAGTCACAACCTGAAAGAAAAACCGTGTTATTTGATCTGAGATCAAATTCCCATGTGATCGACTGCATAAAAGAATGATAAATAACAAGACGAATGAACATGAATTTCGATGCGAGAATATGAAGTGAATATTTTCACACGTTTATACAATATTGTTCAGATGATTTTCAGTTCAGTGTTGCCAACCTGAAAAAAAAAATCAATCTCCTTACAATCCAGACTTATTGTACTCGATCTCCAGCGGTCTAGAAAAAAGAAAAAACGAATTTTATGAGACACTTGAAAGACAAAAAGTTTTAAATCAAATTATTGAAGGGAATTGAGAACTTAGTTTTCCACAAGCAGAAGCAAGAAAACTGACCCTTGTCGATAGAGATCAGACTTTTAACCACAGCGTGTAAATATTTCTATTTTCAACACATATAATGCAACATCATTTTCTTTAGAAGTCGAACTCCAATAAACAAATAAAGAATGAAGCCGTAAACTTCGTAGTCTCTACGTCGAGTAAATAATTAATGTTTGGTTTCTCTATCGAAAGTAAAAAAAAACTCATTTGGTTGGTTCAATTGACTAAAGCAGCGCGGAGGCTCGGGCGTATAAAAGCCAATATATATATATATATATATATATATATATATATATATACAAAAAGGATTCAGCTCTTCCCCGTTATTACAAGAAATTGACAAAAAAAGTTTAAAATTCAAACCGGGGGAAAGACATAAGAGTTCGTAGAGTTATAAACCAATTTTATTCACTGAAATACGTCCAAATAACTACGAGGATCATTACATAAGTTTCCAGACTTTTTTCGTATAGGCACTTTTATTGATTGTACACACATGAAACTCTAGTCCTCCGGCTGCAATGCACTTGTGGTACCGTTCAAACAACTTCTGGAAGGGCGTGTCAGTAACCTTCGTCACAGCCTCTTTCATCTCCTCAATTGTCTCATAACGACAGCTTCTGAG